>VZRR01007149.1:1608961-1723570 GCA_013398015.1 Oreocharis arfaki
GTCGGAAGTCGGCACTCGGGCGCCTGGCGGTGTCCCGGGGTCCTGCCGCGGGCACGCCGTGTGCCCTACGCCCCCCCTGGGTGGCAAGGCAGCCCCTTCCATTCACAAAAAAACCCCCCAAATTGTTTAAAGAAAAAGTTTCGCCTCCCTGACTCCGTAAAGCAAAACACACCCCCCACGCACACGCGCGCCCTTTCTGGTGGCAGAGCTGCCCCGCAAAGCGCCGCGGGAGACCGGAGGTGAGCGCGGCGAGAGACACTTGGTACCGTTTTGCCCGGAGCTGGTGGCATCCCAGGGCTCATGCTTGCTCTAGGTTTGGGGTTTTTTGTTGGGCGTTTTTGGCTGGCGGTTTTAGGTCTTTTTTTGGTTTTTTTTCTTTCGTTGAATCATAGAAAGCAATTTTTATTTCTACGGGGATGACATAATTTCTAGGTTTTGTGGACAGAATTTGGCAGCACCCATACACAGGATCTAGGGGAATTTTTGGTATAGTGTTGCCAGGACCTATCAAGTCCAGGAGTTCTGAGGACTTGTCTAAGAAAACAAGCTTTCTGTTCTTTGGACAGTGGCTGTGTCCGAAATCTCTTGCCTTTCTCAGCTGCCAAAATGCACCAAAGCAGATTGTGTGGTTTCGTAACAGCTATATTTGTCCTCTCTTTGAGCAGTGAGTTCCAGGTATCACAGCAATCAAGTGGTAAATTTAGGTAATCATGACGCTGTCTTGCTGTGAGATACGAAGTTTCAGGTTTCTATGATCTGATGTAGTTCAGCATTTAACAAGCAGAGCCCCAAGCTAGCAAGTCCAGCTTCTCACGCGGCCCCTTCTAAGGGCTCACTTTATAGCTAGTGGTGTAAAGCCAACTAAAGAAACCTGTTTTTGTGTAATTTCCCTGTGGTGTTTTTAACAACATTCAGGTTGCTTTTTCTGTATTACTTTGTTTCGAAAATTGTAATTGTTTCATTACATTCTATTCTGGAGCATATTACTTTCTGCCACAACACTTTTATCGTCCTCCTTTCTGATCTCACTATCCATACTCACTTGACACTTGTCCTGTCCAGCCGAGGAAGAGGGAAGCACCATGTTCCCACTACTTCTGTCCTTCCCGGACAGCCTTCTTAGAAAAAACATCCACCACCAGCAGTTTGTTTTCTGTGTTCTTGTTCCTTCTGTTTTCACACACCCATCCCAGCATACCTGGAATTACAAGAGAGTAATGATATTCTAAATGTAAAAACCTATAACAATTTTATTGTACTCCTGACCAAGTGTCTCAGTTGCTGTTCCTGTAAGCCACTTCTGTGATAAAATAATTGGTAATTCTACCCTCCGCCATGGGCAGCTCTCGCTAGACCAGATTGCTCAAAGCTGCATCCAACCCAGCCTTGAACATTGCCAAGGATGGGGCATTCACAGCTTCTCTAACGTGGCAATTGTTTTCTTATTTATGCCCATACTCAGACTGGAGCAGCTGCTGAGCTTATGGGAAGGCTGTGGCTACAGATATGACCCTGGGAAGCAAGTGACCACTTTAACCCCTGGACCAGCAGAGCTGATGAAGCCGCTGTTTCCAGCTAACCACCTCACCCCACTGGATGGATATCTTGAGCCACCCATCAACCAGCTCCCAAAGCACTAGACATTACTACGTATCCTTCTAAAGCAAAATCAGTAATGGATTTTCTTATCTTTAAGCAGTGTACTGAAAAGTTTTGTGTGTCAGTCAGCCAGTGTAATTAAACCAGCACCAACCGAAGTTTCCGAAATTACCTCAGACCCATCACATACTAGGTACCACCTGTGAAATTCACACTGCTGGGTCCCACCTTGCACTTCCCTACACCACACCCTGCACCTCATAAAGTCTGGGACTGTGTGCCCACCTGCCAGCACATACCACCACCCCCCCGTCCATGTGCAGAGGTTTGGCATCCTTCTCTACAGATATGTAGGAGGTCAACACTCTGCAAACAGCCGAGCTCTCTGTGGTCCTGGCTGGGCTGTAACTCCAAGAGAAGCTGTGCAATAAATGCATCCTGGCAGGAGAAGCTCCGTATTGCTTGCTGCTCTTCCTCGTGCCACAAACCCCTTCCTTCCCTCCTCCCTCTCTCTGGTTGTGCTACACATGCTAGGGAGAAAAGGAAGAGTAAAGCTGTTTCGAAGCCCTCCTTATCCTCATCTTTTTTCATCCACTGTGCTGAGTGGTACTCAGAAAAACTTCATTAACTATTAAGAGGAAGATGCTGTAGATGTAGCTCTGTGTGCTGAATTCCAGTTGTGTATCATCATCAGTCATAACTGTCTCATATGTTAACTGCTGAAGACATAGTAATTACTTTTTAATTTTGCATGTTTGTTCAGAATTCTTGCAACTCGAGTTTATTAATAAAGGGTTTATGTTTTAACTATTCTTTTTAGAAGACATTACTATTAAATATCTTTTCTTTTTAAAATAATCCTTTTAGAAAATGAAAAATTAACCTCAAAATCACTTCCATTTTTAGTTGAAAAGATGTAACAGTTTTTTACCAAATTGAAAATATTCTAAAAAAGTTCTGAATTTATTTTACCATAAGAAATTATTTAAAGATCAACTTTTCTAATGATACTGATTTAGAAGCAAGATACTCGTTTTCTTTTACAGACAGACATGTTCAAGTACACTATAAAACTTCACTACATATTGAAAATTATATATTATTTCCATTTCTTAATGGCAATATATACTTCACACACTTATTTGAAAGAGGACAATGAAATATAGATTTTCTGTTCAATTTGACACACTATATAGCTTCAAATAATTGCTGTGATGTAAAAAATAAAAGCAAATCCAGACAGAACAAAGATTTGATAAATACGGGTTTCTTCTGGAAAATGTAGAAAGAATTTAAGCACATTTTCAAATCAAGAAATAAACAATCATAATCCAGTTTGATAAAATATAAGCCCAATATGGAAAAAATTATAAAAAATAAAGAATATTAATTGACTTGATAATAAGACAGAGAAATACACTCAAAAATACTTTATGATGAAAAAATAAACCTTTTGGACACCTTCATAAAATAATGCTTATACCAAAGAAAATCCTTCAGAAAAAGGACAGTCACAATTAAAACACAATAAGTAGATACATTTCAAAACAATATTAATTTAAAAAAATCCTTACTTGTTTTTTGAAATGGTTTCACTCTATCCATTCATTCCAGGCATTTCCCCAGTAAACTTTTATGTAACTGATGGGCCTGATAGACAACAAAAAGGATGCCCTCCATCCAAATAACTGTTGAGCAGCAACTTCTAAAGCATAGTCTATAGAAGACTCATTAAAATAACAACTACGTATGTGACTGACTACAGCAAATCTATGGAAACTTAATGAGATTTCTGTCTGGTAAATTAACCCTTGACCACATTTTAACCTCTTGACACTGACTCTTTCAGAAGATTAACAGTGCTTATTTTATTGTGACACTAGTGGTATATAGCAATAGTATATAACAGCAAAATTAAAAAGAAAAAAACCAGAGAAAACAATAGGACAGGTACTTGCCCAACATTATGGCTTTTTGTAAAGCCTTTGTTTCAAATGCAGCGTCAAGGACTAAACCCTAAATCAGGAAAAAGTACCAATAGGAAGAAAACACCTGGTGATTATACTCATATGTGAAACTATGAGACGTGGAATTAAAAGTACATACAAACAAGTATCTTCAATGAAAAAAGGAAGGAAAACAGAGGAGTAACCCCAGTTTGACTGTATAAATTAATGGCACATTGTATACATCATTGTCATTCAGACCTAGTATTGCACAAACCTAGAGGCCTCCATAAGCAACTGCATTTCAATGTCTATTTACCCAATATGCAATGCAGGGCAATTTTCAGAAAAAAATCTATGCACTAGAAAACTATGCTATGTAGGAAAACTAAAATTAAGATACTTCACAAAGAGTGCAAGAAATTAAAAGTCCAAACAAATCTTTTATTGCAATGTGTACCAACCATATCCTGGGCTGCAGGAAGAAATGTGACCAGGAGATCCAGAGATATTCTCCCTCTCTACTCTCCTCTTGGGAGACCTCACCTGGAGTACTGCATGCAGCTCTGGGGCCTCCAAAATACCCCAAAATAAAAAAAGATGTGTACCTGTTGGAGAGGGCCACTAAGCTGATCAGAGGATTTGAGAACCTCTTATATGAAGACAGACTGAGAGACCTGGGGTTTTTCAGCCTGAAGAAGAGAAGGCTCCAGTGAGAGAGACCTTATAGCACCTCCCAGTACATAAAGAGGCCTATGAGAGAGATGGAGAAGAAGCTTTTACAAGGGCATACAGTGACAGGACAAGGTGGGAACAGTTTTGCATTGAAAAAGGGCTGCTTTAGATTAGATCTTAGGAAGAAATTGTCTACTAAGAGAGTGATGAGGCACTAGAACAAGTTTTGCAGTGAAATGATGGAATGTCCTGTGCCTGGAAGTGTTCAAGACCAGGTTGGATGGAACTTTGTGTAACCTAGTCTATTGGTAGGTGTCCCTGGCAGGGGAGTTGAAACTACTTGACCTTCAAGGCCTGGTCCAAGCCAAAACATTCCATGAAAGATGAAAAGTTAGTTTAGTTTAATAGTATTTCCAGCCTTCATCATAACAAAGACTTCAAAGAATAAAAGCTTTAGAAAGAAGGCTTGGCAACCCACTTAGAGCAGTCGCCCAGTTGTTGCAGCAGAGTAACCTCAGTATTGTTCTGGATCTCCTAGTAGTCTTCTGGGTAATTCCTACACAGGCAGCCCCTATCATCTCACTGATGAGACATTGAGCATTGAGTTCTTAACTTGAGAAGTACTCTTGACAATAATAATCTATTACTATTGATGGTGGAGATACAGACTGCATCTAGCTCCTTGGATTGTCCTAATCTAGCTCCTTCTGAACCTTTGAGGAGAAAAAACGCTACACATACGTATTAACTTCAATGACAGTTACTACACAACAGGCGTGAATCATCTAGAACTGTGAATCCATGATTAGGACAAATTTTTGGCTCTGTGTACCGACACAACCAAAGCACCAGGCAGTCCTCTAGTGCAAAGTACTAGAGGATAACTCAAATGACTTCTTGATTGAGTTGTATAAATCATCTTAATCCTATCACAACAATATTCTTTTCCTGAGCAACTGAGAAGATCCAAATAAAATAAAAATTATGCTAGTCCAGGACCTAATATAGCAATGTATGAGTCACTGGAAGAACAAACCAAGTTAAAACAAGTAAATGTAAATTAGAATAGGTTCTTGCAGGGTCAGTAGAGTTTCCAGGTTTCTCTCCTTGCAATTAAATTAATGAAATGGCCATCCGTGATTAAGTGATAATGAAGTAGCCTAGAAGTCACTTGAATATCAGGCCAGTAAAAGAATTTGCGCATAACCCCTAATCTCACAGATGGCTTTAATTTGCTTGTCCTCCTGTATGGATACCAAGAGAGAATAGTGCAAACACTTCAGAATCCTTCACATATTTTGTGTGAGATTTCTGCCCCACTGTAGTTCATAGAGGTCCTAGTAAACTCAAATCTCCTGATGCCATTAGAGTCTAAGGCAAACATGAAGGAAGGAACAGGAAGAGAAATGCTTAGAGATTGTGTTTACTAAGTTTGCTGGAAAATCTTTTGTTTAGAAGTTGTTCAGTGCACATTAAATGGTTTTGGTCATGATTTAAGCCCTCCTGAAACCCAGAAGACACAGATGGCACAACGTGCCCTTTCAGAATTACAGACTCTCACTCAAGATCACTATTGGACATGCTCAGAGCTTGAGCACAGATATTAACATAGCAGCAAGAGGTCTGTAGGAAAAAGCAATGCCATTAAATGAGTGGCTATAATGACACAAAACCAAACAAGCTTGTGGACTCAAAGAAGGGCCTTTAGCTTATTTCCTCTTCCTTTTCAGCAACTGCATCAACTGGGTTAGTAAAAAATATGACCTCTCTCTACAATTGTTCATTTATGAATTTTGATAGTTACAGCAATAATCAAAACTACTACTTATTATTAGCAGGGAGTGGCTATATTGATACTCTATCATATATATGCACATGCAAAGTCATAAACATGTATAACCATTAGGACCTAGGCATCCACTTCCATCTGTGTACCATCCTTAAGCCCAGATGTCTGCATACAGTACCTGAGTATTCCAAGACAAACAACAGAAGAGTCAAAGAAAGGGGACAAAATCTAAACACAGCTCCATGCACATAAAAAGACAAGATACTGAAAAGCAGATATTGATTACTAATAGAAAGAAAAGAAAATAAAATTTAAAAAAAAGTATTTCTTAGGGTTTTTTAAGTAGCAAAGACCTAGTAAAGATGATAAAAAAACCTGAATAAACCAAGACAGTAGTTGAAAAGCACATTGCAAATGTTGTTTCAGAGGCAAACCCTGCCCCAATCTCCAGTTAATTAGGAAGTGACTTTGCTATTTAGAGACTGAGAAGCATGTGTTGCCATTGGTGTTCCAGTGAGGAATTAATTTTTTTGTGCCCATTTGCAGTAGGGCATGTATTTTGCTATAGAGTAGATAATGTAGGAGAACCAGACTATGTTAAATTCTGTGAAAGTAATGAGATCATATGCATTACGTTCTCACTTTTGCCATATTTAATATGTTCTCTATTTTCTGTTGCTGAGAATGCCAGCCTTCGTAGCAGGGCTTTGTTGTACCTGTGAAGATGCTGAATAAAGATGGTGGTCTCTGCCCAAGGGAGCAGAGGTGTTTGTTCATCAAAACAGAAATGGAAATGTGTTCTCTCTCCCACCCAAACCCAGTATCCTTGAGAGGCAGAGGTAACAAAATAGACAGTAGATACATATGGCTTCCGCCTGTGCTAATCAGAAGCATTTTAAGTTAGAAGTTTTAAGGCAATATTTGAAAGAACACAATGTATGAGATTCTTGAGCTTTGCATGAGAATTTTTCCCATCCAAAGCAAAAAGTAAGTAGAAAATGCAGGGCACTGCAGGCTATCATTATTGCCTTTATGGCTATTAGAGCTATCAGACAGCTACCTAGAACAGATAACATCACACTCAGGTTAAACTGTGCTGCAAAGAGCCAAAGATGGGGTGCATCTATGCAAGGTGGTTGAGGAGATCATGGAAATCAGGAGAGGATGGCAATACAGACAAGGAGCTAGTCCTTGGTAGCACTACATGTCACACATGGGCAGAGATGCCAAAAGAGAAAATGAAGTTCAGATATAAGAAAATTGTTGGTAGACAATGCAAGGTTTAAATTGAAGACTAAACAACTATGTTGAGTCATTTGGTAAGTAAATTCTTCACTGGAAGGAAATGCCAGGTAGGAAAAAAATCAACTGAAAATGAAGACCAAAATCATATGTACAGATATAATAGGATGTACAGGAACTACAGATCAGAGTTCCACCAAATTGTGAAAGTCTTCACAGAAATAATAAATGTCTAAAAGGAGATACCATTTGAGCCCTTAGAATTATAAGACACAGAAAATTTAGAAGCAGGAAGCAATCTTTTCATTTGGTGAATTTAATGTGCTTAAAAACTTGTTTTTGTACCTCCCAAAATCTGTTCACAAGATAGAAAAGAATAATTACACCTGTTTTTCAAAAAAGGAAAATTGGGCTCTTGCGAGTATACCAAGGATCAATAATAGGGACAAATGTTGCATGCTGGGAGGATTTCAGTAATATTCCAGGACTTCATTTCTTCTTTGACCTAGCTATATTGGGTCACCAAACTCAGCTCTGATGTTAGAGGCTTCTTCCACACAGAGTGCTCAAGGTTACCATTATTCACAATTTTGCAATTCATTAGTTTTCAGTATTTGAAAAAGAGGGGAGAAGAGAAGAACGTGCAATCTTTGAATGTCAGGATTTTCATTTTTTAAAGTATTGTGTTTTAATAAGGCATTAAGTTACCGATTCTTATTGGATTTTATCTTGTCAAAAAGATTTTTTTCCTGTTTTGAAGAATAAATAATATTTTAAAATGTCCCACATTCAATCAATCAAACAAAAATACAGAAAAGGAACTGAAAGCAGGAAGTGAAATTCAAGCCCTGTTTATGTGACAAGGTCCAAATGGGGCAAATATGGTCTAGTTCCACCTGCAACTGCTGCAGTTACAGCTATAGGTTCACCATAGGGAAGCAAGGAAAGTAAAATGACTGCAGGTTAAAGGAAGATGCTGAGCTCTTGCTCTCTGAAATATATTGCTAGGAATTCACACAGTTTTAGTCTTTTTGGGAGAATGTGTTTTGGGAGAATGTGGGACTGTAGAATCCTCGTGAAACCATACAAGCATTCTACAGTCACTTTCCACTACTGTATATTAAAAAAAATTGTTCTATAACTAAAATAATACATCTTCTGAGAGCTGTCTGCTGCCTTAATATGCAAACAGCACGTGTACTGTCCCAAAGAGCAAGAAGGATTCTGGTAGCATAGTGACATTTTATGGTCTTTTGTTCCTTTCTAACACACTGCAGGCTGAAAAAAATTACAGTAAATCTGAAAAACATTTTTTACATAACAAAGCCTCATAAGCCATTCTACTCCATCTATTTCCTAGTGCATATTATTCTGCCTATTAATTCTGATCATAAAAAGTGTAACAGAGTAGTAGAGCAGAGATTTTGAAGACAAAGTCTGTACAATGTCCTACTTGTTTTAAAGGAGGAGAAGGAGGTAGAGATATTGAAAAATCTTCCACTGATCTTATTTACTCTTTACTGTATCTTTTTATTTGGTCTCTGTATTTCTTAGTTTGGCATATTGTTAAATTGGGGGGTACCTACTCCACATACAAGTTTGGAAACATCATAGACCAGGGCTTAAAAGTAATTGAAGGGTATTTTGTGAGGGTCAGAGTGCCTTCAAGAAAAAAAGTACTGTTGTGAAAAAGACCAACAGAAGCGGCTGCTTTTAAAATGTCATGCATAGGCACAGCAAGGGTTGCACAAAGTCCCTGACTTTTGAAAAAGAGTGTTAAAATAATGTAAAATAATAGTAATAATAACAACAACAACCACCACTAGTTCAACAAATGCCAGTCAGTCTGAATGGAAATTTTCCATCGGGCAGAATTTCAGAAATGGAATGGTAGAACAGAGGCCAAAGGAGTTGACATTTATTTGCTTGTATTTCAAAATCATATCTAGCTTGAGACAGAGGGAAGGACAAGAAAGAAACATCTCTAAGAAAAACAGCAATATAAAAGCTACAGTTCATGTTTGATAGGGTAGAGTAGTTAATTACTTTATACCATTAACCTAAGATTTAAAGTACAGAAATTTGGCTTTTGAACGTAACAGGCTTGACTGGCATTCCTTTTTCCAATTTTGGTTTGGGTTCGTCTTTATTTATTGCAATTTTAGTTTCAAGTGCTAAGTTTACCTCTCCTTCAGTGTTAAATGCTATGTTTATTTTTCTTTTTAGATTCAGAGGCCTGTACTACAGTTTGAACTGGAGAATTATTAAATTCCTGATAATTCATGTTCTAACAGGAAATGTTAGAATCCCATTGTGGACAGGGCCAGACTATATTTAAAAAGAAATTAAAAAACTTCTCATTTACTTAGAATCCAGTGCAGATAAGAGCAGAAGCTCAGAATGACATAAAATTCCTTCTCAGAAAAACCCAAAAATATAAGGCTCCTTATATCTAAGACTACAGTCTCTGCAATCTAGTATTTTATTCAGGATGTTCGTGTTGCAAACTCTGTTGAATCTTTATATTATCATCTCTATGCTTTTGATGATAGCCTAAGGAAGAAATATGTTTTCTATTCACATTTTACAAAGGAAACCTCAAATTTACTAAGCACAGTCCCCTGAGTCACTGAGATTTCTTTTCCCCTTCGGACAAAGAAGATACAAATGAAAACATATCTGAGTTACAGAACTTTCTTGCTTGCTTTCTTCTAATGTCGATTTGTTTTACCAACTCTGATTACTAAATTTAATTTTGTAAATACAATTCGTGGCAAAAACATGAACCAAGTTTTTGAAGGCTAGGCCTTTACTACAAGTCAAAGAAAAACCTTCCAAGGAGGACTACTAAGTTGATATGATAGTTTTGTTGCCTTATTGTCTGGGCTGGATGCCATTCTTTACCCTCAAGGTCTCTTAACAGGGTGTTAAAATACTGATACCAAAAACTATAAGGTACGGGATAAAAATTACCTTTACCTCCCTGAGAAGTCCATGTCATGACCATAAAAATGCCATCTTTGGTACACGTGCCTTGGATGACATAGATGAAAAGGAGCAGGAATATACACGAAGAAGCATCTATGCACCCAGCCACACCTAAAATCACGCAAAAAGCTAAATATTCCACTCATAGCTCTACACTTAGGATAGTCAAAGGGAGTGTACATGACATATACTGGTTAGTTTGATGGATTATCATTGGACAATGTTCAAAAGCTTAAGCAATAAGTAAATTGTTACAGCCATGCATAATGCAACTCATACGCAAGGATGCTACATTATATACATAAAGTCAAATTAGTTAAAAATACCATCAACAAATTAAAATTGTAAAAAGAGGAAATATTCAAGTATTTTGGCTGAATCACACAGTAAAAAAATGGATGTCCATAAAATACATATCTGTATTCTAGAGTTAAATATTGAATCCATACCAGCAAATGAGAAGAGAGAGTAAATTAAGCCTGGAAGCTGAGACCTTGAAAAATTTAAAAAAATGTAATTAGCAATTATTTTACTAAAATAGAAGGTGTCACGTCTTAAAGATGACCAATGTCATGGATGCTGGCCTAATTTCTAGTAGTAAATAGTACAGTAACAAAGGATGATTGAACTAGTGCTTCTCTAATTGTTTTAGCTGTAATCCTTACTAGAAAAGAGCAACCATAGGCTGCACAGATTTTTTTAAAGCACAAAAAAGTGAGCCAGTGTCTCTAAAATTCCTTCAATAGCTTTAGCAAAGGGATGTGATTTCACCATATTCCCATTAATTGTTGCTTCCTAGTGGTTTTTGATTTTCCAGAAGGTACCTGATGATATAGAAGCAGTTTCTGCATAAACTAGCTTAGGTACTTTAATAGTCTCCCATGCCACTTTGCTGCAACAGCATGGTAAGTCAAGACTATTATAGACAATTTACTATAGCTTCTAAGGTTTTCTAATTTATCCTGTGTCTTCCTAGCAATAGTTCTTTTATTGCATGTGATGCTGTCAGCTAAGCATGACTTAGTGGGTTGTGCAGCCTATCAAATTTTGCAAGCTCATTTAGAAAGCCCTTATCAGAGCTTAAATTCAGAGTTTTCTCCTGAAAGCACAAGCATGTCCCTAAAGAGAACTAAGAGGGACCAGATACTTCTGGCATTTGCTGAAAAAAACCCCAAACAAATGAAAACACATCATCTTGTAGGGAACTGAGCACTTTGGAAAATGCTGGAATGGCAACTCAAAAGAAGTACCCACACTGTGCCTTTAAAAAGTAGCAGTTTATATCAGGTTTAATATAGCAGAGAAATCTGTGCTGCCAGTACTGGCTGACAAACATCCCTCAGCTTTTCCAAGAGGAACATGTCTATGGGTAGAGCGCAGTTGACTCTTGATGAGCATTTAGGCTTAGGCTTCTGAGCAAAGACTGTCAACACAAAAAGTATTCTTGCCAACTACACTGGTGCTTCTGCAAGACCACTAAACACAGTCTATTTTTTCTGTCTGAATATAGCATTTCTTATATTTTTCTTGCTTTCCATATGGGAATCATCTGCTGTTCTGAGTGCTTAATAGTGTAATATAACAGAAGCATGTTCAGAAGACCTCTCTTGTCTGTACCAACATCTCCAGAAGCAACTCTTGCAAAAATACTGCACATCACGTTAGAGTGGAACACTAAACATAACTCACCTCACCATGAATACAAAATCATATTCATCCTATTTATCACTGTTACGTCAAATTAGTGAATAACAAGAAGAAAAGAAAGTAGCTTTCTTGCTTATTTAGACTAATGATGATAGTGTCATGTTCTACTTACTAATAGCAGGCTTTTTAAATAAAGGAATATTAACCATTATTTTAAAAGAGAAAGCTAACATAAGTATTAAATACCAAAAAAGCCACATCTAGCACCCCCAAAGATGAGATCTGCAAGAGCTGACCAATTCACTCCATAGTCATCAGCTGAGTGATTTTCAACATGACGTGGGAGGATGACCTCAGTTCTTTTTTTTTAATTCTTCCTTTTTNTTTTTTTTTTTTTTTTTTTTTCTTTTTTTTTTTTTTTTTTTTTTTTACATAAGAAATAAAGTTTAAGAATTTTTCAAGAAATTAAGAATTTAAGGAAAAATAAGGCTAAGAACCTAGGTCAAATTTTGTGAGTTATTTTTGGAGCAGACCACACTTCACTAATTCTAAATCAAAATTTAACTTTTCAATACAAATTTGACACAAAGGTTCCTATTTTTATTGTATTCATGGGTATTAGTCTAACTAGCCTAACTCCTATTGTTTTTCCTGTTCTTACTAAAATTTCCATAGGGATGGCAATTATGCAGAATGAGCTCAAGAATTTTTAGTCTGGTATGATAACTAAGTGCTGCCCTGAGTAATGTCTGGTGTAACTAATACTAGTGGGGTCTAGAGGTCTTGTTATGGGACTAGGAGAGCACATACTGTTATTTAGTTTTGTACCAAAGAACAGAAGGCAAACCTTTACATTATCTACAACCGTTAAATTCCCTGAAACCGGGAAGAGGAAGAACAGAGGAGAAGGGGAGTTGTAGAATGTCACCTGGAGGTCTCATTTACAGGAGTTACTTTTTTTTTCCCCCAGAGAGGTGGGCAAAACAAAAGGCATGTGCAGTAAAAAAATAAAATCATCACATCAACACTAGACAAACAGAAGAAATGGGCATAGGCAAAATAACTGGTAATTTACATTTTCACAGTCTGAAAATTTTGTGTAAGACTTTCTTATAAGACTTCAGAATATCAGTGAATGTTTCTGTAAAAAGTTGATGGAGATGTCAGGAAAAACTTCATCTCACATTTAAGTCAAAGTTAATTTTTTTGTTAGATCTCAATTCACACAGCACACACTACTGATAGGATGGTACCAATGGCTGTATTTAGAGTTCGGCTCAATTTGGCTTGGTAAGGAAAAGTACCATTTTTGTTTCACGTTGTTATGTCTATTGGGTTTTAAATGGTGATGTTTTTAGTTACTGTTAATTGTGAGTTCCAATTCATTTGCCTTACCTAGTATTTTGAGTAAACAAAGCCCTTAAAGTGAAAAGAGAACACAATTCAAGTATTTGTGAGGGTTTTCTGCAATATAGCATTTTGCTTTACTACAGCTGAACAGAATGTGTATGAGGAAACAGAGACAGAAAGCAGCAGAGTGCATTGTATTCTTCTTGACCATATCAAAACAGACTCCCAGAACTTTTCTGTGCTTCCAAGAAATGTCACCCACACAGGGAACATAACCCAGCATGCTGAGGGACAGAAGCTGGGACCTCATCCCTACGAGTAAGAGTCTTCATAGATTCACAGTTTAAGTGCTTCTGAGAACATAGTTTAGCTCTTTGGTGTACCACAAGTATGCAGCCGTTTTGTTAAAAAGTCCCAGCTGTATAGTAATCAGCACACATTTTTAATCCATCCATTCCCTGTTATGAAATGCCAATAGAGCATAATAGAAATTTTAACAAGCATCTACTGCTTTCAGTTACAATCTTCACTTCAGCCAGCTCTTCGTTTCTGTAGGTGGTGAACCAGTACGCCACAGAGACTCAATGAGACTGTAAGTCTTGGATTTCTGATGCACATTAGAGAGTGATTTACTGGAGACAGATGACATATAAGTGGGAGGATGATAAGGATGTCACCCTTGCCCAATAATAGTGTTCAGAATTATACACTGTCCTTGTTGCATAATGCAACGACTATTAGGGTGCTACATAGCATACCTCCCTCTGCCCTTCAACACCACAGCTGTGTTCAGCCGTAAGAACAGAGATCAACCCTTGGTAGCACCACACAGACATTAAGTGTGGAGGTGTTGGTGGTGGTGGTGGTGGTGGTTTGTTTTGGCTCCATTTTGGTTCTTTTTCAGTAGAAAAACCTGGGAAAAGGCTTTAGTATGTTTTATTTTTTAAAAAAGTAATATTCTTAAGCAGTAGAACATTTTTTTTACAGCACGGGCAGCTATAAAATGGAATCTGACAAAATGGTCTGTTATTTATCTGCACAATGTCATTCCAATTTTGCCAATATCTTCAGGCTAACTTCCTGCAACTTTTTCATTGAAGTGCGTGCTTTTCATTTCTCCTCTTTGAAAACGAATAGCTTTACATTTTTAAAGGTGGGGATGTTTGGAATAAGCAATATTGTTAACAGGAGAACCTCAACTACTCCATGCTGAACCCCAGAAGGTTTTGCCAACCTTGTTATGCCTGATGACTTGCTTATGGGAAAGGACTAATCTCCCCTTTCATCTGGAAGGTTTCCCTGCCCAGTATCCAGCAGTCATGCCAAAGCACACGAGTGTCCCTTTTCCAAACTACATGGCTTTTAACAGACTGTAACACAGAGACTACAAAGAAACAAGACAGATAAAGATCCTGCAAGGGAAATTTCTCAGTCATGAAATCACACATATGGCTGGTTTTGTCCTCTGAAATCTCTGAAGAAGCATCCAGTTTTGTAGGCATATGGACATGAAACGGACCATTCTGTCTATATATGTGAAATCAGATTATCTGTCCTTGAGCTATCCTCATTATTCACCTGGATATATTGTGCAACCCATCCTCTGCCAAAAAGATGCAATGTGAAAATAATTATGTATGAAGATATTTACAAAACATTAGAATAATTCATTGATGAAACTGACAATTGGGACTGCAAAAATTTTGTAAGAGAAGTAGCATATTTAATAATAATTATAGTAATAATAATAGTAATCCTAATTTTAGTCCTATTTAATATTTTTACTATTATTTAGTAAATAAACCTCATATTTTGGTATATAAATGATGTGGTTTTGAAGTTTTGTCACAAAACATAAACGAATATAAGTTTATCTGCCTATAGTCTCTGAATTTTAGGCTAAAAATGAAGCTCAGAAGTATTTTAAAATTATTTGAGAAATTTATTGATATGTACTTGTGAAAAATAAATGTTTTGTTTAGAGCTTACATTCTTGCAACTCATGAATAAATTTATTTAATCCTTATGTTTTTGAAAGGAAAAACCTTCTTTTCAGAGAGTTAAAACTATGACTTTAACAGATATAAAAGATGCCTAAAGATAGAAAAGTAACTCCCAACCCATATCGAAATCAATAGCGGCTATGCATTACCAACATTTTCAGAAGTCTAAAGACAAATATAAATCTCATAATAAATGTCAACAATTCAAAAGAAAACTGTATTATCAATTCATGTGAATGAGAATGTGTTTCCTATTTGGGGAATTCAATCCACATCTGTTCAAGCATGTAAAAATGGCACTACTTCCTAGACACTTCCACATAAACACTTCATTATACAGTGAAATACAACAGCCTGCTTGAAAAAGTGCTGTATACTAAGTTCCTTAATGCAAAAAAAGAAAAAAAACCAAACCTTAAACCCCCCCTCCCCAATAAAACAAAAACAACAACAAAAATACTTCACAGTATGCCACAGGCTAAATACCATTTTCTATTTTGACATCTGTCTCCATGGATGATTTAAAGGAATTTTCCACCAAAATTTCTAAGGGTTTTGAGAAATATTTTAAGAAATAAATTATATGGGAGGAAAAGTACCATTTTTGTTTCACGTTGTTATGTCTATTGGGTTTTAAATACAGATGGTTTTAGGTACTGTTAATTATCGCTAAAGCTTTTCAATTTTTTCTTTTCTTTTGATTTGACTGCACTTCAACTAGAAGAGTACTTCCTTGGGAGTTCATGTGTGACATACAACCATAAATATCTGGCATCTTCTTCAAAGCATAAGTTGTGGTGCATCTTCTAAACTGTACAAGCATATAAGCTTCATCTCAAGAATCTTAGAAGTGCTTAAAAATCAATAATTGAGTGTTTTGTAAGAGCATCATCAACTCTCTAGTGATGACTTAAGAGGACTTTGAAAAAAGGTCATTGTGTAATACTTCAGAAAGTGTAACTCCTCTCACCTTCAGCATTAAAACACCTCTTCATCTTAAAAATAATTGCATAATAATGCACATGAAGCAAATAGTTTACTTCCACATATAGATATTTCATACCAAAATAGTGTCCACCGTTGGACAATTAAAATTTCATTTTCACCATGAAATACACAGACAAGTGGAAAATTTTGATATATTGTTTGTGGAAACAATATAATCCTCATCTAAATCAAGTCTTACTCTCTAAAAGACTACAGTGCTCAAGAATTAGTATAATTCACTGCACTGTAGACAATAAGGGTCTTCAAATACATGAAAGATGGTGCACTTCAGACCACTATAATTTGTTTTAGCCTTAAGAAGGTTTACTGAACTGGTTGCATGGTGCTACTTTGGCAGAAAAACATCGTCGATGGACACTAGTTAAGCTTTGTTGCAGTCACTGTTCAGCTGCTCTAGTCTTTCAATTCAACAAATTCACTTACACCTAAATTGACAGGTAACTTCAAAAGAAGAAAAAAAGATTACGTCTATTCTATTCACTTCCCCTAGACAAACAGAGCACAAAAGTAGGAATTTGCAGTTTTTCAACTTCAGCAACAAATCTACCTACACTTACTTTAAGTTACCAAGTTGTTTATTTGATCTGTCCCTTATACCTGTATGTAAACCTGTATTAACTTGGTGGAAACATTTCTGTTAATTTCAGAAAATTTTAATCACATCGCATTCTATTCTTTTATAACCTTCTACTACATCTTTTGAGGAATGTTTACCCTAATGCCTCATATAAAATGGTGTGAAATAATTAGAGTAAAACTTGCCTCCATAAGTGAATTTTAAATTTGTAGTATTTTGTAAGTGAAGGTGGGGAGCTACTCGTTTTAAAATTAGTTGGAATAGAAGCTATGTTCCCTGGAAATATTTAACATTAATAGTAGTTAGCATTTTGGAATAAAGGATTACCTATTTAAGTCTCACACAGTGCTTAATAGTGTTTTGTTCCCTCACCCACAAAATCTAGAAAAGAAAAATACGCCAAAGAAGAGAGCATAAGCACTAGATTTGAATATTCAACTATCTTGACTTGTGTCATATCATAAACAAGCTTCCAGTAGTTCTTCACACTTCACAGAAACCAGTCACAATCAGAAGCTTCTTACTGTTACGCTGTGAGGATGCACACTCTGTCAGAGGCATTTTTAAGAATCCAATTTACTACCGTTTCCCTGAAGAACAGGGCTAAAATGAAGGGATGTCAGGCAATTTTGAGAAGTTTCAAGCTAATCCCATGATCTGAGGAACCAGAAGGGTTCGATCATCTCAAGATGCTCTCCCTCAAACTGGCTTCAAAGCCATATGACCCTCTGTTTCACTGGACATGTCTGCAGTAAATTGCTGAGGATATGCAGAGGAAAGTGAATTAAATTCCATTGTAAGAATAGCGTGGTATCATGAAAAAAGCATAGATGTTGTAGACCTGTATATTCTTATCCCAGGTGTGTCTCCACGTTGCAAACTAATGATCACTACACATTATACCATGTCAACACACTTCATTGCAAATTGCAATATCCCTACTCTCAATGTTCCGTTTTTCTGCTTTGCATCAGTTATTCCAAAGGAAAGCCTTCAGAAAATATGCAATATTGTGGGACACAAATAAATGGAATCGAGCTGATTTCTGTGTAGATAACAGTAATCAATGGCTCTACAGAAATGTGCCACTAATTCTTAAAGCAAAGCTGCTTTATTAGCTAACATTTGAACATTCAGTAATTCAATTCAGAAGAAGAAGTTTTCCTGGAAGCTTATGTTGTATTAGAACAATCAAACACCTATAAAATGCCTATGTAAGGAAAGAGGACTCACTAACTAGAAATGACAAATCTAGAAGAATTTCTTTAATTCTTTACAGGATCTGTAAGAGGATGCACTCAGTTTTCAGGTACATTACTGTCTGATGGCAATGGGGGCTTCTAAAGTCCCCCCAACCTCGAAAAAATAAAATCTTAACCACTGAAATTTTATTGCTAATGCAAACATTATTAGTTTAATTACATACTGCTACTGTAAACACATGACGCAAAAATGCCTAGCTCAGGCAAAAACTTAATACACATCTGATTTTCTAATGGTAGGAAAACGTAACTCTTTATGTTTCAGGACGGAAAGTATCAGTCTTTGGAATGGATACTCAAACTGTAAAAGACAAGAACAACAAAGAATGCCAAAACAAAATAGTGTCATAAAATTCTCATAAGTTTTTGTCCTATTGTCTTTTAAATTAATCTTTTCTTTTTCAGAACAAATTACTTCCAACATTTTTAGTGTAAAATGCTTATCACAGCCTCCATGTATAAAAAAACTGATGGTATGAAAGATTCTTAAGAAATGCTTTTCATATGAATGGTTTAAAAAATCTAAAGCAGATTTCAGTTGAGAATTTTGTTCTATTTTCAAGTTCTGGTAGCTAGCTGAGAAAAACTGTTCTTGTCTTTTTCCCTTGTTCCAGTTTTCATAGGGTTACTCCACAATATAATATTTCTGGGTTTAAGACATTCATAGTAACACTACAGAGAGCAAACGTCTGTGTGACATATGTCCATGTGAGAAGGACTGAAACTTGTGATATTATAAGGGCCTCAAGTGCAGCTTAAAGAAAACACTTCCTCTCAGGGGTAGTGGAGGTTATGTAAATCCTGTCGAGGGTATCTAATGCCAACTGCATGCCACAAGGCTGCCATAGGGTGAGACTTGAGGGATTACTCAGGTCAGCAAAGCAGCACTGACTAGACTACTGAAAATGCTGGATAGATTTATCAACATGAAAACATGGTAAGAATTGCAGGGGCCATGCTACAGGTGTTGGTTAACTTTTCTTGTTTTCTGTGAACAGAAGATGACTGCTTCCTTTTCTTACCCGGTCAGATTTAAGTAACAAAGGAATCAATATGTAAACACTTAGGAGAGACCAGATAGTGAATGGTAAATGACAAGGATCAATTAAATAAAACCTACCAGGCCACAACAAACATAAGCCATCTCTGAAAAAAATTAAAAGAGATGGTTTGCTGGGTAAAGTGATTGTAATTGTTTTAATAGATTTTTAGTAATGATTTTTGTGTAGTCCGTCCTGGAACCTTTACAGAAGAAGCCAAAAAATAGGGCTGGAACACGCTTCAGGAGGCTGTCTAGTCCATCCCGTGTTCCAAGTAAAAAGTGGCACAAACCCCACACCTGACATATTTGTCTGACCGGTTCCTAAACACCTCCAGCAACAGAGAACCCAGTCTCCCATGGCAAACTACTCCAGTGCTTAACTGTCCTTTATAGCAAGATGGCTGTTCTTGATGGTCAAACTAATCACATCACTTCTTGCCCTATCCAGAGACTTTCTCTTTGAGAATCAACTTTTAGCATACAGAAGCCCTAACATTTCCCCAGAATTTTCTGTTTTCCATAGTAAACTACCTCAATTCTTTCATCTTTGCACCCAACTCATCCTCTTGCCCTCAGATCAAAGGCAGCTGGATAGAACAGGAGAGGAGATACTGCAGAGAGAAATACAAAATAGTACCAATTCCAATACTAAGATAAATATTCTACAGTCACGTTTTGAGAATAATAATGAAAGGACACAATAGTTATATAAGCATAAGTTCTTCCATGAAGGGAAATGCCAACTTACCTAACAGTTTTACAACTTTCATCATATTTTCTTGTCATTTGTGCAGGTATCTCCTAACTGCAGAAATGGAAGTTAAAAATCAGGTGTAATGACAGTAGCTTTTTTTCCCCCACATATAAGTGTTTATAGTTTCCTGCATTCAAATGAAGATCAGCATTAGTTGCATACAGGATTTAAAACAAAGTAGTAGACAGGTAAGAGGTATTTTCTAAATGTTTTTTGTAGTAGACAATATTTGAGATGCTATGAGAGGAATCAGATGTTATTGCATTTGTTATCTATTTTTTAAAAAATACAGCTTGAATTCATAAATTAGTATTTACTATAAAATCTCTTTAACAATACATGTTATAAAACATCCATGGGGATTTTTGTATTATCAGCATTACCTTCATCAACTTCTACAGAGATTTTTGGTTTTCTGTGTTGCAGTTGCTTTAAATTCCAGGAATTCAATGCCTGACATGAAAATGGTTAGCCAAAAATTGAATTTTCTTCCAATTACAATTTTTTCCTACTGAAATTTTTGCTACTGCACAGCTATCAAATGTACAGCATTATATTTAATCTGAGTTAGTGTCTTAAAATACAAAATAAATACGTTTTTTCTTTCCTCACTTATTTTCTTATCTTTTAGCTATTCAGACTAACCACTAGTTGCTTTCCTTCAGATTTGATCTTTCCATTATCTGAATACTCAGGGTCCACAGTACTCTTTGAGAAACTGAATTTATTAAGCTAAAGTTCTGTAGCAGGTACAAAGTATACGTATTGGAAAAAAATGAGCATTTTAAAGAAAGCCAATGTATATGCCCTGTAGATATTTTCATGACCTTTTAGACATATGATTTAAATGTCAAAGGCATGTAAAAATTATTTAAAATTACCCTGGGCCAAGTCTATCTAAAGGTTTATTCCATATGTGTCAATGAATGCATGCTACTCTTCCGAAAAGTTTTAAGGCTCCACTGAAAATGCCAATTGCAGAATTTGTATACTTTCACTGATATTGTAAATATTCCTGTCTACTACACTTCTTTGGCTTCTCAACCATTATGGTGTCAACGCAAAAAGTTTATACGTCATTTGGCTACTATAAAAGAAAAGAAAGAGACAACAATTTAGACCTATTCCATGTTTGAAATGTAAGTATGTGGCATATTTATATAGGCTGGTAACAGTCTAAGTAAACAACAGAAATGGAGAAGATCATTGCGGAAACTCTGTCTTTTCAATGTATTCTGTCAGTTATGAACAGATAGCTGGTGCTGACTTTCTTCCAAAAGGAGGTGATTTTTTTCTTCTGTTGTAGAAACTGAGTGATAGACTGTGATATGTACTACATATACGAAAAAAAATAAAAAAAATTCATGAAGACAGAGGTAAGTAAAAACTTCCTTCTCCACTCCAAAGCAGCTTCCTACATCTTTGTTAGGATTTTTCAAGGGTAAAGGAAGAGCAAGAACTTCACAACTTATCTCATCCATCCAATTAGAGGGTGAAACAGTGAGTCTGTTTGCTGCTCCCAGGGTATTGTACATAATTTGCCTCAGCCAACATGGAGTTGTTGTCCAAACTTTTTGCAAATGATGTCAATTTCCTTTGTCCAAAAAGAAAATAAATTCTGCTTAAGGCACAGACACATTCAAGAATTTTACAATATCAAGGACCAAGGTGGCCATAACAGATTTTGTGTAAGAACTCCACATTACCTTTGAAATAACGAAATATCATTCGGCAAATTAACTCTGAAACTCTTCACCTTCCTTAGCTTAAGTGAGGCCTTTAATTCAATTTTACTTCAGGGTGTTCTGCTAGTTAAATAAATGAAGTGTGGTAATGCAGAGCTCAATTGAGGTCTTTTCTTCAGATAGAGCACCTGTCTCTCAGATGTTAATAGATTTTTCGGTATGCAGAATTTCGGGGTGGTGTGACAGCATACATGGAGACAGAGGTATGACTGTAACCTGAACTTTGGTATAGATCTGTCTGCTTCCTACCTTATCGTTAGTTTTCATGTCTCTTCACTGCTTGTTGGATCTCACTTGACTCTTATTTTCTTTATATTGATGGAGACTTTGAAAGCCAAAAACCACTGTAAGGGCAGGAAATGCAAAGTGTGGTCACTTTCTGCATCCTATTATGAAATAAAATTGCTCAGTATACTTTCTGCAACATGAGGATTCATTTATTGATTCAGAGTACCATCACTTTACCAGAAAATTGTGTAATATATTGCTACCTTTCACAACAGAAAGTGGGGGGAAGGGAAGGAAGAAAAAGGAGAGAAAGATAAATGATAAACAAAAGAACTTCTTTTGTCAAGCAAACATCATCATCCTGTGGACAGACTCTAAAATGATACCTCTAGAAAGCTAACCATTTTTATAATAGAATCATTGAATGGTCTGATTTGGAAGGGTTCTTAAAGATAATCTTTTTCATAGGGACTTGGAACCACTAGACCAGATTGCTCAAAACTCCATCAACCTGGCCTCAAATGCTTCCACAACTTTTCTGATCAACCTGTTCCAGTGCCTCCTCACTCTCCTAGCAATGAATGCCTTCTAAGTATCTCATCTAAACCTACCTTAAATAATTTAAAGCTATTACTACTTGTCCTGTTACTACATGCTCTTGCAAAAAAGTCCCTCAGCAGCCATCTTGTACACCATCTTCAGGTACTGAAAGGCTGCAAAAAAGTCTCTATTGGAACCTTATGTTTTCCAGGCTGAATGGTCCCAATTTTCTCAGCTTTGGGGAAGTTCTCCATCTGTCTAACCAGTTTTGTGTCACTCTTCTGGGCCTGCTCCAAAAGGTCAATGTGCTTTCTGTGCTGAGGACCCCAGACCTGGACACAGCTATCCAGCTGGGTTGTCATGAGAGTGAAGTAGAGGGGCAGAATCCCCTCCCTTGCCCTGCTGCGCACGCTGCTTTTGATGCAGCCCAGGACATGTTTGGCTTTCTGGGCTGCGAGCACACACTGCTGGCATGTCCAAGCTCTCAACCACCAGCACATCCACGACCTTCTTGGCATGGCTGCTCTTCATCCATTTATCCCCCAGACTGTGTTGATACTGGGGACTGCCCCTTGCTCTCGGCTTTCTCGAATTTCATGTGGTTACCTTGGACTTTCCTATCAAGTTTGTCAAGGTCCCTCCTCACGCTCCCCCAGTCCCCATCTTGTGGTCCATCCACTGGAGAGGTGCAGAAAGAGAGACTGCCATAGAAGACTGAGGCAAAAATGATGTTGAGCATCTCAGCCTTCTCCTCGTTAGTTACCAGTCTGCTAGCCTTGCTTATCAGAGAGGTACCACTTTCTTTAACCCTCCTTTTCTGGCTGACATACCCATAGAAGCACTTGTTGTTATTCTTCGCATCCCTTGCCAAGTTCAGCTGCAACTTCACCTTGGCTCTGCCTTTTATGTGCTGGAATACGGCCATTTCTGTATTTCCTAAACTAGTCTTTCGGGTAGATAACTCTACTTATATCTTTGTGAAATAATCCTTCATATTCAAGAAAGTGAACATGAATATCTTTCATTGAACAGCCTCTAGGCCCAAGTAAAAAAGATGCACAGAAAAACCTTATTGATAATCATTGATAATGATGTGCAAAACGGACAAAAGCCACCTCACCATATTCTTCAACGGCCTGTTCCAAATGGTGGAAACGCTCGCCTTTTAACACAACGGTTGTCTTCTGTCCAAATTACCTTTCTCTCTAGGCTTTCCCCCTGCCAAGAGACCCCTTGAGTCCCCTGAATATTATGTAAGCAGAAAACGGGAATGAATAGGACTCCATTTCTACATATCTATGAAAACATCAGGAATTAATGACTAAATGATATTTGGGTATTCTAATTACGTAGGTTAGGGGAATGTTCAGATTTAACACACTCCTTTCCTACTAAAAAAAAATGTGAGTTTATGCACTTTTTCCCACTATTCCTAGGAATGATATCTTATATCTTAGGGACCCTGTGCCTATCAGTCAAGTATCATGATAATTTTTAATGAACTAAGTAATTATAAAGATACCTACAACACGAGTTTGAGTTATACATTTTACAGGACCTGAGTTAAAGTTTTATCTTAGTGCTGGTGTACAAGCAGCCTCCAGGACCTTTCTACACTTGAAAATACTCTTCTACACAAGTCATTCACACCTTCCTGATGGAACCATAAAGAGCAGCAGTCAAGGAGGCTGCTCAGGCACAAAACAACATTGATTCATATTCTGATGCCCAGAACTGGCTGCAAAGGAAGTCAAAACAGGTGAGCAATGAGAAGTTTCTGAAAACATTTCAGAGATAGAGGGAAAGATTGTTCTGCAGTAGATTTGTTATGCTTCTAACTTTCCAGGAAAAACATAAATGAGCTCTAGTAATATTATATTTGGTTCCTATTGCAGACAGAGGATAAATAAAGATTCTCCAATAGTCTTAGCAGACAAATTAAATGGCTCTGAATCCATAAGGAGAGGGAGAAAAATCCAGTGTGATAATAAAGCTCCCAAGTGTGACCTTACACTGCAGGGGGACAAATTAGGAATCCTCTTTTCTTGCCTACATTTTCAAACATGTTACGTTACAGATTCTTTTTTTCTTTAATTGTCTAACTTGCACTCAGGTCTAGAAATAGGTAATATTCCTGTTAAGTGTCATTAAAAAAAAGTATGTCCAGTACTACAAACAAAGAAAAAAAATTTAAATTCAAGCCACGGAAATAGAAACAAGTGGTTCTATGTGATCCAAAACCATCTGAGGGGATGACTTCTGCTTTACCGTACTTTTATACTTACTAGGTTCACAATCTGTTAAAGCCTGGCTTGGCACATAGATCTAGCTCTAAGTTACCATGTGTGACATTTGGAATTTTTAAAGAAACTTCCTCTGGTGCAAGGTATAACTCATTATGAATGTCTAGGAAACAAACATCTATTTTGCTTTTTAATAGGACTTAATAAAATTATATATAGAACTAAGCAAGAATCTTTAGGAAAAGATAATGCTGCTGACATAACTGCTCTATAGCATTTCTAATAATAAAACCCCACATAACTCTTAGGTTTCCCAAAGGGGTAAGAAATACCCGTTATCCAGTGAGCGACTTTTGTAATTTCTACAGAATGCTTAAAAACCTTGTCTTCAGCCTTCAGAGTTTTCTGTTGTCTTTACCATCAACCTATAAATTTACCCAGACATTCGTTGTAGCCTTACCTAATATTCAACCATTATTGACTGTCTGCCTGAGGTTTTATCGATGAGCAGTATTTTTTCACTGAAAAGTATAGTGATGAAGCAATAGTTATGAACCTCTGCAAGTTCTGTTCCTGCATCTTGAAGAGAGAAAATGTACGTATGTGTTTCTGGAAAAACCCTCAATCTTTATTCATTCCCACAGCAGTAACAAGGAAAAGATAGCTTTGAAAGGGACTGTTCTTATTTTCAAAGTTAAGTATCTTTTCATCATTCACATAGCTTAAAGAGCAACTTCAAGATTATGAGTCCTGGGCTTGTCAATTGGAATTGCACACCTAATTTACTCAACTTCCATTCCCCAACGCACAGAGAATGAGAGAATTACTGCTTTATGCAGATCTGTCCATATTTAAGTATAAATTGTTTCTAGGTATTAAATAAAAATTTCAACTGTGACCAGATAATACACCTATTGAAAGGACTAGTGCTGTGAAAAATGTAAAGCACCAGCAGAAAACAAGACAACATGTTTAACACTGTAACAAAGACAACAGAAGTAACTGAGCAGCAAACCAAAGGAGTTATTTCCACTTGGTGATGCTTGTTAGGTCAGTTGTCTTTTTCTAAGCAGAGGGCTTTTGACCCTTCCAGTGAATAGAATTCACTAAATTGCTTCCTGTTTCAGAATCTGTGAAACCAAGAGGTGAACATCCTCAGGAAAGCCAGGTAGGTTGACTATGGCCAAAGTGGCTGCTTCAGGAGCTGCTTGTACTAGCAGAAACTTGATTTGCAACAGGGTAAAGGCTGAAAGCTCAAAGATCATGAAATACAGACAAAATAACAGTACAGGCAATGACTCTTCTGCTTTTGCAAAACTCATATGAACAAAAAGGTAAGTGAATTCCTCTTCTGTATCACAGTGAAGAAAAGAAGTTCAAGGAGAAAATATTTATCTTTGAACAGAAAAAAAACATTAAATAAAAAAGCTATCATGCTAGCTTGTTGCTAAATTTCTAACTTGACAAAATAAATCTTACACAAGTAGTGCACGTACAAATGGTAAGGTTTACAAGATAAAACAGAAAAAAACCACTAGCCTTTATGAAACAGAAGTCTCATATAGCACATATTTCTGGGGTTTGAACAATTTCTATCTCTGTTTTGAGGCATTAAATGCTGATCATTAGGTGATAATAATCAAAACATATGTGGAATTCATAAAATCGGAGTTGAAGCATGTCTCAGTCTGATAGCAAGTAAATTAAAAGTTTGGGTTTAAGTCATGCCTTCTCATTGCTACTCAAGCTCTGTTGGCCACATCCTCCAGTCCTGTACAGGCATCCCACTGTTGAATAGTGCCCAACCTCACAAAAGTACTGACAACATAAAAAAGTGTTGCAGACATACACACATAGTTCCTGTTAGGTATTCTTTTTTAAGTGTAAATTTCATATAGAACCTATTTAAATGTTTAGATGCATAGTTAGAAATCTGAAATATTAGGTGAAACCATACTTTTAAACTGGAATATACATGTAGAGGTATTCAGTTTAGTTTTAGGTCAGCAATTGTAACAACAGTTATATATATCACATGGAATAAGCACCCAATTGTTCTTTACTCATTTACTTCCAAACTAATTTTTTTAGCTTATCATACAGAGGCTAGATCTGATCCAATCCCAGTCACTGAGGACAAGTACTTAAAAAAATATCAAGGAGCAAATAAAAGATATTTTTAAATTCTATTCTTCATCTAGTAAGATAGGATAATTTTATTTTATCCATGGATTTGGATCCATGTGATTTTTGATTACTTTAAAAGTTTAATTTTTATTACATTTTTACTTCTCCTCTGGCAATAGTAACATGGTGCTTGACAATAATGTTCAACTGTTAGTGGTAAGTTGGTACCCAAGACCAACAACTTGAACTGTAGTACTAATATTTATTGTACCTGCTCTAGGAATGAAATTTGCCAAATGCTGTTGAAAACTTTCAGGCAGACTCTGTTATGTACATGAAGTTTCTGGGTCCGTTGTTTTCTTGTGCTGTAGGAATAGGAATGACATTAATGTGGCACTTTTATAATCAGGAAAACTTATTTTTAATGAATAGTTTTGTTATACAAATAACTTTGTTGACAACACCACAGTTCACCTAGAAATCTTGTGCCTGGAATTTTCATTGATGTCTATCTGTAGTTCAATGTACTGCAAGAGAAACCTCAGGAAAACATATTTTCCTTTTCAAAAAGAGATTTCTCTTTCCCTGCATTGCTAGCAACACAATCTCTGCTCCAAAAATCTCCACAGACAAACAATGCAAGAGATATTCTGCTTTAAGGAACAGTTTCCTCAGCTGCTCTGTGTATTATATTTAACCAACACTTGCAACAGATGCACTGACATAAGAAGTGGAACGGAACTGTGTGAAAAGGGTGCTTAGTGTGCTGAGACACACACAGCCTTGTGTGTGTGTGTGTATGTACCCTCAACCACACCAGTGCTGTCATGTTTTCCTTAACACGAGGTGACCCACTATAGCAGGTACTAAAGTCCCCTGTGCTGGCCAAGAGCATGTTCTTACCCTGTCTAAGGGGATCAGTAAAAGATACAATCACATTGTAAGCTTCTGTTCTCAGAAACATTAGTGGGGCTGGTAGAATTCCTGAACTAATGCAGATCATAAAATATCTTAGGAGGCTACAGTGTGACCTATACACACAAGGAGTATGTGAATTGTATCTGTGCAGACCACCAATTTAAGTGGAGATCTAGATATATGGAATACATGTATTGTCTGCACACTGAAAATGCTCTACTTTATACTTGTTTCAAAACAAGGAACCAACTAGATCCAACTCATCCCCAGGTAAAAATGTTTGTCTTTCCAGTGACTACGGGAAATGTTTAACTCTGCGTATTCAGGATAATTAGGATTCAACCACATTAACAACAAAAGCTATAGCTTGGGAGATCTGTCTTCCTTCTCATCTACCAAGTAGGAGCTATAATCTTGGAATGGTTATTGTTCTCAGCAGGATGACAAATCTCATCCTAAATTTAGAGAATCTATATTTAAAAGTCTGAAACCTAAGGAATCTGAAGTTTTCAGTGAGAAGTTCTTTTCTGCATAGCATTTTGCACACAAGTATACTTGTCTCAAACTAAAATAGTTGCCGCAGAGTCAGACAGGAACCCAAAGTCCTCCTTGGTTATCATTGTCACCAAGAAAGGGAAGTAAAAATTACACTTGACTCATTATTCTATTGATGTAGAAAGCAGGAAGGAAGCCAGTTGATGCCACTGCAAAGTGATGAATACAGTAAAGCAGTCCCTCAGTCTCTACCATTTAAATGAATAGTTACATTCTGAGTAAATAAACATGTGTGATAAACCTGTTGAGCTGAAAAAGAACATTCATACTTTGTACAAAGCTGCTTTAGAAGTTTAGGTACCCAGTGTGTTGTTATAAAGGCTCTAAAAAAAGGATAAATTTTAATATATTAGAATCTACTAAAAAAACTCTGAAAAAGGTATCAGAAATTATCATTAAGAAGTGTAACCTTTCTGAATGGTTTCATTCAAAGCTGACATATAACTTCATAAGTTAGTTCCATATGCTTATTTTAACCAGGGGTATATGACCTCAAACTGAAAGGTAAATGATGTTCACAAGGCTTTTATTTCTTATTTGTAGACAAGTAATTTAGGTAGATACTACAATGAAATCTAGAATTAAGAAATGTGAGAGGTTTAGTTGGATTGCAAAGCAAATTAACTATAACGGTTCTAAAACAAGCCTAATTGGTATTTTATTCTAATTTCACTTAAAGGTAAAATACTTAAATCCTGTTATCAGTGTTGTCATCAACTTATCATCCATCATTAACTCTAGGCTAAAGCTGCTGGTTGCCATCTGTTACAATACCTTACTGTTTTCTTGCCTTAGACAGTAGGTTGCACTGTTAGATACATTGGTTCATATATTGGAGTACAATAAACTCATATTGACATTTCTCTCTCTCTCTAGTAAAACCCAGAAAAAATTTAAAAAGTTAAAATAACCCCAAAAAAATCAACCCCCCCAAAGCACCTAGTCTGCCAGCAATACAGTATTTGGATTAGAACTAGAAACAGTTTCTTGAATGCAAAAAAAATCAAGGTGGAAACTGTCTACTAGAAGCAGCACACACTAAGGAATTTTTAAAGAACCAATAATCAATGATTTTTTCCTAAACTGCTGAATGCATTTTAAACCAGATGAATTTAGATCAGTTGGCTGTCAGGAAAAAAAACCCCTAGAAATCTAAATTCCTTTTCACAGGCAAGACTTTGTTATAACTATGAGTCAACTACATTAGTTTACCTCAGTAAGAGCAGCCATTATTTCTATATCTGATGTCCACAAGCAAGATATCAAGGTAAAACCTTAAAAATATCCAAAAATTCAATCTTAAAGGTCATGCAAAAGAACGAGAATTTTTCTTGCTGCTTATGAGTCTCTGCTTTATGGATTATCAGAAGCCTTTGCTTTCACAGGTTAGTTTAGTTCACCACTTTTCACAAGCTCTAAATGCATGTAGAGAAGATGATAGAAAACAAACACTGTTAAAAATTATGAAGTCATTAGAACAAAAGATGCCACTTATCGGCAGATTAAAAAACCAACCCCCCCACAAACAACAAAACAAAAAACCCCAAACCAACCAACAAAAAAAAATAAACCAGAAATAAAAAAAGAGCAGAAAATGTCCTCTCTCTTTTTTTTTTCTTTTTATGATGTTCTCATTTTCCTATGTCTAGGAAAGGAACAAATCGATCAAAAGTACACTGTGTTCTAAATTAAGACAGAGATGAGTGAAAATATGGTTTTATTGTGTATTAAATGTGTTGAAGGAAAAGTTTAAGAAAGAATGGAGGTCAGATTAGGAAACTGAAAATTCAATAATAGATTAGATTGAGTAACAAAATATCCGAAGCACTGATGTATTAAAAACCCAACCAAGCAACAGAAAAATCTAATGCAAATTTATTTGCTGCTTATAACATAATGTAATTTGAACAGATAAGCCCACTCTGCTGGAATAACAGAAAATAGGTTAGTAAACACTACCTGGTTGAGTGCATCTGTGTCTTATCACAGCCACACTGCTGCTCCCACCAGCATTGGCGCCTGTCCTCTCCCTGAGCCCAGGGTGTGACCAGTCAAACTATTAATTATTCACTGAGAGAAAAGCTGCCTTTATGATTCTTCCCCCGCATGCCACACACACACACTTCACACACACACTTCAAAGTGAAGAGCAAGAGTATACTTGTATCTCAAGGAACAAATAGTAAGCAGAGTAATGTTTCTATTGTGCTTGCTACTGAAGTACTCCTATTTATGCTCCTGAGCTGACAGAAGCTCAGGGCAAATCCCAAGTTATTTGTTTCCACAGGTGCTTTTCCTATCCTTCCCAGATTCTCACTGACTAATAACAAATGCAAGGGAGGACAAGACAACTGACTGTTTATTACAGAGAGGGAGATTGTCACTGCTTTTTTAGGTTATCCAGGGAAACAGTGCTTCCCTCCCTCAGCAGCATTCGATTTGTGACTCTGGTGACAAAAAGCTGGGAAAGGACCAAATGAAGTAAAGAAAAGGAATGGCTCTGGCTTCACTTCTCACTGCCTTGAGTAATGGGCCAAGTATATCAGAGAGAAACTTGCTTGTACAAAGGGATGATGCAATGTTTTCCTTCCTCATTGACTGAGGGAGTAGGAAGAAAAATGATGGGCTGCAGCTTGTCTAATTTGCTATGACTTAAGATGCTGGTCAAAATGCAAGTTGTATCAAGAAAATAAATTTCAAAAACAACAACCAAAACCCACTGATATTGAAGAGAATCAAATCCCACGATCTATTCTATGCCAGAAGTTCATCAGTTCTCTTGGAGCACTGCTCCTTTTAGGATCAGTGTGTCTGTGTAGCATGCAGTGTACAGTAGACAGCAGCTTGAGTGCACTGCAAGGCTTAGCTCTCACCCAGTGACCAAAGAAAACTGCTAAAATTCAAAGCAGAAACAATACTGAGTCATATAATAAACAAACAAATCAACACAGTCCTTAAAAGTTTGCTTGAGAAAAGGAGTAATCTGCAGCTGACCCTGAAACAAAATGGATGGAATAAGTTGCACATAATTCCAAGGATGAATGTTTTTATTCAGTAGTAAGGTTCAATTAAAAAAGTAAAGAACATACATATCCCCAACTGTTTCCAAAATAAGAATACTTTTATTTTATAGGATGGTTGCATTTTAAGATATGCATCTCTTGGGTCAAATACTACCCAGAAATCTCCAGGAAGATTTTTTTTTTTTTTTAGAAAATAGCAATTTTTCTAGGTTTTTATTCTCAAATCACTGCAACTCCTTTGAAACTGTAAGGCTTCATATATCAATCAGCAAAATTAAAATAATATTTTAAAGAAGCGCAAAGCATAACTTATTTCTCTGGTCCTGTAATCAACTTGCACAGTTTCATATGAAGAAGAGAGACATCTTTGACGAAAAAAATAAAAGTAGTTAAATGCTACCACTAATCAATTGGGGGTGAAAGATGAAATGAACATTTTTATGTAGTAACAAAATTACTGAGGTGCACTTATTCCAGAAAGATATTCTTAGCTTGAGGAGTGAAGATTCCAGCACCTGGAACTCATTTGCAGTGATTAAATGTCTGTATTGTTACACAAAACTGAAATCCAATTCCATGAACTTATGCAAAAGTTTTCAAAAAGCCTTATATTTATTTTTCGAAAGACAAGGAAGCAGAGTGCTCAAAGACTTAGAGACTGAAAGTGATGAAAACATGAAAGGTAATCTCTAAATTTTATTGCCAGATGTTCCTGAATTAAAGAGTTCCAGACAGTATACCAGACAAGCAGCTATAGAAACAAGTCCAAGAATAGTTGAGTAGTTTGTTGCTATCCTTAAAAATCTAAGCCTCAATTTTCTCTCTGGTTTTTGCCTTATTGCTCTGGTAAATTGCTTGTTTAATTTTTTAATGTTGTGAGCTTTCAAATGAGTCAGAAATTTTCCCTGATGTCTCTTGTGCACCTTCTGGGGGGCTTCTCTTCTGGTTTTCTCACCATTTTTTTCTTCAGGTTTCAGAAAACTACCTTCATTATGTACTCCAAAATTTGCTGGATGTTGCCTGAATTTCCAATTGAACCAACACACATTCCAATTCAAAATCAGAAACAGGCTGGAATAACTCACCACTACCATAAAAAGAGATAGTAAATAGAACACCTAGGTCAAAGAGAGCATTGAGGAAAATACATTAAGTTAGTCTAATTATTAACTTACACAGACTTCTGCAGTTGTTTATCAATATATCAACATCCAGGGCCCCAGCTCCATTGGACTGATGTTAGATGAACAGATCCCATCTTTCTATCTGTGTCTAGGACCTCCATTTGATCTGCTTTAATGGAAAAGAGTCCCTTTGCTCAGCTGGATAATGCGCGTTCCTGCTCATGCCGAGTAACTAACCCATGCAGATGAAGGTGAGAAGGATAAAAAAAGGGTTTTTTTATCTTGTTTGAAATACAAGGAAATTTCTTTCCAAACAAAGCCCTCATGGAGTCTTTAAAATCAGTAAAAACGGAAATAAAATTAACCTGAGCAACAACTCACCAATCCATAAATCCTAGACACTGAAAACTGTTTCAAGGCATTTAGTAACGCCTCATCATCATTTGATGATGATGAAGTTCTGTCTTGAGTGGACCTAACTTCCGCATGGATGGTAACTGCTCTCTCATACAAATTAGCAAGCAAATAAAAATAGCTAATTGAGCTATTTCCTCCACAGAAGGGGAAGAAAGATTTATTACTGTTTTATCTGTAGTAGCTGAGTACCTTCTGATCACTTACAAAAATTTGAGTCATGATATTTTTCTAAAAAGAAGAACCCCATTACAGAAAAAACCCTAAAGACATATTCTGCTTTCACAATGGTGAGAAATGCATTGTCTTCAAAGAAATCACTCACATACATATAATCTGTTTAAATCATCTACCAAGCTACCATCTCCATTGCTAGCAAGCAGACTGCACTAATTTTAGCAAGTTGAGGAAATACTTAGCATTTTATCTGAAGTATTTAAGAGAAAAGACAATCCCAAAAAGCTGAGTTGGCTCAAAAAGAATGAGAATTTTCCACTTCAGTGCAGGCAAGGATAGTGTCATATAAGGACTTATAGGAGTCTAAGAATCCTGAGTTCCAGTATATGGAAATGCCATATATTATATACACCATATATACAAGTTCTGCGTGTTTAGAGGCTACAAGTGAATCATGCAGTCATCAAGATTTGCAGCTTTTGCTCTTAGACCACTGCTGATCTTTGCAATACAATGGAGTAACTTTGCATTTTTGCTACACCAGATCACTCAGGTATTTTTAAAGATGTTTAGCAACTCTTAGGTGAAATCTTTGAGCAACAGAATAGGTAAGAGGAAAACAAACCCACAATTATTAAACCACCATTTGCTGGTTTCTTCAAAATTCGGTTATTCTGATGTACATGGGTGTATGAAAGTCTTTTTGTTCCTTCAAGACAGAACAAACATTTTCTCTCATTTTGTGAAACATAACCTAAAGTAATTATTTTTCTTTCATTGTGGAGATAAAGAATAAATTTCAGTAAATCAAAATAATGTCTTTACAACTTATGCTTTCATGATGTAAGAGAGGGCACTACTTTTCAAGACACAGTATAGCCGTACTTTATAAAATAAAAAAGGTTTACCTGCATAGTACAGTTTGTTGACTGTAACCTAAGATAATACAGGCTAGGCTGGTGCAAGAGCCCTGCTGCAGTGCCATATCCTGGTTTCTATATTGTCATTGTCCCCATGCTCATTGGGGCACTTAGTACATCCTCTAAGATAAGACACCATTGTATTATTTCCTGGTCTTGCATTAGTTATGTGTAGGTCCTTTTGGCAGAGAACTAGAGATTCACTGGAGAATTAACAACAGTCAGAAAATTTAGACTGCATTATTCTAAAATCAGGGGCATGCAGACCATAGAAAAACTGTGCTTTAACCTTTGTTTCAGACAGCAAAGTTTTAAACATTGGAATTCACAGATTGTTTAAAGCAAGTCCCAATGTGAGTAAGCTATTTTTCTGAGAAGGTGGTGAATGTAAATACACAAACAGCATAAGGATTTGTGCTCTACATTTCAGTGACAAAAAAAAAAGTTATGGACGTAGTCAAAATTTGTGACTACATTCACAAGCCCACTTTGACATGACAGAAGGTGACACCATGACTGGAGGACTGCAATGGATGGATGACATACTATTTGAAATGAAATGGACAAAGCCTTCTTGAAAAACCTGGAAGAAGGCTTGTAGCTGCAGACCCTGTTTGTCAAGGAGAACTTGAACCATACTGATATCTGCTGGAGTAGGGAAATCTCAGAACACGGACACACAAAATTCATGGAGTACATCAGGGAAAATTTTTTGCATAGACAATGAAGATGCAGGAAGGGTATACATTCTCGGCATAGGTATTACTCAGAAATAAAAAAAGAACTGGTTGGAATTGCAGTAGTTAAGGATAACCTTGGCAGAACTGAGCAGGGGACGGAGTTTTAAATCCTGAGAGACACGAGGAAGTCAAATAGTCAAGTAAAACTTGCAGGCAGAATCACATGAGCAACTGACTTGAAGGAGGTCAGGTGAGCTGGTTGACCTTCAACAGTGTCCTCAAAGAACAGCAATTGTCCATTCCAATGTGCCAAAAGTTCAAGCACAGGAAACCAGCTTGGCTGAATAGAAACTTCTGAGTGAGCTCAAATGCTAAAAGGAATTGTACAGAAATTGGAAGCAATGTTGAGCTACCCAAAAATATTGTGAAAATATTTCTCATGCATTCAGTAGTAAAATTAGCAAAACCAAAGCTCAGCTGTCTGGAGGAACAAAAGAAGCAGTTAAGAACTTATTGTTATCTCAGAAGACTAAGTGTAGACCCATTGCTGAGTGGGGCAGAGAACTTAATGACAGAAGACAAGAAAAGAATGAGGAACATGGTGTCTGCTTTGCTTTGCTGTAACTTGAAAAGGCTTCTTTCAGGTCAGCCCCTAATACTGGGGAACAACACTGAGACGTGTATTACTAGTGTTAATATGAAGCATGGAGGACCCACAGCAAATTTAACATGCAGATCCATGGAACCAGACTGAATGATCTCCATAGGCAGCTGAGGGAGACAGTAAGTCTCATTGGGACACACTTCTGCAGTCACTGAATAGACTAGTATGTGTGGGAGCTCTCTGAGGAATGAGACAGGCCTGCCACACCTGTTTGCAGGAAGGGCAGATCTGGGGAACTGCAGATTGATCAGTTTAACCAGCGGGGAAGAGAAGAGGCAGGGAATTTCCAGTTAGACACTAGGAAGAGATCTTCCTCAGGAAGGTGGTCAGACACCGTAGCAGAGACAAACTAGAATCACTACCCTTGGACATACTCAAAACTCAACTGGACAAGGCCTTTGTCTAACCTCAGAGACATTAGGCCCACAAGACTGTTTTAAGCAAGAGGCTAAGACCAGATGATCTTGAGAGGTATGTATCTAAATTATTTTGGGATTCTAATTTGTGATTTTCTACAAGAATATTTCAAAAGAATTGACAAGGACTAATTACTAACTAGGAATACAATTACTAATAAAAATGGAAATGGAAGTTTCCATGGAAGTTTAGCAGAGGAAATTTCTTTTTGAGAAGATCAGAAATCCTAAAAATATTAAATGGGAAACCTTTTGAATAAAATTAATGGCATTTAAGACAGGAAAAATCAAAATACAGTGCTATTACCTTTTAAAAAAATTGTATATCTTTCCTATGCTGCAGTAGATTTCTCATGGCATTCTACATGTTGGTGAACTAGAAAACCTGTCACTTAATAAGAGTAACCCAATGCTTTCAGAAAGTAAGGGCACTTCTCTCTCGTGGCTTTCAACAATTTGTGTATCTAGGAAAAATAAATGTGGAACTCTCATGCAATGGTACAAAGGAATGTGAGATCTGGATGCCAATTAATTTGGATGCCTTTAATAATGTTGCTGATTTTTCATGCTTTTTTTTTTGTTGTTTTTGTGTTGGTTTGTGGGAGTTTTTTGCCAGTACCAAAGGGCATTTCACAATGGGGAAAAAAAAGTATCCCTTATTCTGTAGCCAAACTGTTGCAAGTGACTGCTTCATCTGTCATTTGCTCTATCAGTTGGCATTCCTGCAGATAAAAGAAGTCTTGGTGCCATGAGATGAGTAAGAAATTGGGTCCAATATAGTATGCTAGCAGACTGATTTTTCTCTTTTACACGCCTTCGTATCGAGTGGGATGTGACTGCCAAATGAAATCCAGAAGAAACAGTGGATTTGAATGTTAGCAGAGATGGGGAGGCTGGGGGGATGGGGGAGGGGATACAATTAACATTATCATTAAAGCTGTCCGCAGTTGTAACTACATTTCAGTTCGAATATACAGCTCAAGGATTTCTGGCATTTTACACTGTCCCTCTCTATTCTTTTTCTAAAATTTTTTTGATGATGGTGGTTTTTTGGACTTTGTTTGTTTTTTTAAGAAATGCTTTGCATCCTTAGTTATTAAGGCAATATCAATACAATAATGATTATTTTAAATGGAGGAAAATTTGGATTTAAAGACCAAATCCATAGTACAATTCATGGAAACTGCACCTCTTAACTAGCTGTTACATTTAACTGGTAACTACTACATTCACAGCAGTCTTTGCTTCATAAATATGCTTATATATAGCTATATGTTTATATTTCATGGAAGATTATTCTTTTGCTAAATGATGTCAACTGGAACAAGACTCAATAATCTGTAAATCTCTTGTGAAATGCTGACAAACAACTCTTAAAAAAGCTGAAGTAACTGTTTCACAAGCAATACTTGCTCACTCCAAACACTGTGGTTTCTAAGGTAAACTAAGGTATTGTGAAGGACGACAGCATCAAATATATTAGAGAAAACTTTAAATATCTCGACATCTACATCAAATATACTACTTAAGAATCTCATTCTGTGCACTAGGGTACTTTAACTGAGGCTGAGCGCTTGGACACCTGAGTGTCCAATGCACCACAGCCAGTTTACTCCTCTCCTGCTTGTCGCTGAATTCTTCCTTGACATTTCTAGAGGAAATGGAGTTAAAGTTGGTGGCTTGGTACAAAGCATCTTCTTAGCCTGCCACAAAATCCCTCATTTCTTCAGTTGTCAAATACAAATTCAGTGAAACTCATCAATTCAGAGAGAAATCCAAGTCCTTGCCCTGAGGCAGTTATTCCCCATTAAACAGACAGTCTATCTACTAATTCCTTCCCAAAAACCACACTCTAGGCTTGCTCCAAAGTATGTTTAAAGTATACCAGGCGTCACAATAGAGGGCTGTTCTTAAAAACTGGAGGGTGAGGGCACAAGTCCCTTAACGTAGACATAGTTTGAGGCTGGTACTTGCTATGGAAGTGCTCTTAGCTCCATCTCACTTGTTAGAAGAGTAGCACAGACACCATGTCCCTATGGTTTCATTTACCAAAAAATGTTGGCCTCTTTTCCTTTTTTGCTTCTCCCTCCCTTCATCTGGTTGAATTCTTCCTCCAAATTTGCAAATCGTTTCAGGCTTCAGAAAGCAAGCCACTTGCCAAATCGCATAGACGTACAAAACGTCCACTCAGGCCCATTGAAAAGGCCCACCCCATTGGTATTCACCGAGAATAGCACATGTCCTTTCACAGGCCTGGGACATTGTTGGTCTAGTGCTGGTCTTTCAGCTGGTAATAAATCAATTCCACTGACTCTGAGACAACTACTATTTACCTCAGCTAAAAACCTATCCCCAGTGCCAAAATTTGAACTCAAATCAGTCGATCTGATGAGTTAGTATCTATTTCCCTAAAATTCCTTCTGGGCATTGGTTGTTTTTCTCTTCACTCTTTATACTACTGTGTGAAGTTGTTAGGCAACGTTAAACATTAGAGACTAATTTTAACTGTGAATGTAGCAATCCTTTATATCAGCTTTGGTAGGCAAAGGAAACATTGATCATTCAGAAGGAAAAACTGGTGCATAAATAATGATAATAAATACATCTGATGCGCCAAGTTTTTCTTAAGTCAATGCTAATAATACAAAGAATTTTTTGCTAGAATAAATTGGATATAGACAGATGCTTAACATCTTCCCTCTCTTTACAACAATTCTGCAGGTATTTTATTTTTTTGGTCAATGTTTGATACTATAATATCAAAATTAGATAAGATTTCAAATATTGGATATAATTTCCAGATATAGGTAATTTCTTATTTCACCTTAAATGTGTCCCTTAGAGTGATTTGTTAGGTCTGCATATATGAGACAGAACCTATATTTATCTTTTTCCAGAAAATGAGGAACAGGATCTGATCTCCTTCAGAAAATCTTTTAATGAGGTCACTTAGCTTGAGATGGAATAACCATTATACAGATATTAAGTTCAATTTTTAAAAGTGTAAACTTTTCTTGTTCTGTGCCCCAAGATCAACGGCTGGGGTTTTTTTCTTTCTTTTTTCCTTGTCTTGATAGTAGCATTTGGGATGTTTATCTTCAAAAAGTACTAGGCATTATAAAATAAGGACTTACTTGCTTTGATAAAATACTGGAAGTGTTCAACTAGTCAATGCTTCTACAAATTCCCTTAACTTGGCTTAGACTATATGAGAGCAACAAGAATAGAAAGAGTTGTTTAAAATTGATGGGCACAGCCACATATCGGTGACAAACATTTTGATTTCTGTGGATCTTTTTTTCTGCAAGTATTTGCGGTTATGATTTCATTTTGTAAGACATATGTGCTACTTCTACCTATTGTAGATAAATCACAGTATGTTTAAAATAAAATTAAATAATTCTCTAGGACTAGCTTTCAGAGCTGTTCCCACTGTTCAGCTCTTTAAAGGAATAAAACAACGCACTTGTGAGATAAGTTTTGCATGCTAAAAGCTTAACCCTGGTGTCTTTTGTCAGGTAAAATTCTCGGTAAAATTCTCTTTGCTTTGAGTTAGAATTTTACCACAGTAGGGACTGCAAGACTGAAGAACTGATACCTCTCCTTAACCTGCTGTTATAAGAGTCCTTCGGAGTTTCTGCGCTAATCTAACAGCTCTTTTATTAAACTATAGAGCAGTGAAAGGGGGGTTTATGCTTTGTATTACATTGTGAAAACATTAGCAAATGAAATAAATGTGAATTTGGCTTTTTAGCACTTAGAATTATTCACTTTGAACTGTAAATTATTTATGGTACTCAAGGAGACACTTTGTAAATAACAGGAAAGCCTCAGAAATCAAATGCAGATTGTGGTATTTAGTCTCGTCTTGCCATCATTAACCATTTCAGTTATACGACACGTTTCAATAAATCAAGTACATCTCCTAGACATCTCTCCTAAAGGAATTAGAAAGCAGCAGAAATAAATGAAGCTGTCTCCAAGTGACAGCTACAAAGGGAAACCCAGAGAAGGAGTGGAAAAAAAGGTACTCCTGTGAGCAGATGATAAAGCAGATGCCGTAAAACAACAGGGAGATTGCACCATTTCTTCTCCAGAATTGACGATCGTTTGATAAACAGCTAGTCATGCTCCTGGAAAGCCCTGTCCATCAGTGCATATCGGTACAAATTAATGATGACATGTCCTGATTAAACTTGCTGTGCTGTGAAATGCAATGCATTATCTGCATGGCAGTAAGTGAACAAATGCTCTCAGGGAGTAAAAGAACAAGCAAAGTCACACATCTCAGGTTAGGTCCCAAGTCATAGCTGCCTGTGGTGAAGTAGGTGTTCAATTGACAAACCAGTCTTGACTTGTGGGTTTTGCAGGCTATGGCATTTTGTTCTGTTCATTGAAAAGAGTTGTCTTGATAACGTCCTTTCTGTAAACTATAAGTCAGTCTACAAAACCTTCAGTCTAGCTCTTGAATCTCTTCCTCAAGCGAACCTTAAATAAGCTTGCACCATGTCTACATTAACAAGAAGTTTCCCCTTGGAATAAACTGAATACTACGAACATAGTAGTGGTGAGACCACAACATCACCCATAAACTGAGTAAGAGCTAAGCAAGTTCTCAGCGAGAATTTGAGAGATCTCCCGAAAGTTCATCCTCTAGAGTAAAAAGCAAACAATTTTATAAGTCCAATGCAAAAAAAAAAAAAGTTTCATTTGGATTGGTCTTGTCTAACATACAGAATGAAAACCTTTTTGTAAGAGCTAGGGGTTTTTTTTCAAAAAATGGAAGTCACACATTTAACACCACTTTGCTTTCTTTGCTTTACTAAAGCACTTCTGACAGAACTGATAAATAAGTCTCTATGGAGTTGAGAAAGTTTTGCCTTTTAAAGACAGGTTTGCTGAACAAAAGATCTCTTCTAAAATAGGTAGGTTCTCTTGGGGATGGGAGTCAGACTTTGCAATTCATACTGCTGCTGAAAGGAAGGACCACTCAAGGCAGTAAGAGCACCATCGTCAGTACAGCTAGCAGAATCTGGATTTTCTTCTCACATCTGTAAAACACATTGATGGCTGTAGACTCAAACCAGATGAGGCAGCCTGAAACACTTTTCAGAACAATTCCTTATCCTGATTTTACTTTAACCAACCTTCCAGGCTGGGTTCTAATCTAATGTAAAATCTAGAACAATTTAGCTGATTGTTGTGAACTTGCATTACAATGAATGAGATTCCAGTCCAAATGTTGGCACTTCTGCAAAGGAAATGCACAACACAGCAACAGAGATATTTCCTCTATACTTTCATTCAGGGAACAGACTGCAAAAAAAAAAAAAAAAATCTTGGGAATCTTGGGAGAAGTAAAATATTTAATCCTTTTACTATTTAGCTTTCTCTGTGCATACTACCTGGTCAGCAAATGGGCAGAAGGTGAAATATATCCATTTCCCTGCCAAAAATAGATGGTAAAGAAATATTATACAGTAAGTTCTTCTCTGAAATTTTAGTTCCTATGTTAAGAAGGTATGAAGATCTAGGAGAAGAATTAGCTGCACAGGAAAACAAAGAAGCAAGGACTTCAGGTGTAGACAATGATGGTAAACACACTGGAACGATTTGTCCAAGAAGGCACAAAATATCAGGAGCAACCCTTTATAGACTCTTAAATACTTTTTCTAAGTTTTATTAAATGGTGTCAGGTCAGTAGGCCACATTAAAGAGGGAATGGGGTCACCAGTATTATGTAGATTTAAGACAGTGCTTCATAAAGCAGACTGAGAAGGCTGCAGAAACCCAGACCATTGTAAAGGCATCAAATCCCTGAGGCTGAAGCCAGAGGGTTCCCCTCACCTGCCAGAAAAGCCTGTGACAAACCAGGCATAGCCTGGCACAGGGAGTGCCCTCAGCTTCTAGGCAGCCTCTGAAAGAGAAATATGAAGACAGTGCAACTTTTTCCCCCTCTCCTTTCTTTCACATGGACTTCAACTTACTTATTTTATTTCTGAAACAGAGGTTTTAATTAAAGCTACCTTCTATACAATGCACCAAACTTCAGTTCTGTTGCAAATAACACATTAATTTCCCCTGACTCCGAGTAGTCTTACTTGCTCTCTTTCATCCCTGAAAACATCTTGCCTGGGTGAACACGAAGGGGAAATAACAGATGGGGGCAACAAAACTGAAGTAGCTTACTGGAAGTTATGACAAACTGCATTTTGTTATTTCTCTTCATTTTTAATACACATACTTCTTTATTCTTGCAACTTCCCCCACTAAAGTTATGGAGTGAGCTTTAGGAATGCAGCTTCTCACTGGAGGAATGGAAATGAAACAAGTCACAGAAGGTAGACAGCAGATAAAATAAAGAAAATATATTGACAGAGTGAAGTATGTGATCCACTCCCTCACTATTGTGCCACCCTGCCTAGGGAGGCACTTTAGGCTAGGAATCTCTCTTTGTGACCTCAGGTAGTCAGATTTAGCCTTCAAGCTCTAACCTTCCAAGCCCATATCACAGTTACGGTATTTTATCCAAAAATTCAAGTCAAAATCCAGACTAAGTTTTTTCCCATCTTTCTCTCTGATCCTGGATCAGGTCACTGGTAAATCAATTAAATGTCAAAAAATTTCATAAGGCCAGCTTCCCCAGTGTATGCAGGAGAGAGAGGAAGCATGCAAACTTGGTCTATTCAGCATCTTCCTAAAAAGTCTCCAGTGTTGCTGTATCTCGAATTACGTGTGTCCAGCACACATTTTTTTTCCTTTTTTTAGGCAGGGGGGAGTTTGGGATTTTAAAGCAGCACACCAACAGGGCCTTTGTGAGACAAAGATCCTACAGTTTCTTCTACTTGTGGGGAGAATGCAGTGGGAAGAAGTGAAATCACCATAAATCCCAGTTGTTTTGACCAACGTAAGAGAGAATGAACAAAGAAGTTTCAGAACAGTAAGCTAAAACTGTGATAGAGTAAATCCTCCAGCTGGGTTCATGTTCCCTGCAGATCATGTACAGATGGGACATGCAATGTAATCATCAGTGGGCTATAAATCCATCTGCCAACATAAAACTACATAGATAGATCTCTGTTGACCTAACATTTAAATGATGTAGTAGTGGATCAGAACTCCTATCGTGCTAGATGCTCTAACACCACAGAACATGGAGTTCCCTTCCCCCTATCCCTCAAACCAAGCTTGTAATTTAAAAGCTGTTAAGTACAGATACAGATATGTGAGAATATGAAAGACAACAGGTTCTGATTTCTGTGGTAATAGCTACAACATGGTCTTTTTGTACATAGTTGAAGGAAGGATTTGAAGGAAGGTAATAGAGTAGCTTTGTAGACATCTTCATAGGAATTTGTATCATGTATAAAATACACTAAAATTGCCAAAATATTTGCTCTAAAATCTAAAACTACTGGCTAAAGAATGTTGCCATGTAGATAGTATGAATAAGCATTTGCCTTCTATTAAATGAGAGCTCTCAACGTGAAATGTTTTTAGGCATAGACATAAAAACACTTTTTGTCAAGGTAGACATAAGCCACTAAAGGCCTCATAAGTACAGACAAATAAATAACCTGTGCCTGATGTAACCAGAAAGGAGGGGAAGTTCGGGTGGGGTGTCAGGGAAGAAAACATTCAGAGAATGGCTCCTGACAGAAGATAAGATTGTGAACTGAGAGACCACGAATCCTTTAGAGGTGAACTCTGAATGGATCTGAATAGCAAAGAAAATTTACAAGGGCTGTGACTGAGATCAAAATAACAAGTACTTCTAATTAGAAGTGTATGAACAAAGCAAAGGAAGCAAACTAGCAGATGGAAAACAAAGTGATGGGAAAACAAACAAAAACTTCAAAGATTGAGGAGAATTAAGACATCAGTTACTATTTTATGACTGAAGATAAAGATAGAACAGTGATGAGCCAGAAGTGAGAGAACTGCTAAGTAGTAGTCCAGCTTAATGACACACATGGCAATATCTGAATGAAACTAAGAAATAACGGAAATCAAATAAATAAGGACAAGAACCTTGTATCTTCTCTATGTTCAGTATTGTCACATGACAATTAAATTATTGCTTCAGATAAGAATTCTAAGCTTTTCTTTACCACTGGATCAGAGCAATGAGTTAACTTAAAATATTTTTATACTTCTACATGCTACAGCTTTTAAGGAATAAGACTAGAAGTTTCTAGAAAATTTAATTTTTTAGTTATGAATAAAAAGGGCCACAAAATGTTTCTTTTTTATGTTTTAATATGATGCTTTATGCTGTTGATTAAAAATTTAATAACATTGAAAAAATGAGCTATGAGATTGGTTTTATACATAAGACAGTGCAAGCTTGAAGGTGTGCTCTGGGTGCCAAAAAGTTACAGAACAGAAGACGGAGTACACAGACATTAGCTGATACTGGAATCAAAAAGCAGTATGTAAATGCAGGAGGTTGAAGATGTACTCTTTGTTCACCATTTGCATACCTTAGACCTATGACATCCTAATCAAGGTTTACAAACATGCCAGCTTTTAGAAAAAAAAAAAATTAAATATTTTTATATAGCACCTAGCCCCGTCTATTTAAGCACTGGCAAAAGCCTGAGTCACTAGTGCGTCACTGCTGTTTTAAGCATAAAAGACAAGAAACTCAACAGCAGCAGCTACTTTAGGCAGAAATAATTAGGAGTGGGTTGTGTTATGCTGTACATAGACGTGGTTTTTGCATCACTGTGTCAGGGCCTCTTAAGGCAACAGCACAGGATTTGTTATCAAGTCAATATTTCATTGAAGTCCTAAAAGCTGGGTTCAAAGAAACTATTTTTTCATTCACACTCAAGTTTAGTGTTACATTACCCCAGCACTGTGATTCAAACATTAAGGGTAGATTTTTAAGGCTCTGAATAGCGAGAAGAGGCACAGTTACACATAGAATCCATAAAATTTACATGTGAATTGGCAGATGCAAAATAAAACAGTGATGTGTGAACTCCACCTAGTTGGAGCTTGAAAATTCTCATGCCTTTGAGATTCAGAGGGCGGAGTTTAAGACAGTTCCTTAACGGAGCAGGACTTTCTTATAACATTGCTTCTAACAATGTTACAGTGTTTGGTAGAAAACTGGAGTCCGATTTCTTCCTTAATCTGAGAAATTAAACATTTCCATTTCTCAGCCTAGTGCCTAACCACCAGCCTACAGACCTGTGTAGACGAAAACACATTCTAACACAGCATATTGAAGCTAAGGCTTTTGGAGACAGAAATACAGGATTGCTAAGGACACAGAAGAGTGAGAAAGGAAAATATGAGCACTCTGCTGAAGGGAAGAGACCTGGTGACCTCATTTCCAGGCTAACAGTGTGGGGAAACTTCATAGGTGCAACTATGCAGGTTTTTACAGATGTGTGAATGCACATCACTTTTCAATGTCTTACTTGAGCTTCTTTGCAGACATTTTAACTGGGCCAGGAAAGATGTTCCTAGTCCTACCACAAGACAGCAGGGATAATACCCAGGCTCTGTGTCTGCAATGGCAAACCAATGATTTCAGTGGAGTTGGGACTTCACATCCACATCCTTACTTCAGTTTAATTTGTCTCAAACAAGGCTGTATTTCAATCATAATCTCCAAACCTATGACTAAATAACACATTCTACATTAGGACTTTAAATGCTCTCAAGGGATCCCCATTGGTGTAGCAGAAATAGCATGGCATGCATATAAGTGGAACCAGATCTGCCAAAATATTCTCAATCCTCCCTCATGCAGTTGTGGCTGCATATTCTGATGAGGATTATATCATAGGAACTCTTCAAATTAATTTGTGAACTGTCGTCTTGGTTTTTCACTGCATGCCTTGTTCGCATTAGCAGTGAAAGACTTTCTCATAAGTTGTAAGATAAACAATGCCCATGTTTTTGTAATGAATCTTTTCTAGGCTGTATTTTTAGAATTGTTTTGCATTCCTTCTCCGGAGGGGGAGGAAAGTGCTCGACTGAATTTATATCATATCAATTTGGAGAGGCTTAACCTCTTCATCCAATTGTTGATTGCCTGTACATATGTATATAAGTGTGAAAATAAACGAGGGGCGAGGCTTTTGCCCGTTGACCCGAAACCTTGGCGTGTGAATGAAACCTGCGTCCATACCTGATTGTTAGTGTCGATCTGCAACATCGAACAAGTTAGAATGAAACAATAAATGACATTGTAATTTGGCTAGAAGTCCTCCCTGTTGCAAACTTCTACTGAGAATAAGTGGAATTGGCATTATGTGATTTTTTTTTTCCTGCAAATCCCTTTACTGTCCTGTGATGTTGGACCAGAAGATATCTTCAGTTCCTTACAACATTTTTTTACTGCACTTATTAAAATCTGCTTTTATGCTGTGCTATTGCACTGTGCTTTGTGGAGGAAGCACATAGTAGAAACAGTTAAAAATTACCATTCGTGCTATATCTGAGGTAAGAAAACAACACAAGTATTGAGCAGATATCCGAGCATTAGCAGTGGCAAGTTACAGACACTATTTAATACCTACTCATACTCTTGCATTTTTAGACAGAAGTCACCCTAGAAACAAAAAAAGGAAGCTTAACCCTTTTCTGAACGTTTCAAATTCTGCTTGTGTGAGTCTGACTCCAGGAACTGAGCTCTGCTCTCTGTTGCCAGCATAACTTTTCTGGTTGCATCTGAATGCTTTGACTAGCTCTTGTGGTAGTACATATTTCTACACATACACCAAAAGGAAACGATTGGCACCTGCCATAAGATTTATTTTTTTGCCTAAGATTCACAGGCAAGCCAAGGAAAAACTATAAATCATTTTGCACAGACTAATATCTCAACTCTTTGACAGAGAAAGCTGTTATATCTTATAAAGTGACATGATTCCTATCAGAAGGGAGCCTTATGTTGTGCCAAAGAAACATAATGTTTTCTTAAAGGCCCATTAACCTCATGCAAGTCCACTCACCTAGTGTCCCAAGATCATAAAATTAAGACTGATGATTGTCACAGCATGAATTTTAACATAGTATCAACTGGGTTAGACATCAGGTAGACAGTGCTTAGTCATAAAGGTACAGTGCCCGAAAAGAAGATAGCAAAACTTCATACAGGGTACATGTTTTGGGTAACTTCAATGTTCACAGATTAGCTATCACACAGTAGTAGCTGAAAATTCGCATTAAAGACTGTAGGATTTTGAGAATGACAGTGACACACAAATGCGTTATCAACATGACTGAATGGTTATTCTCAGTTGAGTTACAGTGTCTTCTTTGTCTTAGAACAAAAACAAGCATTATATCTGCCTTGTCAATAACTTGTTTGACAATGCCGAGTCTAAAATATTCTTCTGGGATTTTATAACAATTAGGATAATTTAATAATGTAACTTCCCTTCTTTATTTGGTGACTAGGTAGACTTGTACTGACAAATTAATCTGAAAAAGGAGGAACAATGAAAAAGTAATTCCTTGAATATAACTCTTAGGAGATATGTACCTATTGGAATACCAATAATGCTGGGATTTTACATAAATACTAGAATTTGATGTGCAGCCTTTTAGTCTGGTGTCAACTAAGAGGCACAAAGGTTCAAAGTTTCATTGCAGGATCTTGAAGAAATACAAGAATTTAAAATTCTCTTAAAGGAAATAAGAATTAGGTTTGTAGTGAATTAAAAATAGCATAATTTTATTCACTTTTTGCTTTTTGAAGGGAAAAGCCATTACTACAATGCTAATCACTACATTAATGAACCAGAATTAATGAATCAATCAAAACTTTACATTTCCTTCTGACATTCAAGGACAAAATATTTTGACATTTAAAAAGTAAGTCTTATTTTGTTCTGAAATGGGAATCAAGGGAAAAAATTGCTTGATTAGGGAAGTTAGGTTCTTTCACACAATTTAATGAATTTTGATGAAACGGAGGTTAAGGAATTTCTGACCAGCACTACTGACGAAGTATGCAGGCCTGAATTTGCATCTCAGTCCAAGCCTAGACTTTGTATATTGGGCAGTTGGACGAAATTTTTCAAAGCTTCTCGTAAACTAATTGTATTGAAACATTAAAGGAAAAATTTAGCTGGTTTTCCAGGAAAAAAAAAAAAAAAAAGACAAACACAACACAGTGAAGCAAACAACAAAAACACCTCATTACTATCCAGATTATTGTCAAAGAAAACAGTGATTGATATCAGTGAGGTAAAAATTCATTAATCTGTACGTATATATTGTTGTAACAAGGTCATACCACTGAGGAGAAAAGCTCAACACACCCATTTCCCTGCAGAATTCTCTCAAGCTACCTAAATTAACAAGTTCTTTCTTTTTCCCTTGCAGAATAGGACTGAATTGAAACGTATAGAAGTCCAGCTTAGATGGAATGGATCTTCCTGCATTTGCTTGCTTACATATGTGTGTACAATAAACATAATTTGTATCTGTCCAATCAAAGTTGGACAGATATCATTCTTATCATTCTTATCACTCTCATTCATATTTTATCATTCTGGGACAAAAAGAGAGGTTTAGAACTCATTCATATTTACTAAAAAAACCACCAAAACAAGAAACCATGACACTGACACAACATACACCACACCTTTTGCAACAGCCAATCTCATGGCTGGGCAGAGTCAGTGCTCATGTTGTAATGTCTTTTCACCTCACTGAGGGACAGAGCTATCACCACTCTCTCTCTGCAGGTACAAATATTTTAAAGAAGAGTTGTTATTACGTGGTTTATTTGGCTGAGCTTTTTTTGGACACTTAATATAAATAGACTGACAGCCCTGAAGATTGACAATTTGTATTTTCTTATTGGCCAGCATAACTTGGCTCATAAAGATGGTTTCACCAGAAGAGGAAGAAGGGTTCACTTCCCTGTCCAAAAAAGGCAGCTTATCAATACAAATTTCTGTGTTACTTCAGAGCATGCAAGTTTCACCCTAGGTACAAAACAACCAACCAAAAGTTTATTTCAAAGAAGTCAATCAGCAGCTAAGTATTTTTATATCAACATTAGAATAAAAATTGAAAACTTTGAAATCTTTCCTTCTTGCTCAGTTAAACCAAAAATTATTTTCCATTTTTATTAGAGTGGGTGCCTCGAATGAAGCTGCTTCTTTACCATCAACACAGCTACCCCCTTTTTATAAATAACAAAGCCTGATGATTATCACTTACTCTTTGTATGAGTCACATTTAAAGAGAGCCCTGAGGTGCTTCTCAGGGAGTCTCTTTGAATCATGAATCAGAAAGAAAAGAAAGCAGCCTCTGAAATATCACCATACCCAGACTCTAGATGCCTAGAACATATCATTGCCTATTTATAGTTTCAAGCTGTCAGGTAGTTTCACCCAATGGAAGTCAATGGCCATGGAGAAGTTTCTCTTCTTCAGCAGTATTTGTAAAATTGAGAAAACCCAATAATGGAAAAGCTCTGCACACATACATGCAAAACAGAAAAGGTCAAACCTTCTTATTTCAAAATCAACTGAAAAGCCATAGTTTGAGCAAGAATGAGGAATAAGAGCCAGCAGGGTCCCCATGGTACAAGCCCAGATTGGGCAGACATCAGCAAAACCTGATAGACACGAGGACAGTTTCTACTTCAGTTGTTTGCTGCACAGCACATCCTCAGAGCCTCACATGCCACGGATTTTAAGCTATTACTTTATTTCTCATTAACAGCTTCCAGGTCTCACCCATGTTTTATTCATTTTCCAGCCAGGGCTACAGTTAGGCTTTTACTCACCTCAGCAGGACCACAAGAAGTTTCCTTCCTTATGGACAGAGAGAAAACAGAATGCTTTCAGACCTGATGGAGCTGGAGACAAGCAGCAATTAGCTGACAACAGGCTGACACGTTCTTCACCGCTCTTGCATAAAACATTGAGCTGTACTCCTCTGGCCCACCTCGGCTTTCTAAATTTATTTATTTATTTTCAGGCTAACTGCTTGGTAGCTTGGCAAACTGCCGTTTTGAAAAGGAAAATTTTCTTCTTTTTTTTTTTTTTCCCAGGGTATGAAAGAAACAGATAAAGTTCTGGAAAGTCCTTTACCTTCTTTTGACAATCCTTCAGCTCTCCTTTGCTTGCAAGTCCTTCCCACCACCCTTGAAGGGCTGTATTGTTAGCCCAATTTCTCTCAGTATTTCTGCCTCCAAAACAAGGAAACACTTTACTCCTTCAGCCTTAAATGGAAGGGGTCTCTAGATAAACGTAATTAACCCATTTCTCTAGCTCACTGCTGCTCATTAGCCCTGAGTGCCTTCACTTGGCCTCCCAGGTCCCAAATAACCATTTTTGTGGATACCACTGCATACTCTTCACTTTGAGCCTCTGTTTTCTCATTCCATAGCAGAATTCTCTGATCCTTCTACTTCCTTGTCTAGAGATAATGTAGTGGTCTGCAAACAAAATAGCAGCTTAAAGACAAGGTGAATGGATTGGCTCCTCCCAAGGTCCTTTGTTCTTCCATTACTATGTATTCCCCCTTTTTCGTTATCGCTATTGATTTTGTATTCCCCCTCCCCACTTCTCTCCTGTGTGTCTCCCCTTCCAGGTTGCTCTCCCCTCCCCACTCTCTCATTGGCCCCCGTTCTTGGCCGCTCCTTCGGGTTTCCCCTGTTGTCCCCTGTACCTCAGCCCGCCCCTGTACCACCCCTGTGCCCTGAGACCATTGGTTCTCATGCTCTCCCCGCCCTCCTTATCCCCATATAAAACCCCACGACCCTCATGTGTCCTTGTCTCTGCCTCTGGGCTCCTTGTCTTCGCCTCTGGGCTCCTCCTGGGGCCATCGCCCCTGGGATTCCCGATGCCATCTAAATAAGGTTTTTTCTGTGGAACCCATGCAGAGACCCTCCTCGCCTCCTTTACCACTGCTGCATCAAAGAGCTGACGCTTTGCCGGGGTGCGAACACCCCGTGCGCATTTGATGCTCCCAGGGAAGACGCGGCCTGCCACGCCGCTGCCAGGGTGCTTTGCAAAAACATTTACAACGAGATAATTTTTCATGATTTGTTTTCTTCCACTTTGTAGCCACTCTTCCTAGTCACTCCCACAGAGAGGTGAGGGACAACACCTCTCAGAAGTGTCAGCTTCCCAGGAAGTCTGCCTCAAAGTTACAAGCCCCAGAAGCCAGTTGAAGTCGAAGACAGTAACTTGCAGAATATGACTAGTACCCTAAATCACTAATAACCACTAAAATGCTCTGATCTCAGCAAACAAATATTAACTTATAGATTAAAAAAAAAAAAAAAAAGGTATTTTGCTGCCTTTCTTACCACAGCTGACTATATTACTTCTTACCCTGATATTCTGAAACATGTTGAAATTTCTAACTGTATTTGCCTTAAATAATTTTGGATATAAGCTAGTCATTGTTGTGATGTACATGCAACTCTAGAGAGTTGATAAGAGTGAGCAAATGTAACAGAAAGTCTAGCCAGTTTCAGAAACGAAGTATTTCCTATTTCATCAGAGTCCTGAGCATACTAGCATGTTACCTGGTCTGGCATGCACATACACAATAATAAGCACACCAATAAGCCTAAACCATGAGGTCTCACCCCTAGCTTTAAACAATTGTGGCAATTTGCATACAAATACCTTACAAGTTCTGGAAACAGTAATTCTCTATTTGTCTCTACAAGAAATTCTTCTTCCACTTCTTTTCAACAGGAACTCATGTGAAGTCAGAGAGACTGACCAACATCGGAAGTTTTTTCCTGAGACATCATGTTCTTTTCTTAGCACATTGCCCAGTTGACATGCAATGATGAAAGATTTGCAAATCCCGTGTCACATTTAAAACCTATATATTTTTAATTTTCAATTACATTGCAAATGTCATTAATGAAGCCTTAAGGAATGCTTCATTGTAAAGAGTAGAAGGTTTACAGATACCCTCTTCAGTCAACCTAAGAACAGTGTGACTATTTCAGCTGTGTGAAGATATATGCATATATTCCTTGTTTTACTTCTTACACGAATGAATAATTTCATGTTAGTTCTGCACATACTGAAGTGCAAAGAATCCCCCTTTAAAGTTCTCTTTCATTAACTCAACCATTGTCTTTTCATAGTGTGTTTTACGTACTCTAAGATTTTCTCTTCACCATCAACACGTTCAACCTGAGCATGGTTTAAATTATCAGAGACCATGATAAAAAAACCCCAAACCCCAAGATTAATAGAAAGACAGTCTCTGCTGTGAGAACTGCTAATTCAGTACAATGGCTGCTCTGTTGTATTTTGTTCCAGTGAGAATTTATACATACTCATCAGCAGATCTGATTTACTTTTTATATGTCTATTCAGAATTGTATGTAATTCTGATGACATGGACTCATCTATCCTTCTTTACATAAAAAAGTGTGTTGTGACCAACTTGCTATCACAGACTGACACATTTAAAATGCATACATTATTAAGTAATAGCTTATGTATAATTTTATTTGTTTTCAGAGTTACAATGTTCATGAGATAGTCATAGAGAACACATTATATATTGTTGTTAAACACATTTTTGCCACAAAAAGTTGAGAGCATTGGTAGAAAATCCTATGTCGAGTTATGTGAAAATATTTATCACCTGTAACCATAATTTCATAAAACCAATATACACTTTATGTAATATTACGTCAGCAAATTCCTTCTTTTTGCAAATAATCTTTGCTCTATACTTATGCATGTCTGTAGTTCAGTGCATCAAATGCTTGTGTGTGTGTGTGTGTGTCTATGTTTGCAATGCACAGGAAAAATACTAGTTTACTCCTATGGTAACTGTAAATGTCAACACCACTGGACCCAAGAATGGTGAATTACAAGATCTTAATTTTAGCGATTAATCACCTTCATATTTTTCTACCTAATGCTGAACAAAACATTAATCGGTATTTACCTCCTAATGTTTACAGAACATAGACTGTATATTTCAAAGACATAATCCTTACCAACTATATACTTTTATTTTAGTGTCTATTATATAAATTAGGACTCTGTTGAATTCTTATACTGAGGAAAAAATGATAGTACCTTTCTTTAAATACATGCACAGACAGTACCGTGCACTACAGCATGATGAAGTATTATTTTTAAAATGGATGAATGAATCAATAGAAAAATAGATTTAATAAATAATTAACATTTTAAAGTCTAGATAAAAATGGGAAATCATGCATTCAAGCAAAGTTTTATTTTTTCCTTGTTTTTTTTTATGAAATCTCTGAGAACTTAAGACATGCAGAGCTGAGAAGCAGCTCAATCTGAACAAAGAACAATGTTAAGACTGCACAAAAAGTTTTGTTTGAGATTGTTTATATGCAAGACTGAAAAAACCTGCCATTCTTGGACTTCCCTTCAACATTAGACAGTGCTGTGCAAACCTCAGACAAATCCCTGTATTATGATTTCTAAGCTGTTAGGAAGTCTCTCAGAGAGCTAAGAAAGTAAAACCTGGGCAACTGCCTCACCAAAATTTATGACAAGAAATGTCTGGATTCCAGAGAGCAGACTACAAAAGGGTAACAGACAACGGTTTATCCTTTCCTTGAGAGATTAACTTAGGGGATAAGTAAATTATGGATGGCATAAATTTATAAATTATTATGACACAAAAAATATAGTTTTAATTTTCTAATATTTAGAGTTCATATCTATGTTTCAATCTTTAGTGTATGCAACTATGTCTATCAACTTATGAAACAAATGAAGAATGAGTATTTACTTGCAATTAATTTAATGTTTTTCCCTACCCCAACATTTGTCTGGACATTGACAACAGAATTAAAAGAACCGTAAATTTTCCAACATGAGTCTACTCCAGTGAGTTTGATTAATTATGCATTAACCCATTTCTCTGAAGCATCCTTCACTAAATCTTTGGTGGGAAATGCACTTTAATTAGGCATAAGCTTTGGTTATTTGTGTGCATATGCACTATGCTATTGGTCAATGTGCAGAATGATTTAAAGTTAGCCATGTTACAGAGATGTATTACTCATGAAAATAATTCTAGGGTTTCAACAAACACTGATGGCTAGTTTTGCAAGTATTATTATCTTCACTCAGTATGATCTCCTTAGTCTTATAGTTTTTGCTCAAACTTTCATCACTTTATAATCTTAAAAAAACTCTCACAAGAACAGTCATGATCATTTGAATATTGTGCCTATTGTAAGATGTTTTCAGCAGGTACAGTTACCCATATACATAGGAGTTATCAGAATAAGTTACAAGATTTTAATACTTAGTTTAATAAAAATATTCTCAGGGTAGAAAGAAATGATGAACTAAAAATACAGGTTAACGAGACCTGTAATGATTTTACTCTGAAATAGGTCAGTCTGACTATTGATGTATTGATGTTTGATTGAAGAGATACTATTGAACCTATGGCATATGATTATTGCAGTAGAAAAAGCTGAAACAGAAAAGAGAGAAATCAAATTACCCATGACATTCTCTTCCCATATTCATGGCAGAATTAGCCCGTAGATCAGTAAATGGTAACGCATGCAACAAAAAATATGCTATATCACTTTATGTAAACATCTGCTTTCATCATGCAAAATGCCTACAAAACTGTGACAACATTTTTTTTTAGTAGCATAGTTTTACATCAGCTCAGCTACAGAACAGTTAAACCAAAATCCAAGATTTTGCAAGTAAAAGATATTCTAAAACTCTTGAAAGATTTCCAGCATGAATATTCCAAAGCCCAACAAAGCTAATTGTTTTTTTTTTAACTAAACTACATAGGTTCATTCCTTGCTGTGGTTCCTTGTTCTTTTGATGATAGAAGAGAAAAGACCAGTTTTTGGAGGAGGTCCCATCAACATGGGAGCTTGGTTCTTGTGAGTAATTTTTATCTGGGGAAGAAAAAGAAAAACAGAGTTTATTCTTCCTTGAGCTACTTCAGTTCCAACTATCTGAGATGCCTGAATTCTCTTTATACGTAACTTCCAGATCTTCTGCATTTATTCTAAGATGAAAGGAAAACACCTGGGTTTTTTTATGAATGATGTTCCATACGCAGTAAACCAAGCTATGTGTAATTGTTTTGCCACAAATAATTTAAATTACGCACAAAAAACCCCACAAACCCATAAGCAATGAAATACATGCCAATACATAATCTTACTTTTTGAGTATGGGATTTATTGCTTGCTGTTGAGGAAGAATTTAAAAGTTGGAAAGAACACACATGCTGACAGACCAAGCTGTTGCCTATTATTAAGATAAGCTATCTCTTCATATGCTTTATTTATACATCTAATGAAGCTGTACTCTTTTACCACAGGACACTACTTAATTTCAAAACAGCCAGTATGAACAAAAACACAAAGTTAATATACAAGAAAAGGTCCAAAAAGATGAACTAGCATTCTAACTTGTTAATTAATTGTTAATAGAATAGACTCAAATATTGAAAAGACTACTTAAAACACTTTGTAATACTGCTCTAAAGCCACCCGTTTTGATTTCTTTGATATAGAACTACGAATCACCTTAAATGAGACAACCTTAAAGTAGATTATGTCTGCAATTTTCTCTAATTCAAGTCTAAATTAGAGAAGACATTTTATGAATGTATGCTATGCTCAAAGCTAATTGAAAGCAATTATCAAAGTGGCATTTTGTCTGTGACTTTAAGATACATTGTAAGATAATAAATGATTCTCATTATGTAATAAAAAGGTCACATCTTGCCTTTGGGCTAGTGACGTTAAGAGTTTTTCAAAAGCAATCCGAGACATTTTCTTTAGTGAACTACGACTAATACAAGAACCATCACTTATTAAATATCAGTTGTCACCTGCATAGTACCCACATCAGAGATGGGTATTTCTTTCAAAAAGAAACACCACCTCATTAAAAACTGGAAAAATATATCTCTTAAAGTGCATGCCTGACATTTTCAAGTTAAAATGAATATCCTTCACTTGTCATTCACTAACAGTAATGAAACAAAAAACGTATGTCACGTGGAGAGGCTCATTAAAATATAGATCAGGACATTTCTTGGGGTGGAAATTTACTTTACAATATAAGGAGACAGAAACATAAAAAAATCCCAACAGAGTGTGTGTCTTGGTTTAACTCTATTAGAGCCTTTACTTTACTCTCCAAATACTTATTTTCATGCCACCTTAGTTCATTAACTTCAAATTTAATGTGGGACCTCTTTTTGTCAACACTGTTCATTAGTATTGAATATAGCATATGGGGGGTTTTTGGAAATGTAGATTACTTTCACATGGATAACAACTCTTGCTTTCAAAGATTGGCACCAATATATTTTCTCACAATAAATTCTGCTTCAGGCGTCGCTTTGGAAGCCAGATCTGTAGCTGGCGTAAACTGGCATTATTCCACTGATGTCAGTACCAGCTGATGATCTGGTCCTGGAAAATTGCCTCAAGGATTTTTGCAGCTTTCACATGCTTCATAAGACATATTTTGGGGCAGTGATGATATCAACCTGATCTTGAAGATCATGACATGAAGTAATCTACAGCTGGTATGAGTGAATTTTTCAAGTCATAAAGGGTTTAGCTTATTGCAAGATTTGGCCATGATGTGGCAGTAGGAATGCTTTTAAGTTTCCTTTCAGAGGTAAAACATAGTAATTCCATCTTAAAGTGAATAAAAGAGCAAAACTCAAAATATGGCTTTAGTATGAATGGGTGGTGTAATCCTGAGACCCTGTACAGATTGCATGTTGGGATGGGGCTGTTCAATGCTGCTCAGGATGAATGCAAAGTATGAATTACATACTGAGTAAATGTTTATCATTCGTAATGTTCTTTCTTGGCTTCAGCCATCTGTTTCAGAGACCGTGACCTCTTCAGTATGTTGCTTCCTATCAGCCGAGATCAGCTAACATGCCTGAACATGATTAACCACTACCATGCATTGGGATAAGTCCTATATGCCTTTCTCCAAGACATATTTTCAACTGTTACAAATTGGCACAATTTTAATGGTGCAAAATATATTTGACATTCTGAAAACACTACAATAAACTGTAAATTTAAATTATATTTTTTTATTAGGCATGGTAGTGTCTGTTAACATTGCATTGGTTAACAATGTTAACCATCAATTCCTTACTTTCCCACCCTTAAAAAAAAAAAAAAATTGAAACCTCTTATTTTTGGCTGATGAAAAGAGATCGGTATGTTTCTGAACCATTGCACTGTTTTGCCTGAAGAAGGCTAATTTTGTCTTTCTCAAGACTCTCAGGCACTGCATTTCTGCCCTGGTCTCTCACTTCTGCTTCTGCTCTCATACTGGCAGCGCTGCCAGAGTCAGAGCTGCAAGTTTGGGTGACAAGTGTCAGTACACGCTTTGAGATGGGAAGAAGCACTGAGGATCTCAGACAGAGAAATAGTGTTGTAGATCAAAGTAGGCCAGAACATTCAAAGTGCTCTATGAGAGGACAGAAAGAGATGGAGGGACAGAAAGAGAGAAAAGGAGAAAGAGAGGGAGAGAGAGAGAGAAATCTTTACTTACAAGCAACTAGAGAGTTTGTCAAGTTAAAAATTCCTGCTTACAGCTGTATAGAGATTCTGTGTGTGTGCACATGGAGTGTCTGAAGACTAACTTTTACCATTCAGTTTCTCTTACATTCAGCAAGCAACTTCATGTCTTTTTTAGTAGAAATACAATTATAAAAGTTTTAAATCAGACCCTTTAAAAAAATTTTTAATGTTTCTTAGATTTACCTGTGAATCACACACACACACACACGAGAAAAACAGATTGCACAGATGAAAATCCAGAAAGCTAAAATCCTACCTAACATATTTTTAGGAATTGATGATACCCTGACAAACATGCTCATAGGAATCACTACGAAATTCTGGAAACCAGTTTTTGAAATCACTTACTCAATTTTATTGAAAATATATAATAACTTGAGGGTAATATGGAGAACATTTTAAACATAAATTGGGTGCCTGAATTGCTGCTGGAACAAAACCAAACCAAACCAACAAACAAACAAAAAACTACCCCAAAAAATCCCAACCAACAAAAAAAAAACCTCAAAACAACCCCTTCTCCCCCAAACCAACATCAACCAAAAAAAAAAAAAACACCAAAAAAACCCCAAAACAAACCAGAGAAACAAAAAAGAAATTATTTGACATAGCACAAATTTATATTTAAAAATAGGCAAAATCAGGAAATAAGAGAATTCCACTTAGGGGTAAGTAGGTAGCCACATGAATTGCTAAGATACTGCGGATATTTGCTGCAAGCCTGATCCACAACATTCTAGGCTAAACTTAAACTGCTGAAGCCAATGACAAACCTCTTATTCACTAATTGAAGCCAAGATTTTATCCCATGAGGGTTGGTATATCTAGTAAATAGGTTTAGCAGAAGAATACTGCATTTGCAATTTTGAAATCAGCTCTCCAGTATTAGAAATTATGTCCAGTGATTGTATTCATGGCAAGGAACACTAAGTCATATTAAAAGAGCATAATTCTCAAAAGAAGAGATCATAAAATCTCCCTATATGTCAATAGAAATTTTTATGATAAAGAAGCCTGAATTTTTGATACTAAAGATACTTCCAAATGCATAAACCAGGCATTTATTTGTTTCAGGAGCAGGTCAAGGATTCAAAATGCCTTGAAGCCAAGCTAATACAATGTATCCATTAAATGAAATGCAGTGAGCATTGATAATTTTAGTGTGATAACAATATCTTTTAGGTCAATCAGTTTTGCTTTCATGTTCCTTTTTCTGCAATATGTGTTAATTACCTTCATGCTCCTAACTTCACAGAATGCCTAAATATTTACTATTTACTATTTCAGAAGACATGGTGCTATAAATACAGGTTCTAAAGTACTGCTCTGACAATAGAAAACTGGAAACAGAGCTAATCAGCTTTGCTTATAGTATTTCAATTAATGTTAAAGAACATACTGCTATATCTTAAAGACAGAGGGGAAAAGCTGCCAGAAAAAATACCCAGCCTTATCCAGCTGTACCTTTTAGTTTATGGTCACTTTTTTCCATGCTCTCATCAGGGTTTAGATGTTGGTTGTTTTGAGCGTATGAGAGTTTTCTCACAGTCTAGATGCCTAAATTCTGTTCTTCTTACCAGAAATGGAGGGATGCAACACCTCTATATCACAGGAGTGCCAAATACTTTAATCTTTCCTTAGATGATCAAGAGTATCTGGGGTATCATGATATGAAGCAGACTGATAGAATGTAGGCAGAGCTGAGCAAAATTAACCTGTGACTTGCATCATGAGGCTTTTGGACAAAATCTCTCAGATCTGGACTAGTTGTTTTAAAAGCATTATGCAACACATCTTAAATAAATTTCTAAACAATATTATTGTGCAAAGCGCAATCAAATCTAATCAGTTTGGCATTAATTAAGCTCTAATAATATACTCTAGTCTCTCTCCTAAGTACTGTGATCCGTTTCCCCTTCACACAGGTAGATTGGAAAACGTTACGGTGTCATCATAATTTTTAAACATACTGAGAAAATGACAGAGCTGCAAAATTAAAATAAATGATTAATGGCATTTTTTTCATGTTTTGTACTAATAGGTATCACTGAGGTTTTAAATTAATAGAGCTGTCAGCTCAGGGTTGTTACAGATCTAGTGCAGGACTAAAATGGAAATTATGTATTCCACAGATACCTAAAGATGACACTTTGGAATATTTTAAATTTTAATTAGTAGGTGCAATTGTTTTTCCCCCTCCTCCCTAAAACCACTGCAAATTAATTGGCAATTAGTCACAACTAATTCTTTTCTTAACAATCTGAACTGGAAAGAAAGGTGCATTACATGTTAAGAGTATTTGTCTGGGGTGCAGAAAGCACACATGCAGTAAATTGCTTTGTCAATTACAAAAACTACTGTTGTGAAATTAAGAAAAAAAATATGCATACATAAACAAAAGTAAATTAAAGTGCAGTGTACCTGTGACCACAAAAAATAATGCCCAGCTGCAAAATAAAATGTTAAAAACTCAATAAATCAATCTGGCCTTGGAACAGAGATATATGCACGCTGCTGCTAAAAAGGGAAAAAAATGCAGCATTTTTGTTTAATACTAAAAGTCTTTTCTAGTGACTGACTTCCCTTTATGGGTTAACTATGTAGTAATTAGCTAACATTCTATTGAAATTAGCCACCATCTAGGACCCAGCTCCTCTTTGCTGTAAAGTGGCAGACACAGTAGTTTAAATCCTCTCATTATAAACAACTGATAAGAAAACACTGGTACAGCCAGAGGCATGGAAAAAAGATACTTTACAGAGAGAGCCTAGAATACAGGTCCAGATGCTGCATGTGATGTGTGGGGTATTGGAGACAATGGATCCATATAAAAGCAAATCTGTACCTCTCTTTTAATTTTCTCACCTAGCTCTGGCAGATAATGATTATTAATAAAAGCTTGGTTTTGTTTGGTTTAAGTTCTTATTTCTCTCCAGATTTAACTACAGGACAGTAAGATCTCTGTGCCTTGGCTCATCACATCTCTAAGAGCTAAAGAAAAAATGAGAGAGAAACCACTCATTCAAAACTTATTTTTAAGGTGCATTCAAATCATAATATTTTGGAATACTAATTTTGAGTAACATTATTCCACGACTCTCTCCAAGTTTTTATGTAAGTAAACAATTCTAAAAGTACTGTGTCTCAGATGTCTCTGAAACTGTATTTCTGGCAATCCATTAAGTGAGCTCTGACTATGGATTTTTATTTTTGTTTCTTTATTCAAGCAATATTCTTGCATCTTCTATAGACATTTCTGTCTTCTACTTTTAATCTAGTGTTTCTAGAAGCTTGACACTCTTTCAGATATCATGCCAAACAAGTCAGGAATAGATAAAAGAACTGAAATTGCAGTTATTTCTAATTAAGATGGAACATTGTTATAGATTTTTTCAAAACATTGCTAATAATTTATGTAGCTAAATTGAAAGATTACTTTTCTTAAAAAAAAAACCCTGATGGCTAAAGCTAGAAGTTTATTGAATTAACTTGAGAGTCTTTGAAGTTTCATTACTATTAATGACCTGTTTGGAGATCAGGTGAAACCATAGATATCTTTCATGTTGCTATATTTGTCTGGGAGAGCTCTGATAGAATTTCCTCCTCAGCTAATCAGACAAGATGTTTAACATAACATTAACATTATCATCTTTCCTTCTCCCAAAGAGTCTTCTATAAAAAAACAGTGAAAACAATACAATTCGAAGCTCAGATGCTTCATCCTATTATATCAGAGCAGAGTGACTTTATTAGACACTGCAATCTGCATGTTTTCAACACACTGAATAATTCTGGATAACAGATTTTTAGACCAAGCCAGTCACATTTTTAAGTATACACAGAACCTACATGAGTGCATACCTCCTCTTATCTAGGGATGCTAGGTGCCTAAGCAATAAACAATAAAAGATTTTAAAAGAAACACACAACAATTTGTTTACTCCTAAAATTGATCATAGGAAGGAAAAATCACAGTTCACAGCTTCTGGAGAATCACAGCGTTATCTACCACATCCCAAAATATTTTCTCAGAGCTTACAGTATCATTTTGGAGGAGCACGGCCTCCATATGCATGAGAAGGGACAGTGTCAGCAACTCATGCTATTTGTGTGAAACTTTTTTTCCAGTCAGAAAGGAGAAGTAGCAAAGAGAAACATGTTGATTCTTCAACAGGAAGTAAATTTCCAAGCCTGCATGTGCAGGCTGCATCCTATGCATAACAGGGATTTGATGCTGAACTTGTTTTCCTGAATAGGCATGATAGAAAAGCTGGAGAATTTTGACTAGGTTGAACTTGATTTCTTGGAAAATCATTTGGAAAATACTCTCATTTATATCAAAACCTGAAGCAAACCAGAAAAGTACTCTTGAGCTTAAGTATTTGCAACCTGGGCAAGAGTTGACTCAATAGCTGCAGATTCTATGAATTTATTTTTCACTTAGTCTATGTAATATTTATAGGTCAGTCCTTAAAGCTACTGAACTTAGATGACACTGAAGTTCCTAAGCTACCAAAAATAAAGTGTGTTATTTGGATTTCATAAAGGACAGTTGAATGGGGACAGATAGTAGTCTTTTTCTCTTTTTTTTTTTTTTTTTTTAAATAGCTTTCTGGCTGGAACACCAAAGAATCAAAAACCTGAGGCTCAGCTGCTGAGACTCACTGATGCATATGATCTGTGCAACCTAACTAGGTGCAGACCTCTCTTCCCCAAAACTACTGAGATGGTATATCCAAACTCAACTGTAGCTTTTTTCCTTCAAACAGCATAGCTAGTAAACTAGTAAGTGCCTTGCCCCAGCATCTTGAGGTGAAAAAAGAGGTAGCATGGGAATGTCTCCTCATGTCTCTGCACAACGCAGAAATAGCAGCATCTTTATATATGGGCCTCAATTTCTTGTAAGAACTAGGGAAAGAAACTTCCTGAGAGGCGAAATAAATGGAAAGCCAAACTATCACGTGTCCTATGGAATTAAACTTATAGAGTTCTTTATCTGCCCATGATGACTCTTTTTTTTCATTCAAAAATGTGTCATTAATCATTTGCTTTCATTTTAGGAGAAAACGACAGTTTTTTCTCTAAAAAAGACAAACCCCATGATTTTTATACTGGCCTCCTTATATTGTTTTCTGAAATTTGATCTCCTTCTGGTTTAAATGACTGACTACATAGTTGACTAAGCCTAAAGAATTATTTTGATTTTATGGGGGTTTTGTATAGACTCTGGTTTGGATACACATCACAGATAACACCCTGGTATTTACATGATCAAGTACTCTTTGGCTTCCAAACAAAGACTGCTGTGAAGCACAAACTTGAAAACCAAATCTCATTCTTTGGTTGAAAGAAAGCTAATATCCACCTATGTCATTATCTATGGAAGAATTCCTAGCTACTTTGCAGAGAACGCAAGAAAATCTCTACTGTAGTTAGAATTAGTGGAGAGGAGAGAGGTTGGACCATACATGTTTTTTTTTTACTTTGGACATATACAACAATGCAAGGAGCTATTGCAATAAATACTTAAGCCCCCCAGCAGAAAAAAAAATCCTCAAAAATGAATAAAATAATGAAAACCAGTATTTCTAGATCTAAATTCATAGAAGTGCATTGGTATAGACAAATAGTTCATGTCTGTTTTCCTCAGAGGAAACAAGTACCTTCAACAGCATGGCTTTCTTACACAGTGACAAGTATATTTTCTTAACAATGGTATAGCAAAAAGAATACATTCCTCAGGAAAGTATATGCCATTTCTATCCCCTTTAAAACTGGACAGCAGTAATTATCAGTAGTAATTTACTGTTTCCTCAGGGCAGTAATTGAAATGTAAGAACTGTCTCTTTTTCCAGGTTTATTCTCAATTGCACAGGCAGCTTCTGCTAGCATTATCAATCAGATAGCAGGGATTTTGCACAGAGCAAGCATTAGGACAAAAAAAAGCACATGTTATTGCCAGCATCCTTCCATAAGTTCTCTTCAGTAATCTGGCAACTGAAAAATTACATGTCTTTCTCCTGAACAAGTAACTGCTGGGTTCAGAACTGTTGCTCTGCACTGAGCCATTGTTGTAGAAGAGGTAAAGATAATGATATCTCTTAACTCCAGAAGGTTTTCTGCAACTAATCTCATAAAATCCCCTCTGTTCTGCCTTCATACAGGATGTGTTCATATAGTTCTCCTCCCATTGCAGAATCTGACCACTTCCCTAGAGAATAAGAATTCAGCATTCTTCACACTGTTCAGCTGTACACTATGGTGTATCTGGTAAACATGAACTATCACAACCCTCTTCTGTCATCCTAAACCGTATATTACCAGTTACATGCCTATAAGCCCCTTACTGAATGTTGTCCGTTTTATTTTTTTGTGTAACTTTTAATTCTACCACAGACATAAAGCTCATGAAAGTAATCCAGTACCCTTTTTTGGAAAATTACTCAGATTTGTAGTGGGATTTCTTCCTTGTCACAATACTGTTTTGTGATATTTACAAGCTGCAAGGCTACAGGAATTTGTCTACTTAAAAACACGGGTCTTCTTTACGGAAACAAAATTAGTAGAACTGTATATTAAAACGTGTTACTAAGATTACACAGGATAGTAAAGAACTTGGATTTCCTCAACCTCTTCTGCGAATGCTTGGTTAGCCTCTCTAGTTATTGGAGAGAGATGAAAATGGAGAGTTCCTACAAATACACCTTTCCTTGCATTGTCTCTAAACAGTCACTCAACCTTCTCTGAGAAAGCTGCTATCCTATCCTAGCTTATCCTAACCTATCCAGATTGATGTTTACCTGCCCTCACTTTGTATGTGTGGGTACTGAAACAAGAAGCTAATTAATTTCCTTTATTTCTCCCTTAAACAGTGAGGACTTAAAAAAAAAATATGAGTCCTATTCTATAATTCAATCAGCACAGTTAAGACTTCAGCTTTAATTAAAACTTTCTTGATATGAACTCTCAAAAACACAATAGAAAATCTTCCTAAATTCTTAAAACTAATATTAGTTACTTTATACATCTTAGCATCAAAACAAAGAGCGAATTTTCCTCAGCAACAGAGACTCTAAATCTGATGCATTATCATAAATAAATGCTCATATTGGGTAAAGGGATACTGAGACTGCATTCTTCAAGCATTTTCCAAACTTCTGAAATAAATGTCTTTTTATTCCATTCTAACTTGTGGTTGAAATCAGAATGATAAATTGAAAGTACAGGGAGTATTGAAGTATATAAAAACAGTTTGTTAAAATGTTATTTAAGTAAATTGAGTTAATGCTGATGAAAATGATTGCTTTTTAAACAAAAGAGAAATATTTCTATCATTGAAAAAGAAGGGAAAGAAAAAAAATCAGTTGCAGTTACCGTGCAAGGAGTTTGCATCCAGGGTTCCCCATCTATCTGCATAGGCAGAGACTTGCTGGTCCTAAAGGTACAAATTTCAGAATATGAGAAAAAGAAACTAGAAAAAAATTGATAAATGTATTTATTAAGAAGGCATATATGTGATGGCATACAGACATAACCCTGATTTACCCCTAAAATCATATGAAATTTCCAGTATGACTCAAAATGCTTACAAAAGTAACATAGTCAATTTAGTCGGCTTAGTCTGATTTTCAACACATAAAGCAAAAACATGGCAAATATTCACGTATCTTGCTAGTAACACACTACTCTTCCACGGAAGAAGAGTCTATAATTTGTGAAATAATGAGTGAATTATACAATAACTTCAGGAACAAACAAACAGAAAAGACAAATTTCTGCTATTATTTTATAATTTAGACTATGCTAGTATACAGTATATATACTACAATAAAGGAAACAAGAAATACATTTTAGGTCTACCATCACTGCTTACTAGAACCACTGTGCCTAACTCCGAGTTAGACTGAACACTGACAGAGAATGAGGTTTGCACAATATTCAGAGTGTTTAATATGCCATGTCATAAATTTAAATTCTTAGCAAAGGGGTGCTGATTTCAAAATACAGACAGTATTCCCTCTCTAGTTCTGGATGCCGCATTAAGAAAAGCGTAGAAAAATGAGAACAGAAAAAAAGAAACGTACTATGTTTTTGTCTTTTCCAACCCGGTATTTCTGCATTATAATACAAGACTGTTTGCATACAAGACTATTAGAAATAGCGTGGAGTAGCTAAATCTAATAATGTAAAAATTAGTCACTCATGTTGATCAATGGGAATTCTGGTTTGGACGTTATTTGAAAACAACTAACAGTTCATGGAATTATCCACTGTCAGCTATGGCCATTAATGGAGGAAGGGAAGAATGGTTAATGAGCCCTCACTTTACAGTTTGGGAAGGGTTCCTACTTATTTTCTTTAAGTTTTTATTGTTGCTCTTTTGTTTTAGGCTTATAATTGTAGAGCTTATGGGTTTCATAAATTTTGGAAAATTCTTCCTGAGGAATTCTTCACTGAAAAAGAGAGAGATGGTCAATTCTTTTTCAATCCTTATTTAATCCAAAAGTTAGAATAATTACTTTTTCCTTGTGTTCTAATCCAAGTTTACTCTATTGTGAATGTTCTTCCCTTAAAAATGACAAAACAATGAAACTAGAGTACTCCACCATCATCGGCTCATACATACCAACAGATTTAATAATGGTGGCTTGTCAGAATTCAGTAAATAACACATAAATTAAAAACAGAGCAGAGCACTTTGACTTCCACAGATCAAAAAGTGCTTTACAATTACTAATTACACGCTGCTATTCCCTGGTGTGGTATGCATTATAAATGGGTTAAAATGTGACAAAGTAATGCTAAATTACTTTTGGCTTGAAATTGCATGGAGTGTATGTCAACAATAAACCCCAAGATGTTCATGCCTTATTCCTTCTGCTCCAAATGCTTGACAATACTTCTTCATAGCACAAAATGGCACTTGAATACAACATGTGAAGATTGAATGTAAACACCCACTTTTAAGTTTTTTGACACATTTATAGAAAGGAAGATGTATGGGCATAGAATATGGATAGAATAGATTAATTTCATAAACAAAAAATGATACTTTCACAAGAAATAATAATTATGACTCTTAAGCTACAAAAGAAAGTCAACTGGCAGTATATAAAACTCTACAGTTTCACTACAACAGTGCAGTGTAAATTAAAGCTGCTGCTACCTGATGACAACAGATGAGCACTGGGCAAGCCGTCTTCCAGCACTTTTCAGACCTGTGTATATCTGTCCCATCTCCATGGCTCCTTCCAGACCAACCACTTCCATAAGCTGGTCGCTTAGATCTGCAAAAGTTGAAAAAAACCCCACATTTTGCCTCGACAGCATTTGGAAAGCAGCTATATTGACCAACAAGAACTGTCAGAACACAAGTTGATAATAAAAGATGTGTAGAACAGAATTGGCAAAAATTATTATTGCTAAGAAGAATTACAGCTTTAAGTTGGACACAATTGGGCCCTGCTGTCACATGATTCTACTATCCTGACCACAATTATTCTGAAACAGAATAATTATATCTATGGTTTATTTTAATACATGAAGACTGAAGAAGTAATTTCATTATATGAGAAAATAGGAGAGATTCCTCCATTTTGCTTACCTGACACACAGAGAGTGAGATATTTACAGTTCAGAAATTTATGCTTTTTATTTTTTCAACAGATATTTAAAATCTGTAAAGAAAATGTTAGTGCTCCAGACCCTAATGGATCCTCTTCTATACAGTACTTTCCAGACAAAAGTGTACAACTCTAATTCAGCCTTTATGTGCATGCATAATCATGATGAGAACATTATTATTTTTTGCATTGGATCAGTGTCCTAATTAGTACACAGATGCAATGCAAAAGGGAAGAAAAACACCTTAACTATGTCCCTAGCCTTCCTGAACTTTGTAGTGCTTGTTTGCACCTGGTTATATATTTTTTGTTTCACACTTCTTTTTGACTAAATAGAACTCTGGCATTAAACTTCAAAAAAATTTAAATAAATATTAGTTTGCTTGACTACAAGGAGCAAGGACAAATTCTGTCTAGAATTTCAGGTACAAACAGAAATCTAAACAGTAATAAATCTAAACAGTCTGCTTTGAGAAGCAACCAAGCAAGGTAATGAAATATTATCCAGAATCAACTAGGATGTTTTGTATGAAATTTTTTATATGCTCCTGTGTAAATATATGTTGCCAAGACCAAATGGACAAGAAAAATAAACGTTTCTTTTCTAGCTGTATAATATGTGTGTTTTATAAATTGGCTGTTAACATCAATGTTTCCAAAAGGTACGTTATTCGGTGAAGCAAAGCATTGAGCTAAAATGTTAGAGTCTATCATCACACTGAAAAACCCAAAGAAAAGAGATGACATTACTCTGTATATTTTAAACCCCTTAACCTTTAATGAAGGTAAAATTGCATGCAAACAATCATATCTACGAGGCTATTCCAAAGTTTCAATGGGAGTCTTCTCTGTTCACTTCTTCGGGCTTCCAATGAAGGTAATTAACTCAAAGAAGTACTGTGATGAGGGAAAAAAATATTAAAAGCAAATAGGATTTATGGTCTGGATTATTCAGCTTCCAGTAGAAAATCAGATATTATCCAAAGCCTTCATTTTTCTTCTTATACTTTCTTAATATTTTCTGCTATATTCATTTTCTGATCACAGTGAAATCAGTTTCATATAATATTAATGAAGAAAAATATAAACAATATTCTTGCTCGATAAGGGAAAACAATAAGATGGTCAAAAGTTTAAAATATACAATATGATTAATTCCAACTATATATTTTTATAGTTTGCATCTCTGTAACACATATAAGCCCAGTTTTGTATATCTGGCTTTCTATTGCCTTTTCTTTTCTTACAATGTTTCCAATAAGTAACTCACATTTAAACTCAAGTGAGATTTAAATAAATGCTGCTTTTCTTGGTAGCCACAGAGATTTACCTGGGAAAGCACTACTCATTTTCAAAAGTTACTATATTAGAGACGCACACTGAACTTTATAGATGTACTAAATCATTAAAATGTTTAGCCAAAGAAAACATCAAATTCCTATTCACTGGGCCATTAGAAAATTATTATTTTTTAAACGGAAGAATAACTGAGAACAGATTTTTATTTCGGACAGCTCAGGCAACATGCAAGATTCAGAATAGTGACACTTGCAGGGATGTATATTTGATGGATCATTTTTTAATAGCTGTGAGATTAGAGCCAGTAGCAGCAGGTAACTAAGGGCCAAATTCTGCCCTTTGATCTATACCACCCTTCTCAAAAAATGTGATACATTAAACATTGGAAGACGGAACTGAACAATACTCTCATCTACCAAAAAAAGTGAAGCCCTTTCAAAAACTTCACATTTGCAGTGGCACATTCCCAAAGTGGAGTTATTTTAGGCCAAATATGAATATTTTTAGAATCAAGCTTAAATTAGACATAACTTCCCTTCAGAAGCAGTAAAAACTAAAGCAAATGTAATATGCAATTATTGACTGCATTAGTTTACACTCCTGCCCTTGCTAATATATTTGACCTGATGCTTTTGCATAGTCATGTCCATTTCAACAAATCCTTGAGATGTATTGACTTTGGTAAGAACTCAAGTGAAAAGCGGAAAAGGGAGTGTGTCTATTTTAGTCCCACTCTTCAATGATGTCACATGGCTGTAGGTACACTGGTTGAATATAAAGGGTCAAGACACCAACAAATGGATGATATTTCTTCTTAAAAGGTCTCCACCAAAGACTCTGAAAGAGACCAAGCTCTGTTAAAGGAGATCTGATCTTCTATTAAATTAAAAGATAGGAAAGGGGAAGTCATTCTTCATTCTGGTGGAATTTTATTACTGTTTTTTCAGGAAGATCGGTGTGGGCCTTTGTACTGCTCAACATATACCCCAAAATTATCTGGAAATAGAAGAAGATAGTGAGTACTGAGGATTTAACAAAGGAAAAACAAAACCCAATTATAAAAAAGTTTAGGAATTTTACAGTACTGAGTAATGGAATGAAGGCAGAAAGTTCAATATATGCAACTTAATGTCCATGAGGAGAAAGAGAGCTCACTACAGATATGTGGATTGTTACATACCTGTATATAACATTTGGAAACAAATATGGTGTGTATATCTCCATGTGTATATGCTTATTTTGCTGGACTACAATTGATACTGTCATGCAGGAATGAACACTGTGAAGTTACTGTGGCAAGTTCTATGAAAATATCAGCTCAATGCTCAATGTAAGATCATCAAATATTACAATTGGTACATCCATCAAGAATGGAATTTGTAGTTCCAGTTCACTCAGCAATGCAGAGGAAGAAAAATAACTGAAAATGACAGATGAACAAATGTGGTAACAAATACGGAGCAACTTCTGTAGGAAAATAAATTAGACTAGTAGCCTTCAGGAAGTAAGGAGATGAATGGAGGAAAGATGAGAAAATAATAAGTGTAATGGAGTAGGTAAAGACAGTAATGTAATTCAGTATTTCTCAAAATGCAAGAACCAAGGAGTTCCATAGTGCTTCTAGACAAGCAGGAAATCCTTCTTACATAATACTTTGTTATGCCATGAGGCCACACTAGACTCTTAAATTACTTAAATCAAAAATGATACCTATTCAGTAGGATATCTTAACAGAAAAGAATCACTGTAAGTTTGCTCTTCTATGCTTTATTTCTAATATAGGTTGGCATTAGAGGTCAGATACTGGGCTACACAGACTTGTGGGTTGACCTAGTATTACTATTCTTGTTGACTTCTTATACATATTATAAATTGCAGTGGAAAATAATGAATGCTGCTGCTCACTAAACGTAATTTGTCACTTAAAACAGTTTATAATGTGGACTTTTCTATGGGAAAAGGGACATGTATCCCTATTGTGTCTGAGGTCTCATTGAGAGAGTCACTCTTTTTGATCCTCAAATTATATTGTTAAGTTACAGACTTATGCGCATCTGTGTCTCTACCAACTATAAAGCAAAAAATGTATCCCTTTTCAGGGATGTGTTTCTTTCTTGCATTTCTTCTGCATCCTACAGATTTTATTCTAAAGAGAAATGGATGGTGATTGAAATGATAAAATTCTCCAGTGCATGTTTCACCTATTTAACTAGTTTTAGAAAGTTTAGGTTTAGGAAACTAAAGGTTATCTTTTCAAGAAGAATTTCACAGCTAACAGTGAACAAAAGCAGCTATCAGATATTGAGCAGTTTTTCTTTCTAATCAGTTCATTTAGTTGCCTAAAGGAGAGCTGAAGTCTCATAGGTAAGCTATCACATAGAGCATCTCAGTCCATTAGGAAAGTGTTTTCTGACTGGTGCCTTGGGGTTCCCAAGTCCGTTTGTTCTACTTTGAGCTCTGTGAAAGAGCTGAAGGCTCTCGCTTGTTTTCTATGTGAATGAGCCATTAGAGTGTGTGGGAATGTTTTCACAGCACCGTGTCTCTCCTGCCTCTTCCACAAACCAAAGTACTTCACGTGTCTCCTCATATTAGCCCTGTCAGTAAACAAAGCCAGCTCTCCCAGGGGAGCACTGCTGTCAGCAGACAGTGACTAGCATGCAGAGGGGGATCTGACCCCTTGCACTCATTCCTGATGGCGAGATAAAGTCACTAGGGAGCTGACTGCCCATTTCTTCCCATAAGGCAGCAGAAGAAAGAAAGTTCAAACAGAAACTTGCACAAGTGGCAGACAAAACATTGTATGTGACTCTAAGCCCTTCATAGCCCTTCCCAAGGCATGAAGAAACACACTTTGAGACTTTAAAGTTTCATAATGAGTTTACATTATCCATTATCTTGGCATTAGCTGAATGCTTCAATATTCAAAGTGAACACACAAGAGAAAAACACATTTGGAATTCATCTATGAAGATAAAGCAAGGAAAGCAAAGTGGGGTAGGGGGTGGGTGAAAAGAAACATGGTGTGATTAGAAAAACTGATTTACATAGAGAACTTTCCCTCTGTAATGGAACTGGTTTTGATATCTAATTTATTTTTGCAATATATAAATATTGCTGTCCTGGCAAGAGATTGAATGACTCTATTATAACTTGGGGTTACTGCACTCACTCAGGCACATTTGCATAAAAACACTGTTGGTCAGTGGTAAATCTGTCTCTGGCAGCAGTTTGTCTTCGAAGAGAAGGGGCTCCATAACTTACTAAATGTAATCAAACCCTAGTAATCATTACACTGGAAATCTTTTGGTTCCAGTTAGAATAGTGGATAAGAATTTGAAAGCTGGTATGATGCCAGAGGATCCTTGAAAAACTCCCAAGCTCAATGCTCTGCACCACATGAATGCTTCAGTATCTTCCTAGAACACAGCATGTATTAAATCTCCAGTTACCCATTATGCAGGAATGTGAGGTCGCTTCCATATGCAGTGATAGGAACTGGTGTAAAAAAATACTAGAAATGTGTTTACTGTCACAATATTTTCCTGATTTCAAATGTACACCTTTTTTCTAAATTCCTGGTTACAAAAAAATCAGTATATCCTCTGCAATCTGTACATCCTGGGTTTTGTTGTGTCTTCCTTTAGAGAAGCTACCTGAAGCAACATATGCCTCAACATTTATAATTGTTTATATCAGAGTTGTATCTTAAGGTCCAGATGATGTCAATGCTCTGTTTTGTTACTGATTTGCAGACATATACAAAAGACAGCTCTCCTATCCAAGAATTTATAGACAAATAAAACAGACAAAGCACTGGGGAAAAATAATATTATTATGTCCATTTTACAAAGTAAAAATTGCACACAGACATGTTTAGGTCCTGGAAAATATTTGTTCTCATATTCAGCTGAATATATTGTGTGTAGACCCACAAGAGTAATAATATTGTTTCTACCACATAAAGTTAAGCACAAGAGTTTTCAGAACTGACCTGGCCAAGATCACATGTGAAGCTTGGAGCAGAGACAGGAAATAAATCAGCAAATCCTGAATTTCAACATTCTGTTATCAAAAGTCTGTTCTCCCTCTTAATGTTGACTTCAAGGATATATATTAAGTCCTATATCTATGGTATGTCATCCAGTTTTGAGTATTTTGTGTTGCTGAGTTTGCTTGTAAACATTAAAATCTCAGGTGGATCCATACATCTATTTCATGCCAGTATTGATTCTCTAGCTTTTATTCTTGTCTTCATATTTTGTTTTCCTAGTTTTAAAACAAAACAAAACCAGCTAAATCTTCCTCTTAGCATGAAGGAAGATATATCACTGGTGTAATTCTCACCCTGGAGAGATACTCAGATACGGTGATAATAAATTAAGTAGATATTTTATATACATAAAAGCACACAAAAATGCATACACATTTTATACATCTGTGGACATACACAAATGATATATATTACCCATCTTTAAGTATATGTGAGAAATTCAGTAGAATTTTGCTCTACCATCAGAATTGATGGTGTACTTAACAGCCCTGATGGGATAATGGGGTAAGATGCAAAAGTGCTAGTTTTGTCACTTAAAACAAATGCAATCAATAAAATCCTCTCTTTGCTGAATTTAGTGGCATAACTCTTACTGATTTCAGTGGAACCTGAATTTCACCCAGCATCTTATCTTGCATCAGTCTAGCACAGAGGCTCTATCTTCAGATGGAATCGTTTAACAGACACAGCTCATCCTACTACTGTGTAATGGGTTTTTTTCTGTGTACAAAATCATCTCCCAATTCTCATTAATCACAGAATGATGAGTTTCCCCTCAAAAAACCAGAAGGACAAACAAGGAAGAATCAGTCCTTATAATTAAATATTTTATGAAACTTTTTAACATGCACAGAAGGCCTTTGTAAAACTTTTCCTTAAGTGAACTTCTTTTTCCCAGCTAAGTGGGGGAAAGGAGAGGAGAGTTCTTTACAGAAACTTTTTTGATTAATGGTAAAAGAAGGAAAAAAACCCCAACAACCAAAAACAACCCACCCCAGAGCATTCAAATAAAATCACTTCCACTCATAAACTACTCCTAAATACCAGTGTTCAGATGTTCAAAATCTGAAACAAGAGATCTCATCTTCCAATCTGGAAGATCATTATGTATAAGTCTCTTATGGTAAAGGTTGGCAGACAAAATGTATTCTTTTTTAATGGATTTTTTTCTTTTAATAGTTGGAGGTACAATTGCACTGAACATGCTCCTTCACCAAAAAGCCCCCCCCTTATTTTAATCTGTATTCTTTTAAAAGTTATTTGTTCAAAAGGATTGCACTGTGTTACTCTAATACCCCCTTCATCCAAGAGAACAAAAGCCGTTCTATGAAAGGAGTCTAAACTTGGACAAACTGTAAAAAAAAAAAAAAAAGCAAAGTTCCTCTCTGTTTTTATCAAATTTGATTGCTGCAGCTGTTCCCAGTTTCTGTATTTTAAAAATAGCCTTATTCAGTGCCTTGTTGGCTAAAGGCCAGAGTACCATTAGAACATGCTGTACGGAAAACCTCTATTCAGTTACAGATACAGAAATATATTTAAGATCAGTGAGGGTCATCTGCAGCAAACACTTGTATGGGGAAAATGGAATTTTAATGTGCTTGGACTGCTCACCACTTTTAACAGATATTTAAGAACTTCAAACCGGATATCTTCCTATTTGTATTGGTACTATCGTATTACTGAGCATCAGGTACGATACAACGCGAACAAGTCAAGATCATTTCAACTAACAAAAATAGATCTAATTCTCAAATTACTCCTTAGTAGATCTGGCATTCACTTTAAATGGCTCCTAGTAATACTGGATATTTGATTAGCCTATAAAAATGCCACAGACTAGAAAAGAAAAATACAGTAATATTTATGGAAATGTAGAAATCTGATCAATGAAAACCAGCTTTGATTTGTACATTTCTAGGAGAACTAGTATGAACAGGGTACAAATGTTCTCTTTCTGCAGGGTAGGAAACTCTATTAACAGCATTATCCCTATATTTATCCACCAAAGAGATTTTTAGTCATCTGCTAGAAAGAAATGTTCACTCCATTTACGTGAGTATTAAAATTCCTTTTGATTAAGGTGGTAGTGACTTTGGTCCAGGAGTTCAGAAAACCCCAAAGATGATCTTCATTTCTTTTGCTCTTCATGAGAACCAATTGCATTTTCTTCCTCTACCATGCTAGTATTCCATGGTGTTTGGAGACCACTCTGTTCAGAGTGGATACCAGTTTGAACAAAAGCATTATTTATTTATTAACCAAGAAACTAACTCAGGAAAGTATTCTGAACATCAGTGAGATGTCTCATAAATTACTTCTCATCATTTATGATGGGATAAAATGCCTGCCTTAAAGCATTCAAAATTATGTAGGTGGGGAAGAGCCTTCAGCATGGTAAAGATATCCAAGCTAGTTTGGACAGGTATTTGTGGGAATTAACAGTAACTTAACAGGAATTAACAAACAGCAAGTTTGTCTGAGTTTGACATTGATCTCAGCACACTTCGTATTTACTCGTGAGAAACTTAGTCAACAGAAGAAATTCAAAACAATAGAGGGAGAAAACAGCAGCACAGCTGTAGCTGGTGTTTTCTTGGATGCTTGGAATACCTATGTTGTAGATAACTAATAATAGTATAGTGTAGTTAAAATAGCCAATGAATCTATTGTTGTAGTTAAGCAACCAAAGGATGAGTAACATAAATGATAAACATACCAAAGTGTATATATATGACACTAACTTTTTTGAATAAAGACTTTTTGCCTGCACTCGATGCTAGAACTTGTGTGTGTCGTGTCTGCCTCAACTGCAACAGGTACTAACAGGAAAGAAAACATAGCAGTGAAGGCATCAATATAGTCGAATGAGCTTGCGGATACTCCAAGTTTTCAGTGGATGGTTTGCCTCCTAAGCTTCTTTGCCCTCTCTCTTTGTACCTGGATTATTTTAATTAAATAAATACTACAATCATACTTTGGATTGCTCTTTCAATTACATTGTTCAGACCTTCTCTTTGTACAGAAGGAGCATCAGACAACTGAATGAAGTCAAGCGCAGTGAACCCCGGGGCAGGTATTTGTAACACTTGAGTCAATCAGACAATCTTCCTAAACTTCCTGCAGTCTGCAAAGTTAAAGAAGCTTTGATTTAATTTCCCACTAAACTAAACGTATTTGGTGTTGTCTGAGGCAGCCTAGGATTTCCAGGACATTCCCAATGGGCTGACAAAACTGACAAAGGAGCAACAGAAGAAGCAGATGAAAGGATGGTATCTTGAATGGAACTCTAATGGTGTTAAGAAGTTATATATGGAGAACTGAAGAAAGGCTTAGTTTTCTTCTGACAGTGACTCAGAGAAAGAGTTTAAGGGGTCTGGTTTTCTGGAGAAGCATATTTTTCTCTCTTGTCACCAAGAGAAATTTTGGGAGACAAGTTAGCATGCCTGGACAACTTAGGAATTCTGCTAAACCTACCACTCAAAACTACCATATGTTGGCTTCTTTGCAGAGGTTAAGGCCTGAAGAAGTAATACACCCTCTACTTACTCACTGTGTGATGGGCAACAAGTTTGCTTGAAAGCTCCAGGACTGAGCTCCAAATACGTGAGCAGATTTTCCCAGGGTTTTTCCTTGCATTTCTTCTGTTCTCATTAGTTGTTGTTGTGGGGTTTGGTCTGTGCTTTCTAATCTAGTTACATACAGAGAATTGCTGTTATTTTTCTTCCTATCTGAACTACACACATCGCTAAATATTCAGTGTTTTTTATACTGTTACTGGTTTACAAGAAGACAGATCTGGGATACACTGAAACCTTTGTTACTGGAGAAAGCAAATTGGAAAGTTACCTCTAATAGTGCTGCAAGAAAATGTCTTCAATGTGCTTTACATGGAATGACATTTCAAAGGACCACAAAGAAAGCAAAAATAAATTTCTTATTATACCTTTCAACGTTTTAAGTATTATTGACTGACATAAAGGTATTTTTTAATATCTTTTCTCAACAGTTACTTACAACATACATAGGAAGAAAAGGCATTTTCATAACTATGATCAAGTACAGAACAGTTCCAAATTTCTTCTCAAGGACAAAGGGACCAAAGTCAGCCACAAGTATCACAGTAGCAAGACCCAAGTTATTTTTGGTGATCTAGTCCTGAACAGTATCTCACAGAAAAAACAAACTTTATTTCATTCCAAACAAGAAAAGATTACTTACATGCAAAATCAGATCCGTGACAATTTATTTTTTACTTTATTCTGCCACAAAAGGAAAGCCACAATGTTTCACTAAAAAATGATCTGAGTACGCACTATTCAGTTGTAACACCACTCGTGATGTTTCAGGTATGTGAGAAATACAGAAGCAAAGTCCTTGCCCAGAGCTAACTCCTCCCACAATACTGTGCTGAAAAGCTATATTGAAATGTGGAGCCTTACTGAACTTGTCTTTAGAGGGATTCGACATGGTAAAAAAAACCCATATTTTCAAGGATTTTAATGCAAAATAGGAGACCTGTAAAACTAACAAAATTATTCTCTTCTTATTTTGATTGTCTTTTTTCACTCTTACCTTTTTTCTGAATTATGAAGGGTAAGAGAAAGTACATGAGAAACAGATAAGGAGATCAGCGTTGCCTCTAAGACAAATTTTGAAAGAACTTTAATGTTGGTGTCTGCCCAACAAACCATTTGAGCACGAATATTCAGTAATATCCGAAGGACTACATGCATGTTTCAAGCATGACTGTTAGGTGCTCTGTTTATACAGGCCTACTGCTATGGTAACTACTTAATGGCACATGCTTTCAGAATACTGATTATAAAGCAACATAAATAAGGTTGCGTACAACAAGCAAATTCCCATTTACGTATTTCCAGCACCTGAAAATTCAGCCTTACATGTATAGCATGATGAAAAATATTTTTCAAAATCACACATTATTATAATTCAAACACTGTAATGTTAGCTTCATTTTCTTTTCCATAACATTATTTTGCACTAGGATCAGCAGCACAAGGGGAATGCAGTATACTGAGGGAATTAAAGAAAGCACAAGATGCAGGTGCACTAATAAATGGGTGGCCTTTGGAGTACAGTATTTATGTGCGCTACGCTGAGCTAAACAGAAACCTAAATGTTACTCATAAGAAGTGGTACAACAAGAACATCTGTGTTGGGGAACTAAACTGGCATGGCTAACACCTCCAGTGCCAGGTGCAAAGGACATTTCAGTACAGCTTGAGTGATTTTGACTTTTAGCATCTGTATGTATCAGATCATCTCTTCTTTTCTCTCCATATTCCATTAGAGTATTTGTATTACATATCTGGCTTCAGATTCCAACACAGCAAAAGACAGGTTTCAGTCCTCCAATTCCTGGATCTTAGCCACAGATTTTTTTTTTTTCCCCCCTTTTTTTTGCTTTTCATAGAAGCATAAAGCCAGAGTCACTAGTAATTTCTAATGTATGGCTGAGGAAACTGAGCATTTTTCCCCAGGAAAGAAAGAAACATTAAAGGAAGAACTGTACCTTTGATCTATTTAAAGTTGATCAAATGCCTGTAGAAAAACCTTTTCCTCTCTAAAATACTGAAGCTGGTTTGAAACTTCACACTTCAAAGTGCATTCTTCTGGGAAATTCTAGATTTCCATGTAAAGCCACTTTTTAAAACCAATTCTGAAAATAGTATGAAAATTTTTATTTTGAGTGACATACCTGATTCATAGAAATATTGATAATATTTAGTAGAAGACTTGAAATGAACAATTGAGACAGCTGATTGAAACCATTGGTAGGAAATGCAAAACTAGCTACTTGCGATGCATTCATTGAAGTCCAAATTCAACAATCCTTGAAATATCAGAGATTCCAGCCGAGTCCATTGGGACCATGACCTACTGTGTTAAGTGGCTCAGGCTCGATCTTTTATTTCTTAATTAGGCAAAGATTTAAGGAATCACTTGTTGTTGAAAGCTGAAAACCTATAAGAACTACCAGTGGTAATGTTAGTTCAGGCGGAAGTCAATGGCCCATTCACCATTACCATGACACCAACAAAATTTGAAACAGTTTCCAAGAAAGGATTGTAAAGAGATGTGGGGGAAAAAAAGGGGGAAAAAAAAGAATAGTGCTTGTATTCTGGAAGAATCTACTCATGTTGGTGCACTATTAATGAGTCTGAATCACAGCTCTCCAGGTTTTACTTGTCCAGCATAACAAGCCCTACATTCCCATTCAAGACAAGAACAAAACATTGTCAATAGTAGAACAGGACATAATGAGCTTTGAAGGAATTTCTTTAAAAAACTGTTTCTTACTGTTGGCAAATCCAGATCACCTCCTTCCATCCCCAGCCACTGTTAAAACCCCTTGAACATATCTAATAAATAATCTAAAAAAGGAAAGGACAAATTATTTAAGTCTACACTTCCCTGGGAATTGGGAGTTTGTTTCACCACACTGTAAATTATCTTTCCTAACTTCTAATAAGGTGTGACAAAAATGCAATAAATGCAATTAAATCCACAGGGAAGAGATGCAAAAAAAAAAAAATATAAAAGCCTGATGGGGAAAAAAAAAGAAAGAAAAAGCTGTAACGAATTTGCAGTCCCCAGTCACTCATCTTTTCTTGTTACTTCAGCTCTAAAGCCAAATTCCTTCATTATTTTTTGACCTGATATGAAACACCATCTGGAAAAAGCATGTTGCAGTTCTAAATAAATGAAATAATTGGATGGTTGCTTTAAAATATCTTTGATAAATAAGTACTATTATACATTAGCAAAACTCACTTTATTGCATTTCTGAGCTCTTGATGCTGTGCTGTGACTTTCTGTCTGCCTAGAGGTCCTGTGGTTCCCAAGCAGTCTCACATTTAGTGTTAAGCTGTCATGAGCCTGATGAGCTTCCACAGTCACAAAGTATCAGATGCATATGTCCATATGTTTGATTTGTATTTCTTGCATGCATTATTATCATTATTATTGCTGCTACTGTTAGACAAGGGTAACACCACAGACTCATCAGAATCATTGCCCCGAGGATGAGATCACAGCCTGAGGGTCCTGATGGATCTGCAGCAACAGATTACAAACCATATGGCTGACGTGGTTATCTTATAATAAACCAAATGGCTATGGGTATTCAGGAGCCATTTCAAAAGTAGATCAGATTTCACTGTCATAAGATATCTAACCACACTTCAAAATGTCTTCAGAATGATTCTGGCCAGCCAATAACTTTCAACCTACTACCACAAATGTTTCAAGGTCTGAGGAGACCATCCTGTTGCTGGAGCCCTACAGATGTACTTCTGTGTCCACGCAGACCCTTTCACTAGTCTGGGGGATCTTCTACAGAGTGCAGGCTTCCCTTGGCATACATCATGGGAGGAATCAGGTCAGAAGAGACAGAGAAGTCATTGATTAATTGGATATATGTTACTACATTGCTCCTCGACAAGTTATGACAAGCACGGAGTAACAGCGAAAAATAAAATATTTGTTAGTGATGAAAAGTGGTGTACAAAACAGCAGTTGGTCATGAAAAAACATTTTGCAGCTATAAAGACCCAGCTGCTTTGGCTGACTAAAATGAAAAGGAACAATGCTTTAGGGGTTATGAAAGAAGATCTCACAACCGATGGATTATATAGAAAAAAAGACTTCTGTTTAAAGCACTAGTACTCATAGTCCTTTTTTCATAACAAATCTAATTTCTTTGAGTCAAGAATCATATACCTATGTAAGTATGGCATGCACTGAATGAAAACATGTTCACAGCTGTTGAAACCAGTTTATTCTGTACGCCTGCTTTGTCTTTCATTAAATATTCATTTATTGATATTAGACTTATGAAAAATTTAACATAATTTTAATCCTCCCATATTTGAATAGGAGAAATTAAACGAAAAGTGAGTTCATCCAGGCTTATAGGATATATACAGTGTGTGATACAAATTGTGACATTTCCAGAAAATGACAACAAAATCAGGAATCCAGGAGAAAAAATTGTTGTATACATCACCTAAATATTTAACTACAATATCAGCTTATGTTAATCGTATTTCAAGAGTTGGGTTAAACATGCTGTAATTGTGCCATCAACCCACATGAATCAAACCTTTATTTAATAACTGTAAAAGCTGCCATTTGCTACTTTTAAGATATCTAATTTCTCACGGCCTTTACTCGATAATGGTCACTAGAGTTACAAAATGCTAAAAATAACAATGTTTTTCAAAATCTTGTTTGAGTTCTAACTGCAGAAGCTGAAACATCTGTAACAGTATGGCAGTTATCAGCTTCTTGTAAATTCTGGCAATGTTCATTTGAAAAGGCTTTGCAAGTACAAGTAAAAACATTAGTGTTTTGACTACTTGCAAGAAACTGGTATGTATACAATTAATATAAAGGGAACAGCCAAGTCAATCTGAGCTTAAAATTCAGGGGCTTGTGTTATTTTTTGTTTTATTTATTTTTTAATTTGTAAAATCTCCAAGCTGTTGCAAAACCCAATACCAATTGAACATTCCAGGTACTCTATTTTAATTAATAGAAACATACTGTTAAATTCAACAGATACACAAAATTATAAACAAGCAAGAACAGAAACATCTTTATACAGTTAACATATGAAAAAAACCCAAGATTCCTCATCCTGATGTATGCAAGGGAAAAAATCAAACAAAATCAAACTCTAAAAACAAGTGTTCTCTCAATAGCAAGCGTAGAGAAAGTTCAACAGAAGTTTGACTCAACCCATATTCAGATATAATGAGAACTGGACCCAGTCCTAAATCTATTGAATAAAGGGAAAAGTATCCTCTCAGAATAAAATAAAATTAATCAATGCTATTTTGGCTATAGCATGAAAAACAAACAAAAACAAAGAAGAAGATAAAAGGAAAGCAGTGAGGGACAACAGAGTTAATGGCTAAGTTTTGAGATATTTTTTCTCCATCATATGTTTTCTTCCAAAATATCCTGGAATATGACATTGCCAATGCTAATTCCCAGTGCTTAAACAGTTCTTTATATCATCAAAGCACAGTATACACACAAAGTTCGTGGCGCTTACCATGGAAAATAAAATGTACAACACTATATGAAGACCAGAAAACTGTGGCCTTCACAATAGGAGTGAATTAAAGTTAGACTGTCTGAATAGTTGGCCTTTCTACATTTTGAGTTCTAACTCTTTAGAGTCGCCTTTATTGTTCTTTTAACTTACTTTTTATGTTCAGTGTACATAAAACATAAAAACAGAGTAAATTTAGAGAATTTTCCACATTCATATACAATAAACATTTTATATAAATTTTATGTTTATCTAATCCTACTACTTGTAATTTCTTTTCAATTAAATATTTAGTCTTCTAATTGGCAAAAGATGTTGTTTAAAAATTTAACTAAAGCTTTATCAAACTGAAAATACATTTTGAGGAGCCCCCACTACACAGATTTTCCTGTTGCAGTATTTCAGCTGTAAAGGCAAAGATAGACTGCTTTTCTTATTTCACAAACTAGGACCACATTTGCATGTTGTATCATAGGAGACATGACCACTGCTAATAACACGAAGCATAGATCTTTATTTGGGATCTGCTCCAAAGCCTGCCAGTTCTGTGGGAATAAAATAACCACCACGTGTTTGGTATCTTAACTTCCTAAATAGATGCAATATCAGATGAGTGGTGTAAGAAATTATTGCTTAAACACTTTCATTTTATTTTTATCTATATATTAATCACAGAGTGACAAAGACAAAAGTCAGGTATTTTGAATTTCATTCAGCTCACCCATATAACTGCTATGTATGAAAGCCACCATATCTCCTTTACAACCCTGGTCCAACTGTACCTATTGCATTAAAAGAACTATTTAGAATTGCTATATGTCTGCATTCTTTTGGATCTTGTGGGAATAGGAAAACCTTAATTTATATATATTCTCACAAAATTTTCATACTCTGGTTTCACATGTGAAATCAATGATCAGTCATGATCACCAACAAAACACTGAGCATATTGCGAGCTCTCCAGGGCATGGACTGCTTTTTTTATTTGTTCCCTGTAACTCCACTATCTGATTAGGCTCCTTAGGTGGTAGTGGAATATACATAAATAATAAGCAAGAGGAGACAATTAAAAAAAAAATAATTGCTACTATTAATCTATGAGATTAAGATGTAAACTACCCACTTTGCATTGCTCTGCTGACTCCCAAGGGAGACCTGGCAAAGAGAGTGTGCGTACTAGAGCCTGTCACTGAGCAGTGCTGCCTCCCCAGTTCAGCAGCAATTCCACCCCAGCGCAGACTGATGATTTACTTTTTGTTTTCCTTGGCTAACTTGAGAATTGTTCCTCTCTTCAGGTCAGTGACTCAGCCTTCTTGCAAATGTCAGCTTACTGTTCACGACTACTTTTCCATTCATGGGGGTTTTAATAGGCTTGAATGAGGACAGTTATGGAAGAAATTCACAGTGTAACGGAAAGCCCTGAAACTCAGTTATTAATTGGGCATCCAGGCTTGACATCGTTTTCAAGCCGACTAGCTCTCGCTCATTTGAACAATGCCAGTGATCTCTTTCTAGGCTGACCATCATAAAGCCACTTGTACACAGTAGCACAGTAGCATGGCTTTTCTCTGAGCTTGTGAGTGTGCCTGCAGCTCAATAGGACTATTCACATGAACAGATGTTTCTCGATGTGAACACTGGTTGCAGAATTAAGCCTGTCCTTGCTCTTCCTCTTGCTACAAACATCAGCTGTTCAGAAATCCAGGCTTTTTTTTTTTTTTTTAATGGCTTTTTGCCATACACAAAGCATGCAAAATGACAACTTTTGTAATTCAGAAATAAGAAATAAAAAGTCCCCCTATATTCCATTAGCACTCATATAAACTAACGTTTATATACTGCTCCATATAGTTTCCTGTATGGATGGTGATAAGAAATTAAAGTCCATTTAGTTGTTTGTCACGATATCTTTTGGCTTTCACAGATAAATAGAAACTTCGATCTTTCACATGAAAATATATACTTGAATAGATGTGGAAGAATGTCAGACTAATATTGAATTTTTACTTTCAAACCATGCAACAAAAGCTGATGAGTCTAGAGATTGTGTTTGGCCTGATACAATTTTTTTTCATCCCAACAATATTTTTTTCTATACCAAACTAAATATATCTTTTAGAAGTATGTAAAACAGTCCTAACCATGGGAAAAAACCCTCTAAGAATTATTAGACAGACACTTAACTGTAATGTTTATAAAATTTTAGCAATAAATTTCTCATAGTATTTCTTTATCTAACTGTGCTTCTCAGTTTCAACTAAATTGTGACTCTTACAACCGAAATCCACTTTTGGTGTAAGAAAGATACTCTAACTTAAGACCTGAAATTGTAAGTGTTAACATTTGCTTGAGGAAATAAACTACAAATTTGGAAATGGACAATATTAGTAATAATAATGCTTTCCATACTACTTACTTAAAAGCTGAAGGCATTTTATTTAGCTTTTTACTTTTGGGTGATGGCCAAAAGCGATCACTGATATTAGTATCCTTTCAAACGTTTATATTTTTAAATCTCTCCAAATTGATTCTGTGCTGAAAGCACAGCTGAGGCCCACAAATAAGTTAGAAAAGGTATAAAAAGATCCTTTGAAAATGAAAAAGAAAAATACCTGAAAAGAGCAAGCTTCACAAGTAGCAGCTACACAACCAGGTTTAAAGACCAAATCAGGCTTGTAGGGCTTGTTTTTGTTTGTGCAGTGTTTCCTTTTCTGTGTTATATAAAAATCTTCAGTTATTTTTCTTTGTTGCAAACTGTGAACCCAATAGCCTAGGAATAAAGATCTGGGAGGAAAACTTTAAGGGAAATACATTTCAGATACAGCTGGACCAGGTGGTCCAATCTGCCAGTTTACAGATTGGCAAACCATTTGCTCTTCTTCAGACCTCTGGTATATCACCTGTTCTAATGCCTTGTCAGAATTACAGCAAGTGGATCCACAATCTATTCTGACAGTTATTTAAGAACCCTTGACTGAACATCATCTGTCCCTGCTGATTTATGTATATATTAAGGGGTCTTTAGGTATTCTCTTATTTCAATATCACTCATTTTAAATTATTTTCATTATGCGTTAACTCATTTTCTTCTATGTTTACATACTGAAAAAGAAAACAACCCCAAAGACAGAGTGAGGAAGGAAAAGAAAAAAATCCCTGCAAACCCCTCAAAACAAATCTTAATGAATATTTCCAAACAACTGCAGGTTCTCTGCTTCTTCTTGGGGAGTACCAAAGAATACTAAATGGATGCAGATGCATGGTTATCCCATCTAACAGAGAAAAGTGGTTACTCCTGTTTAGCAGGTACAGCCACATTTATCAACAAACGATGCAATCTGGAGCACTCGCTCTCCCCTTCCCTCCTCCCTTCACATGCCCACAAATTGCCAACAAGGGAAACAAACTGAAGAGTACCAATACTTTCTTAAGTACCAGACATGCAACTCTAGCCATAATTTATGCAGCAAAAAACAGGCTAAAAAGATTCAGAATGAAAAACCAACTTCTCCCAACCCAGACACTTAACACCAATGACCATCTTCTATGGTAAAGCATACATCAGCTTTGTTTTTAGTCTACTAGTTAGTTCAGATTTCTTATATCATCACTTTTCACTTCTTCTGGAAAGTGTAAGTACTTTCTGGCCAAGTATCTTCCATTAGCAAAACCTATAATATATATTTACTAGTCTTTTCCTTTTTTTCTTATTTCTTCTTAATTCCTTCGTTCTCTCAGCTTATGGAGAGCCATGCTGGTACTCCTAGAACCAGAACGGCCATCTGTTATGCCTTTATTATTATATCACTCATTCTATGCCATCTTCAATGTCCTGCCACCGCTTACTAACACTGCTTACTGGATACTGGCATGATGATTCTTTTAATGTCAGAGTATTTCCTTTTAAAATGCAGTATATTTTAATTTTTCATTAGTTTACTGGTTTATTCACTATTGTAACAGGTTGCAATCCACTGCATCTAAATGCAAGCACCTCTGTTCAGGGGTCACTTGAAGGGGAAGGAGCTGAGCGTATCCCACTCTTCTTTAGACACATACCCAAGTTCCCTGTCTCATTAAGAGAGACACCTACCTCCATTAAGTCTCTCTTCATTGGCTGTATAGGGAAGAAGCAAGTGTCAAGCACTCCCTTCCACTTAGGATCTGATTCTTTAACCATATTACAGGGTGGAAACGGATGGACCAAGGTTGTCTTTTACTAGGCAAGAGAATTATAGCCACAGCAGCAGTACTGACTGCTTAGCTCCTGGTAGTAGGTGATACCCTTGGGGTTTAAGCCATACAGAAGAGTGCCTACCAGTTTTCCCAGCACGTTGGAGGACCACCAATGTGTAAGAAGAACTAAAATTTTCATGGGGTTATGAGAAAAGCAAGAAAAAGTATTCCTGAAAACAGGAAACATGGATTCAGCATGTGAGAGGGGAGTTCCCACACATCTTTCCTGGATGAGGCCACTAGCTAGCAGTGCATAGTGAAAAGGTAAAGGACCAGGAAGTTATCTGTTCTCCTGACTAGTACGGCACTGTCTGAACTGAGTCACAACAAAGCTTGACCTAAGAAATACACATCCATCTCCCCAGATTAATGCTAGAAGTCACAGCTGTTATCAGTATCCAACCAAGAAGCTAGTTTCAGGCAACTGAGCAGTGCCTAATGCATTTCATTGCCTACAATGTTTACACAGTGCTAGAAATTAAAAGTACTGGACCTTTCTCTGTGGTTTATATGGATTTTAGGCACTTCAATCACAAGTCTATCTGTATTTAGATTCATGGGATCTCATCTCTTCATTAATAATAATATTTTGATATTAAAATTGATTCCACAGAGCTGACTGGGCTATTTTCTCAGGCTGATCTTACCAATGCCATGATGCACAGTGAAGTGTAATGCCTAACTTCTTCAAAGTCAAAATTTATCTTGAAAATTAAACCGTTCCTAAATTAAATGCAATTAAATTATCAAAGTTTACATTTTTACAGATTGAGCACTAAGATGTGATTTAAAATACATTGTTTGTACTTGAAAGTCCTAAATGTCATGTTTTGGCCTAGGGAATTTCGGTAGCTGGATTATGAACTTGTGGCAGAGTGATGAAAACCCTGAATTGTTCTGTAACAGTGACAGTATAATAGTCTACTGATCTGAAGGAACACTTCATCTCATGCTGGAAACAAGCCCACACCTTCACCAAATACTGAATGAAAACAATAAATTACATTGATCCAAGGGACACAAAGAATCACGCTGGAAAACAGTATCTAATGGTAGTAGGAAGTAAACTATTTTTTATGCAATTTCAAACATAGAAATGACAAGTTTTATGCTGCTCCCATGTATAATAAGTACTGTTTACTAATACTGTGCTTTGGGCCCAATAAGAACTAAAGTTCTATCACAGTACATGCTGTGTTAGCACCAAATTTTTCTCTCCTCAAATGGATCTGCATCAGGTGTTTAGACAAAAAGCTATGTGTAAATCCATACATAAAATACCTATAATAAATAAATAAATAAATAAAATCAATAAGACCCACATCAATATATTCCAAACCACAGGGTACAGACCTCTCCTTTTAGAGAACAGACACGTTACAGGGATGGAAACCTGGTCGAAGGAAGCTTTTGAAGTATATAGTTTCACAGGGGAAAGAATTGGAGAAATTTTCCCTCACCCCCAAGAAAAATAATGCAAAAGAGGGGCAGAGAAGAAGTAAAAGCATAAATACTCATACTTCGCTTGCATAAAGAAAACCATTTGAGAAAAAGAAATAAACAAGCTCTGATCTCTTGACTGATCTGGGGAAACAATTCAATTAAAATAATCAACATGCCAGATCTCCCTTCCTGATTTGCTTAAGTAAGCTTGCATTTACAATTGCAGAATTAGATTGTGCATATATATGCAAGTGCTTCCCTCCTCCTTTTCTCCCCTAGGGACAAATCAAACTTACAAGGGGTTGTTTAGCAAACCTTATGGGGAATTAAAGAACCTTGGGTTCCCAGAATTTTGGCTACACTAAGTATAGGATCTGTGCACATTAAGGGAGGAATCTGGCTCAGATTTGGCTCAGCTTCTGCTTTGCCAGCTCAACTAACCAAAGTTCTGTTGGGTCATGCATGGTTTTGGTCTGGAACCGTGCATTTGCTCCACAGTGGTTATAATTTTTATTAGTTTCTATTCTACCCGAACCAAAAAGATGAAACATCCATTTTTACTGTATCACTTTTTGAAATGTCTGCACAAATCAGATGCATATAACTTAACAAACAAAAAAATCCCCTCCAAACAAGAAGAATGACATATGGCATGTTGTTATCTTTACCACTTTAAAACATTAAAACTCCAACATTAGTCAAACTCTGAAAGAGTGATAAAGTGGTAAAAATCTGTAACGTAAACAAAGATTATACTGCTGGTAAAAGACATTTCCAGTCAGAGTAGATTACGCCTTTGGAAATACGAAAAGAACCTGTTTCTTAGTGCTGCAGCAAAGTAACAGGAAAATCAGTGATGGATACAGCAGAGCACTCTGACAATGACGACAGCATCTCTGTTGCTCTCTAACACTATCCCCATACAGAATATAGCACTTTGCTGAAAACACCTACAGTCCAGAGACTCAGCAGGAATAAGGTACCTGCACTATTATTATAGTATGTTACATTAAATTCCACCTACAATAAATTCATAAGATAGTGTAATGATGTTTCTCAAGGAATAATATACAAAAGGCTAAAAGGGCTTAGATACTGAAAACCACACAAGTGACAGTAACCCTCAAATTTCTGGATTGTGTAGTTTTTCTATTTCACAGGTTTCACACTGCTTGTATTCATACCTTCGCTATACAAAAATATTTTTGGTAGTTCACAGTTTTCTGAAAATGTTATGAAAATTGTTCCTCTTGACATTTATTGAAATTTAATACTTGAAATACTTTCCCTCAATTCTCTAGCTCTCATAATATAGTATTATAATTTCTATAAAGTTATCAATAGATTATTTGATAATTATTAATTTGTAATGATATTGTCACTCCTCCTATGCCCCCTATGAAAGGGATCTTTTCCTGAAAACTTATTTATATTAAGGGAACACAATTTCAATTAAAAAAAAAATTAACGATAGCTACTTAGATACATTTTTCCTAAGCCATTTTTCACACAACACTAACATTCAGAACCATGTGGCCTTTATATTGAGGATTTCCAACTTCAATATTTTAATAAAAATTAACTGAATAATTAGTGAATAAAATCACAAACCTTCACACAGTACTAGAATTTAGAGAGCTTCTAACATATGCAACCATGCTGCAGCAAGAACAAGTAAAGATTTCAGCAAAGAACAAACCACTAAAACTCAGTATGAACAGTATCAGTCAAAAATAAATTCACAGTTTATAAATGTATTGCAACAGTCATTGGCAATAACAGTAGTGAATACTGTTAGATCTACTTGGAAAAAAAAAGGTCACTGTATTTTCACTTTCAGATGTCTGAAAATAATTTTCAAGAGGAGCTGAATATTGTCATTTCATCTTCTATCTCTGTATTTATGAATAAATATCTATCTTCTCAATAGAAATTCAGAAAACACCAGAGTTCATGTGGTTTAACTTTGTACAGGCACTGGTGGGATTTGTGGCTTCCCACCTGGTGCAGATCTGAGTTTCCTGAGCACCGTTACAGAGCATTGCCAGGAGACAGGAGTGCAGTCAGAGGGGCTATTTTAGCACAGATTTCTCTGTTCTCTCTGTCAGAGAAGCATGTAATAAATGACCATAAAAGCTGTTCTGTGAGCACTGGTAGAGGGACAATAAGGCATGCAATTTGGATTTCTTGGATTTGGGAATGCTATTCATGTGTTCTTTAAAATACTATCCTAATTACGAATCATGTTTTTAATTTTAGAAGGCAAAATTCAGACTGATTTGCTTTCCGAAACAAATGAAATGGAAGAAAATTTATATTGAGCAGATAGGAAATAAGCACATTCCCTCTCATGAAATCATTTTAATGAAGACATATAAGCAACCAATTTACTTCTCCTTCAGTCTGCTGAATGTAACCACACCTTAACTGCTAGGGAGTCCTGGCTTACTCTTTGCCTCTACTACAATTCTGGGAACCTCCAAAAAAACCTGTTCCAGTACTACCGTTTAGTATTATAACCAGGAAGCAGTCCTTTTTATGACTATGCTCATAAGTATAGTGTTTCAACTTCCAGGTGAGCAGAATAACACTAGAATGAAAAAAACCACAAGTCTCAAAAATTAAATTGAATGTATTAAAAGAAAGTAAGTGCTCCTAAGTTAGCATATTTACTAGTGAGAGTATAGAACTTGGCACTTAGAACTACTTGTGTCTGACCAGAACAGGTGGATAAGTGTATCTGTATGCATTTATGGTTCAAATTACAGTGACTTCATTCTAGAACAGTCCAGCATACAAATCCTGTCATGCAACTCTGCTTTGGAAGTTTTCATTTGGAAGTCCGATATCCAAATGTTTTCCATTTATACATCAGCTACATCTGCAGATATCTTTTGAAGTTGTAAAAAATAAAACAAATAAACAAAAAACTATAAAAGAAAGCAAAAAAGCCCACCCAAACAAACTTTCAAATATTATGTACAGTATTCTGATAGAGCAAAAACAAGTAGATATGGGTATGTGTATTTCTATATGTGTATTTGCATGAAGGGAGAAAGAAGGCAGAGACGTAAAAGGACTTACCTAGCTCTCACTGCAGAATTTCTAGTTTTAAAAGCTTAGAGACTGTATTATGTCATAAGTCTCTGGGCTTCACTAATTCCATGACTGCAGGCTTCTTTGTGATTTTGATTTTGCAATTGAAACGGATTGGCTGGCAGACAAAGGGACAGAAACAGCTGCAGCTGGTATTATTGATTATTTCCTCAATTTAAAGGAAGTAAATGAGGAGGCTAACAACATTGAAGGACAAAGGCAAAGTTGTTGCTCTAGAGCTCTGGCAAAGCCAGTCACTATCCCCTGCCACATGACCTGAATTAATTCATAAAATGCAGCTATTATTATTTTAATACCATAGATTGCTGTAGAAGTGATAGCAACCTGCCTGTTATGATAGTGAATTTTTTACCTCATTATTTCCTAGTAAAAACTGAAATCTCTAATACAGAAAGACACTAAATCTAATATAAACATTCTGGAAACTGCTTTTGGGCTATGATCAGTAACACAAATGACTTTCTAGAAATACACTGAGATGATAATAGCTAATGCCTACCCTGAGAGGTCCTGCCCCCTGCATGAGAATTATGACTTCCTAAAGAAAACAGAAAATAACTCTTGCAAACCGGAAGATATATCAGTGATCAGCAGTGGAAAAAAAAAATCAAATAAGAGAAGGAAATGTGTAAATATAGAAAACAAATGACACAAATTTTATTTGTTTCGCCCCTCTTCTTTGCCCTTGTCAATGACATTAACCACTCTTCTTATGCAGGGCTTCAACTTGAGAGAAGTAAAGCAGAATTGAAGAGAGCCTATCTCCATTAAAGAAATCACAGAATCACAGAATAACTGAGTTGGAAGGACCCACAAAGATCTTTGAGTCCAACTCCCGGCCCTCAGGAGTACAGAATATCCCCAAGAGTCACACCATGTGCCTGAGAGCATTGTCCAAACACCTCCTGAACTCTGCCAGGCTTGGTGCCGTGGCCACTTCCCTGGGGAGCCCGTGCCAGTGCCCCGCCCCCCTCTGGATGAAGAACCTTTGTCTAATATCCAACCTAAACCTTCCCTGACACAACCTCAGGCAATTCCCTTGGATCCTGCCACTGGTCACCGCAGAGATCAGTAACTGCCCCTCTGCTTCCTCGTGTGAAGAAGCTGTAACTACAAGGAGGTCTCCTTTCAGCCTCCTCTTCTCCGGGCTGAACTGATCAAGTGACCTCAGCTGCTCCTCACACATCTTCCCCTCAAGGCCCTTCACTGTCCTTATTGCCCTCCTTTGGACACACTCCAGTAATTTTGTATCTTTCATTTCTTGTGGCACCCAAACCTACACACAGCACTCGAGGTGAGGCCATTCCAGTGCAGAGCAGAGCGGGACAATCCTCTCCTCTGCCCAGCTGGCGAAGCTGTGCCGGTTCCCCCCCAGGACCAGGGTGGCCCTCCTGGCTGCCAGGGCACTGCTGACTCATAAACTTGTCATCAACCAGGATCCCCAGGTCCCTTTCCACAGTGCTGCTTTCCAGCCTCTCATTCCCAGTCTGTCCGTACATCCAGGGTTGCCCCAAGACAGGTGCAGAATTCAGCACTTTCCCTCGTTGAACTTTATATGGTTGGTGATTGCCAAGTCCTATAATTGTTGAGGTCTCTCTGCAGGGTTTCCCTGCCCTCTAGGCTCATCCCAGTTTTGTATTGTCTGTGAACTTGCCTAGTATCCCTTCCAGTCCTATATCCAAGTCATTTATAAAGATATTGAAGAGCTCAGGGCCCAAAATGGAGCACTGTGGATGCATAGTATAAACAGCAGCTTGGATATACACTCTAGGTGTAAAATTAGGTTTGTCCTCACACAGCTTCTGGATGGTGAGGTACTGGCTGCAGGCTTCTCAGGCTACAGAACTGTACCTTAGGTAGCAGGCACTGCACTGTTAAGATGCAGTTTTCAAGCAACAACAGCAGGAGGAATTTGATGCTCCCTTGCAACCAACATTTTTACAGCAGATCTTAAAAATTACCATTACAGATGTCTGTAAAGACCCACAAACAAAAAAAACCCAACAAAACATAGACTTGCAGGAGCCCCCATGTCACTCAGTCATTCTCACAGCCTTACTGCAACAAATCCTCCCTCACCTCCCTGAGCAGCCTATTCTAGCTTCTTGCTGTCATTACCATTACAAAGAATTTCTAGTCTAGCTGAATCTCTTGACAGAATTTAAGCCCATTACTCATTGTTCTGTTCTCCATGTACAGATGATCCCCTTCTGCTTTAAGGAGTTGGAAGTCATCCTCATGTTGTCAGGCTTTCCATACTAAGCAAGGATCTTTTAAAGAAATGCCCTCTGTGATCTGAGATCATGCTTAAGTGATCATAAGGACTGGATCTGTGCATCAGTGGATCATCTGAGAAAAAATATTATCTACACATGTAGATCTCAACCGTTCTGTTGAGAACACACACTATGATGCCTCCTGCTACATCCACAGATCAACTGTGTTCTCTGCATTTTGTCTTACCCTCCTCTTGCCTTCCAGTCAAAGTACTCTGTCTGTAAAGCTAAACTAAACAAGGTCAGGTTTTCTGGCCCTGGGGCTAACTGGCACAGAATGGCTTCCTCCCATTCAGTTAAATCTCTCTTCTCAGATAACAGTATAGCTTTGTCAGTACTGCCTATCGGGAACAGTCCCTGGCCTGCACCCAGACATTATCTAGGAAAGTTAGTTTCCATCAGAGAGTAGTCTTGGTAATAAGCACGTGCCAGGACTTGAGGCTTTTCCCTGTTTAATTTACAGCCATAAATGTAGCCAAGGATTTTGACTCTATCATGTTAGAGGAGAAGTTTATGGCCACTAACACTTTGGGATATGGTGTTCACTTCCTGAGATTAAGTAGTACCTTAGAAAAAGCCTCCAGAAAAAGTCCTTATGCCACTTCCAGCCTGATAGTTTTACTTTGTAAATACTATAATAACAGGCAATTTACATCTCCCCACTTCCTAGGTATCATTTTTAGGGTAACCTAAGTAGAAAGCCGTATATGGGTCTACATCCATGCAAAGTCCCCTTGTTAGACACACCATAAGAGAATATGAACCCTTTGTTCAGACACTGAGAAGTCTTCATAAACCACGGCCAAGGAGCTGTGAAATTACCTCATGAAATTCATCAGGGCAAAGTACATAGTCCTGCACTTGGGAAGGAACAACCCCAGGCACCAGTACACGTGGGGGCCACCCAGCTGGAAGCAGCTTGGCGGAAAAGCACCTGGGAGTCCTGATGGACTCCAGGTTAAAGAAGAGCCAGGAATGTGCCCTTGCTGCAAAGATGGCCAGTGGTATCATGGACTCCATTAGGCATAATAAGGCCAGCAGATGCAGAGAGGTGATCCTTCTCCTGTACTCAGCACTGGTGAGGCTGTGCCTGGAGTCCTGGGTCCAGTTCTGGGCTCCCTGGTGCAAGAGAGACATGAACATACTGGAGATGGTCCCGTGCAGGGCCATCCAGGTGATTAAGCTACTGGAACATCTTTCCTATGAGGAAAGGCTGAGAGAGCTGAGACTCTCTGGCCTGGGGAAGAGCTGGCTCCAGGGGCTCTTGTTACTTGACGGGAGGGTGCTAAGAAGATTGAGCCAGGCTCTTTCCAGACACTGGATATGTGTCTTTGTGCAAATTTCTTTTTCCAATGCACAAGATGAAACATACTGTCAAACTATGAGTCCAGAAAAGACTAATTATTTAGCTACTATGAACAGACCCATTTGCCATTCCTTTTTTTCTCGCACTGGGAATGGTTTAAGAAATATATTAAAAACTTGAGAATGCAAACCTTTTTTTCTTTCAAGTAGAAAAATTAGAGAACTCTAAGTCAGATCACAAAGCCAAATTCTGAATATAGTATCTCTTGCCTGTCTCTGCACAGTTCATATTCTGACAGTACTTTGCTTTTCTGTTTCATTCCACAATGTTTCAGAATATTTATGCCACTGTAAAAGAGCTGTATCATTTCCATAATATGAAATATTTCTAAAATTACTAGAAAATATTAAGAAAGCATAAGACACCTGGGGAACTTATGATTCAGATTTTGTACTTCGTTTGTAATCACAAGAGATACTTTTTGTGCTTAAGAAAAATAATCAAAGGAAAGCCACTGACTGAAAGAGAACATATATCTGCTGGTCAGTAATCAGGAAAGGAAATGAAGCACTAAACTCACCCCTGTAACAAACCAGTGGATGTTGGGTAGCTGAAGTCCCAGTACTCCCTTCTAATGCCTCTGAATTGGCAGCATGCTCAAACTGGAATGGGAAGCAGGATGTGTGTTCAAAAACTTCTATACTGTCCCATTAAGGAAGGTGAAGAAAATTATTGAAATTGGCAACTCATTGTATTAGTGGGCAGACCCAAAAAAGTAAAACAAGTGTGCCTGAAAACAGATTTAAGAATAGCCTACCTAGTTTATCCAGGTTCTGTGAATCTCCAGGGTTTAAATGTCAAACCTGAAGACAGCATGAAGCTGAGATTGCCTGTGTTCTGTCATCTGGGGCTTTACATGATCATAGAGGAGTCATGCAGCTAGGCTAAGCTAGCGAGCCAAGTTTTACTAATTTTTGTTGTGGAGAAAACAGTGATCACAAAGACAATGTGATCCAAAATCCTTGAGAAAATTTGTGAAGAGGGTTGTGCCATGCAAGTAGCAAAGGATATGCTATGCTAGCATAGAATGACCTTGCAAGTGGAAGGAAAAGGGAGATGCAACCAGATGGACAACTGCAAAGAAGCACCAAGCAATACCCACCAGCAATTGACAGACTGGTTATTGCAGCACCCAATCCTCAAGTGGGCAAATTTCACACTCAAAAAGTAGAAATACTTTTATAAGTCCTATAATCCTTGAATTAAGCAGTCACAGTAACAATGATGTCCTTGCACTTTTGTTTACGTAAGTACATACCGTGTTCATGCAAACTTTATACAGCCAGAATCATCCCTCTGAGACACAGGAAACAAACCAGGTTTAATGAAAATGTCTTTTGGTCATCTGCCAAGTAGAAGTGCCCTGAGATAGTGTTTTTTGAAAATGCTACAGAAGTCTGTATAGCTCACACCATCCTGTGTAGGAATCTCTGTTACTGTGAATAGTAAATTGAAAAGCACACAAGTCTTATTTGTGCCGTAAGTTCTCGAAAGTGTGTATAACCTCTTTGAAAGCACATGTAATGGTGCAATAGGACAGACCACAGAAGATTTTCTCCCAGCTCCTACAGAGAATAAAGGAGAGACCAGAAGACCTATAGGTTTAGTGTGACCAGCTGACTACATGTGTTCTCCTGCTGCTCTCTATGCCATCTGGATGCACTGGGAGAGTCCAGTCTAGCACTGACTCATATCCTCAGCCTTCACATCTCGCCTTTTGGTATTCTTCTTAAAAGTAAGAAGTTCCATAACAAGATAAAGCTGAATGACTGAAGTATTTATTTAGATTGTTGTTCTGATTTAGCACCTACTTTATGCAAGAGCAAAATTTCCACTGGTTAAACTGGAACAGAATAAGATACATGGATGTGTGAGTGTAGATTCCTTCGCCTAATGCTGCTTTCACCTCTCCTGAAAAGACCTAATATATTCTTGAATACTTAAAGAGGTATTTATTAATTTTTAGCTTCCTGTAGATAATTTGACTTCTCTATGCAGCCATAAAATTTTATGACAGTAAACATGAGAGATGTGCCTAAATTGCACAGAAATGTTTCTAGACTGCCTGGTTTATTTTTCTTTTATAGTGTCAGTCCCATTAAATTTACACTGGTGCTAATTTTACAAAAACTTGGTGTCAAAATTATTAACGTGTCAAATATGCTGAGTCAATTAATTTTAGTGATGGCCCTGAATGACTGTACTTTTCAGTCTGAAATGTACATATGTGGAAACATTACAGCAAATGGTGCTATGCTTATCCAACTCTAATGATGACAGTAAGAGATCATTAAAATGGGATTTTAATTGTTCAAATCTCAACGTGCCCATCAGAGCACAATTCCTTAAAAAAAGAGAGCTTATTTCTTCACATTGTGAAAAATCTACAGTGAGCGTAAAAGAGAAATACACATTTAATAAATATTATACTTTATTATAAAAATAGCTGAATATTATATTGCTGAGGGTAGATTTATCAACCAGCTTCTAGACCTTCCCAGTGAAAAAGCAGAGTACTCTCTATTCATGAGATTTACGGAAAGAGCTACAAACTACTCCAGAATTAGCATAGCACAGATTTATATAGACTGGAGAGAGGATGAAGATTATGAAGAATAGATACACAACAAAATATTCTATATCTTTTGATGAGGGACTATTTCTGCAGTCATGCTTTCTGCCTACTTAGATGAACTTTCCCAGCCTGGAAGTCTTTAGCTGAAAGAAACAACATAAGGCTTAAAAGTTTGAGCAATTCAACACATGTTTTCCTTACAGCGAAATGACTTAAAGCAAGACATTTCTTCTTGCTCTTTGTGTTAGGAGTTAGTATGACTTTCAGTCCTCTCTGCCTTGGTCACAAAATAGTATGCAGGTCAACAGCTTAAACTCTCCTGAATCCTATGGAACTCAAAACACTGCAAGCGAGTCCTATCAGTTCGTTTAAATTCAATGTTACAAAACTAGCATGATAGAAATAACACACACCTCAGTTCTTCAATGCCAGAGTGGTTTTTTTCTGCATATTTTCCGTGTAAGTATTTTTCCTTTGCCTGCCTTCTCTTTTTGTGTCTTCCCTCTGCTTTCCTTGATGTTTTGGTGATGGTACTAAATTTGAATTAAGCAATGTTTTAGTTATTAAAAAAATAAGATAATGGTTTTTACTTTGACTTCAGACATGACTCTTATAAGATATTTTTATTTGTCTGAAGAAAATATTTTTATTCGTCAGAGTTCACAAAGCAGAACCCTGTTTGGTCTAGTCATAACCTAGAGCTACATATCTGATGAACAGCTAATTTTGAACCCTTCCCAAAAAAGTTCAGTAACTGCATATGTAGATGCATATGTAGATTTTATCCTTTTTTTTTTTCCCCCAAATATATGCCCAAAACAGAAAGGTCCTTCTGAAATTCTGATTGTACCACAGGGAAGAGAGATCTGCCATGTCACTGGCACAGTATTTTCTCAGGAAAATGATTAAATATTCCCAAATCCTATTTTCCTAACTTTTATTTTGTTTGCTTCTCCTCATTCATTTTGCATTCATCTTTGGCTTGCATCTGTTTGCTTACCAGTCTATTATTCATCTACAATGTAAATGGTGCAGCAGCCACTTCATCCTTTTCATATAATATTTGTAGCTTCTGTTTCCAACTTTCTGAGTTTTTTTAAACTTACATAAGCAATCAAGCCAAGAAAGAGTATGAGAACACTAAATAAAGTGTAGCTTGAACCCCAAGCTTTTTCAGCTTAGGCGAGGTTACTGCTGATGCCAGAGAAAAGTAATGTTCAAAACTGTTAGCCAGAAAGTTTTGGGCTTAAAAGCATGATAAATGAGAAATGCCTGCGATCCAAGACATAGGAATCATAACAGATTTCTGATGTCAAGGAATATAGAATACCTTACGGGCTATCTGGCTTTTCTCTATAAAGGCAACAAATCAGAGATCCTACGAACAGGACAACAAAATTTTTTGAGCATCACTTTATGGAAACTGTCCTCTTTTTACCTTTTAACCTGCAATCTTTTAAGCAAAAAGATGATTTAAGGGAAGTTTATGTAAATATCGCTAAACTCAAAAGAGATGTTTCAGCCTCTCCACCGTACATCTTTTTCATATGAACATCAGCATAATTTTGTCCTATTTTCTCTATCATCATCAGTTCTCATCTTAGCTTTTCCTCCAAATACAGGACTTCCTAACTAGCCTGATACACTGTTTTATAGTGCAAGAAAACAGAAACACTCAAATATAACTAAAAGGAGACAAAATTAAAAAATAATTTAAAAAAGCATCAGCTTCCTTATGAAATAAATTTATGAAATAAACTATGGAACCTACAGCAGAAAATGCTACCAGAGGAATGAGAAAAGGAGAATTCTAAAACAAATTTAAGTAAGTAAGATAAACAGAAATATTAATTGAGCTATGATAACAGTTTCAGGGGGAATAGGGAATTTGTAACTCACGGCATAGAAAGCAACCATAATTTGCCCGATGTAAGAAAGTAAATCCCTTTCAGGTATTGATACTTATCATGTGGGAACTCTTTCCACCTCTGTTTGGCAGCCAGCATAGGTATTCAGAGAAAGAAGAACTGGATCAATGAGTAAGTGACATAGTTTGATTATATAGTAGTTATTCTTCTGCTTTTCATCTAAAAAAAAATCACTATTGTGCTAAAATGCTTTTAGAAAAAAAAAAATTTTGAGATGAGTGTGCATATATTTATTTATTAAATTGGACATCCTATTGCATAAGCCACTTCTCTAGTCTCAGAAAATGTTAAAGGAAAAATAAACTCGCTAAATGTCTAACAGAAAACTTACAAAGGATAAGAAATCATAAGCATACATTTGAGAAAGAGTGTCAAATGCTCTTCTTCAAGAGCACTATAAAAAGTAAGCAAAGAAAGGAAATAAAAATAAAATATTCTGTGGCACAGTATTGTACTAACAACAGCTGTAATAGAACTAGACAGAAAAATATAACAAATTGCATCGGATTATTGAATGTTTGTAATTTGTACTTTTCCACAAACCTTTTCATAAAAGTCCAAGTGTGAGGTAAATCTACATTCTTCAATCTACATTCTTCAGTTCAGAGAAGGCAAGAAACTAAACAGATTTTGTTTAATTCAGTCAATGACCCGCCCACAGGCTGACATAATTTTCATTCACTATTACCAGTCTCTGGTGGATACAAATTTTGACTTCATCTTCTACAAAGTGATATTTCTGCAAATTACCGAGAAATCTAGATTTGGATATTAGGCTAAATAAATCCTCCAAGCCAAAACAACTGTAAGAAATGGTTTTTATGCTGCAGTGATCTCTAGACTGTGTTAGAGAAGAAAGAATTCAGGCTACATGCTCATCCTTCCACAGTACAGATTATTGGCTGCAATGTCTGACTGCATTTGAGGAGCTGGATTCTGTCCTCACAGGAGCAGGGGTAAAATCTACAGTGTCCAGGATTTCTGTTTAGGCATGGGTTAATTTTTCAAAACAGGCAAAGACCTACCAAGCTTTCATCCTAGGCAACGTAGGCCAGGCTTTCACCAGAACTCCAAGCCCACTGATGTCTTAAAATGCGAAATAAACTTTTCAGAAATAACTTATGACTATTCATAACTTACATCACTAACAGAATGGAGGAAAACTACTCCCCATAAAATGTAATTGGTGACCTCAGAAGAGTGCTAATAACTAAAATATAACTACTCCTACTATGACTTCCCAAATCAATAATAATAATATTTGAATATGAAGTTAGACCACCTAAATTCAATAGAAATGTCAGTGACAGTAAATTTTAAGGAGACCTCATACCCAAAGACATGAAAGCTCTTCAATAAATAAGAGAAAAAGAAGTCTTCTGGCTCCATCCCAGGAACACCTAATGTATCTCTGTGTAGAACACACATTCTCAGTTCAAGAAATCATCTGTCTGCCCCCTCAGAATGAGACTTTCTTAAAAACACAAACATACAGCTTGGAAGAAGAGTCCTTTTATTCAGGTTTAGGTCCTGATGAGAGAAGTATTTCTAAGCATTTCTTTGTGCTCAGAAAGGCTAAAAATGTTCTTTCATGTTTCAGGGCTTTTTTTGCTGTTTTGTTTTCCCTTTTTTTTTTTTTAATAAAATGAAAGATATTCTTACTGTGCCACATGATTCCACGATTTGGGGACTGAAGAAAAACACCAAATGTCTTGAGAGCTGGCAGCTCTGAGAGTGTTACAAAACAAGCCGCTGAGCCAACTAGACTGAGAGATGTTGGCCTCGCACAATTGCTATAGAGTAACGATAAATGTTTAAGTTAAATGCCTATAGCACTCGGAAGCTGCCTCTGACTTTATGTTTATGTAGAAACTCGATTAGGATAATAGCAGATGCCACTGCATGCAGAGCTCTCATGAGAAAACAAGCTCCCCGGTTCCCCCAAGGCGGACACGGCGGAGCTCCGGCTCTGCTGGCCCCCAGCCCTCGGCGTCAGCCAGCAGCATCTCTGGGCACGCAGCGAGGTGAAGGCAGAAGGCATGTGTTATTCTGACAAATATGTACCAACGCCGGCGCACAGAGTTGTGCCGCTATCTCGGGAGAGCAGGCTCGCATTCGGCGGGGCGGAGCAGCTCTCTTCCCATCTAAATGATGGATTGTACTGAGACCATGCAACCGTGCGGCGTGTTACACTGGATTTTGTTTCGGTGGTTGCTATACATATGACATGCAATGATTCCTTAAAATTCAAATTGCAAGTCTCTTTCCCCACTAACTTTGTTTCTTCTCCAGAGGAAGGGGCAGGAGAATGAAATAACAAAGATCAAATGGATCAAATAAAAGCTATTTATCCTGAGCTTGCTGGCTTGTCTTTGTTACTCATTGAACAATTGTACTGAAAAAAATAAAACTACTCACACTTAACAGAAGAGAATTTTGGTCATTCTCTCATTTATTTGATCTAAAAGATTGCTCTGCTGTGCAAATGTGGTCTCAAAGCATGTTAGCAAAGATAAAAACCACATAACTGCCATCTGAAAGAAATACAGGTTTGAGCTGTGTTGTGCCCAAATCCAAAATGAGAAGACTGAAAAGGTAGTAGCCAGCTTATAATTTCAATATGTAGGCAAGAAAACTTCCAGTGTTTTTGGAATAAAAATTAAAAATATTGAAATTTTCTTAAAATTCTTACAAAATGTGTTCTAAACAAATGGAAATATTTTGCTTTAATAACATTGAAACATTTTATTTTTATTCTGGCAAATCGTATCATATAAATAATAAATTTAATCAATTATGTTTTGGGTTTTTAAAATTGTATTATAAATACCATAAATAGATTTCAACATTATTAAAACACAGAAAGAGAATAAAAATTATTAAATTGATATTTTAAATTGAAAATCTTATTTAAATAATTTTCATAACATGTATTTAAATGAATTTTCATGTTTTATGACAATAATGTATCTCTAACTACAAAGCTTATTCAACATTTAAATTATATTAACTAATTTATGAGGTCTTCTGCCTGAGAAACTGATGCAAGTAGTTACAAGAATGTTTAGTAAATATCCAAATCCAATGAAAATAAATTGAAAATAATGCAGCAGGGGAGTGTTCGTAAAGCTATGGACACATACAACTATTTAACCCAATCAAGATCTACATAGGTTGTAGGGTTGAACCCCATTTGAACTTGAAATGACATCACAGCGGCTTTTATTTTAACAAATGCATGTGGTTGGAAAAAATAATTTTGAAAGTACTTTAAGAACTTAGAAAACAACAGCTCAGAGTAATTATCTAAAACAAAATACATACACAATTTCAGGGAATAAAACCTGGTGAAGTAGGGTGGGTGGAGAGAGGGCAGGTGGGCAAGAGCAAGTACACCTTCATTTCAGCTGCTTTTAAAAGGCACTTAACACCTGAAGTCAGTTTGTTGCTCCAGGTACTCTCTACAACAAATGGAGAGAAATGGGCAGTCCCAGATGGTGACTCTGTATGAGTCTCGCAGTGCTTAAACACTTAGGAGTTCTCACTTCCTAAGCTTTCCCTTAGTGATCCTGAGAGCACAACTCAGACATAGGAAACTCATCACACCATATGAGAAAACACGCAATCAGGAAAACGCACCACTCATTACACCTCAGTTCAACTTTTATACCTATACAAAACAGGTAAGAAATGAGAAGACAACTCCTGGCATTAATTTAAAGAGGATTTATGAAGAAAAAAAAAGTTGAGGGGCACATAGATTTTGGAAGCAGTCATGAAGTAGTGCACACATTTCCAGTCCAAAATGAACTTTTACTGATCTATGTTTCCAGCAAAATTCCTCATCCCTTTGCATGCTGTAATCGACAGCAGTGACAGAAACATCTAGGGGTTGTAAATGCTTCATATTAATCTAGTAAAACAACAGAAAAATATGAGCAATAGAGAGACTGACTTTAGTAAAGACAGGAAATGGTTGGAGACTGAGTGTGACAGGCCACTGAATGACAGGGACAAAGCTCTAATGGAAATAAGATGTGTAATAAGGATGGTTTTAAAAGCAGTTAAACAACTCCCCATTAGCACCCATCGTGCTGTGACAAAACTGGTTTATGTTTGATGGTGTGGTCATTGTTATTGCCAAACAAGCCTCTATAGGTTGCATTGCAATAAATGTCAATTCCTAGCAAACAGGTTTTTATGGAAAAGAAAGACAAGGCTAACACACTATTTTTTCACAGCATCAAGGAACAGTGGGATATCAAATTGAGAAAATGTTTGTTTATGCATGATTCAAAGGCAAAATTGAAACTATGCAGACGGAGGTCACTGGGAATTGTTCTAATTAGCAAAGTGCAACAAGATAGATCATCTGTTTCTGCTTCCTCTCCCGAGTGTCCAAATATATCTCATCAAGAACAGCTGCCAGGAAATAAATAAATAAATAAACCATGTGAGATGGAAGTGTCATAAAACTAGCAAGTGCCAGCCACAGCTTTCTTAGGATTTGCAGCTGCGCTTTGTGCTGAATTCCTACCAAAGAAAGAGTCATCAACATACCTCTGTTTCAATATAGATGTGTATTGGAAGTGTATTCTTAAAATTTTACTTCAGCTCTTGTTAAGCTAATCATCAAATCTACACAGATATATGGTCTCATTTAGCTCGTAGAGATTTATGAAAGCAACCTACCTCTTCAAGGGATTGTGATACACCTACAACAGCAACTCCACCATTGCCTTACTCTTTACCTGAAATTAATGCTACTTGAAACCAAAAATACCCATTAAAAGCAGTGTAATTTAATGTGCTACAGACCATGCTTCCACAGAAAGAAACTATTCTCTACTACCTTTATGATGCAATCCTAATTCAAAATATTTCATATTGTATATGTCAACATTATGAATGTGTTGATTTTGAAACTTCATATAACACAGAAACATGGTTTATTGTAGAAGAGAGAGAGAGAAAACAAAAAGAAAACCTAGAGTTTACTTAGGGAAAAAATCCTAAATAAATAATTCATACTTGGATGAACTGAATTCTAGTCTTCTAGAAGGTGCCAACAGATGGTTTACATTTATAGAAAGTGCATTTGCTGACTTTTAAAACAGAAATTAAAATTCATAAACTATATCATTAGTTCCCCTTTGAAGCACCATTATGTTTATGGTGAAGATGTGAATTTTCCCAGGTGAGGAGTCTTTAATCACAATTTTACTACAGAAAAAATGCAACACATTGCTTTTTAGCTATTGTTTTATGTTTGTAGATTCAAAGTTAAGCTAATCTAATGATCACTCAAAGGGCAAGCAGAAACATGGAATCTGAGCTAGGCTGATGTTTTCAGCTATTTCAGTTAATACAATTATTATTTCAAAGCAGTTTTAGAATTTTCCCATTCCTTAAATGAAGGGCACCATATTGTCAGGCCTCATGTGGTAGTGGCTCACAAACTCTGACTTCAGTTTATAATACCCTGCTCACACGTAACACCATATCCACCACAGAAAGCAGTGAGCAGCAGCTCATGTAGAGTGGGCATGAACTTCTTGGTTAATTTTAGTAATTCCATAGCGTAAATACAACCAATATAACAGCCTGGTATTATTGAAACACTTAATTTTTGTTAGACAAAATGCTAGCACCTAGCAGGGTTATGATTAAGGCTCACTTTATACCTATAAAATATACAGTGATTAGCTTTCATTAAATATTTTCATACATCTTTTGCCTTCTTCCAGAGCTGATTTACTGTTTAATATATTTCTTTTTTTTTTGATGAAGGAAAGTAATACTAACAGGTATGGAAGAATCCCACTAGATGGGAGAGGGGATTCTTTGTTACTGTCACAGGGTCAGGCACAGGACAAAAAACTCTTTTTCAGTAGGAGGCTGTTGAATTTTAAAATAATTGAATACATTAGTTGTTTCAAAACAAAGTTTACAAAAGAAGAACTATTAAGGAAAGACTGTCTGCATATCTAGTCCACAACAAAAATGCCTTTATACTCTTGATAGCATTATATACCAAACCATGGTGATGGACCAGAACAGCCAGCTAGGAGCTGTGGGCAGATGTGAGCAGGCATCCCACAGTTACACACCCAAACAAAGTATCTAAATGAGATGTGTGTCCCTACAATCACCTTTTCCGAAAATTAATTACCTGCAGGAGGCAATAAGCAGTGCACAGCAGCCTAACACCAGTACCTAAGTTAGGCAGTGGAATCATCTAGAAATCATCTCCTAAGATATCTGCAATCTAATGTTTCGTGTAACACTGAATCGCACCTTAATTCTACCCTCAGGTGAACAAAGTTCAATATTCTTAATACCAAAGTTTTGAAAGAAGATTAATTGTGGTTATTTCTCATCTGAATCACCATGGCCACAGAACACTACTGAAAGCCTGGGCTGGGGGTGTGCTGAGCACTATACAAATAGGAATAAATGCTTGTTCTTGCCACTTCCTCATGTGGCCTGGTTGTATCTTCCTGTTCTATGAATGCATACCTTGTTTATGGAGAAAACTCCAAGGGGCAGACGGTGTTTTTCATAGTCCTTCTCACTGGTGATCCTGGCCTAGCCAGCCTAATGAAAGCATTTCTCAGACAATGTGCACACTGAAAATTCTTGAAATTCTTAACTAAAACAGATTAATGTTTAAGTAATTTTCACATAACAAAGCCCACCGTATCACCTATAAAACTGGGTAGATCCTCATTCAAATGCCCACAGGTATGGATCAATCCCCAGACCTTTCTCATTTTCTGCATAAGACAAAGGTGAAGCTAGGGCCAACAAGAATAAACAAAACAAAACAAAACAAACAAAAAACAACAACAAAACAAAAAAGCCCCCAAACACATGCAAAAAAACCCCTCAAAAAACAAACAAAAAACCCCAAAAAACAAAAAAAACCCCACAAACTAAAAACTCCAAAACAAAACAAAAATCTCCAAACCAAACCAAACCAAACCAAACCAAACCAAACCAAACCAACCAATGGAGCAACCAAACAAAACCCTAAGAACCTGAAATTTGTTTTTTTGAAGACTTTAGCTTTCTCCAGTGGGCATAAGATCTATCAAAAACTCACATCCCTATAGATCTTTATAGCTTTTTTTCTACACTGAGGTTACTAATACACTGACCTAAAATCAAACATACCTAAAATCTAAACATTTTATCTATTCCCTTTACTACATGTTTAATACTGAAATAAGGATAGTAGAACAGCCAAACTGATTGCTAATAAGGCAAGTTCCTTCCTGACACCCAACAAAAACTCATTATCTTCCTACAAAAATTCTTTACCAAAATGGAAGACTACTGGGATGCAAAAATTAGGAAAGAATCTGTCCAAATAGTTGATGGATGGATAAAAGAACCAAGTCTTCTTCGGGGGAGGAGGGCGCTTGTCTTCCAAATTTTCTGAAATTTATCTTCTATGCATTCTTCAGTGCTCCCTCCCTCCCTCTTTCCCAGTCTCCAATATCTATAAGATATCCCATCATATTAAATCAGGTGGAAAATGTAGTTTGGAGATGAAAATGAAGAGAGATTCCTGAGCAGTACTCCAACAAAAACAAGGAAATGTCACCACCTCTAGATCACTGAGTGTTATGTATGTAAGAGAAATCAAACAAGACTCAGGGGCTACAATTCTGTGGATTATTTAGGTTTCTTGGATATACAGAGAATCATTCTGGTTACTTCAAAACTTGAGTCAGTTAAATCAGACTGATGTGGAGGTACAGTATACAATACAGACTAAAGAGTAAATAGATTAACAGCACCTTATGAACTAATTTGAATGGAAAGGGTGATCAGTGCTTCGTGACAGAACAGTTTTTCTTCTTAGAGTATGAAACATGACTGATTCTGTCAAAGTGCAACCTGAATTTTGCTAGTTCTTACAATCATGCTATATCTACCTTCAGTAAAAAGCCCCAGGAGTGCAGAATGTATTACACTTGGGTTTGGATCAAGTCCTTCACTCTCCATCCTTCCACACACTACTCAAATACATTTTCCCCAGAAGCTTTCATTTTATTCTGAAGAAGAAATACAGTTTTTACATCCTGAGAATCAGGGGTCTATTGTTTAAACAACAACAGACAGAAATGAGCATTGCTTTTACTGTAAATTGCTAAGATGTGAAAGAAAACTACTTTATATGACCAGCTTAGAGACTGGTTAAAGTATAGCCTGTAGGAAAACAGCTCTCTTTAACACTTGTTTTGCATCCAAAGGCAATGTATTCAACTACTGGAAATTGTTATTTCCAGTATATTTTACAACTACTACTATTGCATATGTTTTATGTACTGGAGTCTTTGTAAACTAATAAAAATGAGATGCTATCATGAAAATGAGAAAGGACTGTGGCCCATGATAGAAAATATTAGAGAGGCTCACAGTTCAAACACTTTGATACAAAAGTTCACTCACAAGGCCTTCAGGAAAACTTAATTTTGGTTTTTAGTCTATAAATATCTTCCAGAACTAATAATATATACAAAACTAACAGTATTTATGGTACTTTTTCAGTTATCTGTTCATTTTAGGAGGTCCTCAAGCATATGTTTTGCCCAGAAAGACTACTTTCCGCTTGTCCTTCCTCTCAGACACACTGGTCTGAAAACATCTGGAAAGTTAAGTCAGATGTGGAAAGAATTTACTTTGGGGTGCACCTGAAATACTAGGCTGCCATGTGCAGGCTGTCCTATGCATAAGTGACTTAGCTGGATTGCTTGCATGGTGACATAAGCTGTTTTTCTTCTATTCAGGTCAGAATACGAATGCTGCTAAAGCTCAGGAGTATTTCGCTGGGTTAGATTCAGGTCCATTATTAATATCTAATTTCCTGACTGATATTAGGAGCCTCATTAATACTCCAAAATTTGACCATTAATATCACATGTTGGTTGTTAAAGAACTGGAAGCTTCTAAACCTTAAAATACTCTTTTGCCTTAAAATAAAAGATGTATAGTTATATATCTGGCATCTAAGTTTCCTGTGACTCAGAAAAAAATAGGTAAACTAAAAAAACCAGCCTATTCATTGTTTGCTCCTCCAGAGGCTTATTCAAAAGAAGAGATAATACTTTGATTAGGTTTCTTGAAAAACACCTGTAAATCACTGTGTTGGAAATCTGCCTGTTGCTAAAAAGGTTATGAATAGCATAAATAATTTCATGTAGGATCTGCCTTATGTAGCTGCTTATTACTTTTTATACTTTTTCACTTAATAAGAGGACAAAATAATAAATGCTGTTGAATGATTCAATTTGCCAGCACTCAAATGCAGCCTTTTAGTTTCCCCCAGTCCAAATATTTGAGGGCTCTTGGCCTACTTGAATAAGTGAGTATAGCCTTCCAGATGCAGACAAGTAAACTTCCAAATATTTTATTTGCCTGCTAGTAATGCTATTCAAAAACATATCTCCACTGAAAAAAAATAGTCACTTATTTAATGTTATTTCTACTTGAACTCATTTGGAATGTAGAATGCTTCACAGGTATATTGGGTCTTAATGTTTTTAAATATTTCACATGCTATTTTGCCCAAATTATATATTGACACTGCTGTACCAAGAGAGGAAGAAACTCATGTTGACTTCCACCTTCACATAATGCTTTTCTCATTATCACAATTGGTCCTGCAACACATTTCTTTTCCCAAATCATATCAGCATTGCTACATCTATATATCCATACCTGTAGGAACGAAAATCACAGTGCCTTTGATGAGATATACCTTGGAGATACTTGCCATTTTCTACTACAAAAAGAAAAATCTTTACAAAGGATCACAGAGATTCCCTGCTTTTGGAAACAGAAGAGAATCTCTTGATCTTCCTGAAGGAGAAACATACCTTTAAAAACATAGCCATCAAAACCTCTTAGTCATTACCAAGGGGCTCTGCAGCATATTGATCCCCAGTACAGTGGAGGCGTGAGCTCATGTTCCACCTCGGTCTGACTACCCCTGCTACTGTTGCTTCAGTCCCCACCTGCTCCTTGTGGCCTGTTGTCAGTGTAGGGGTGGGTACAAACAGCTGTGAGGGCAGAAATTTCTGGGACAGCTGCTGGAAAACTGCAGTCATGGTCTGATTCAACCAAGTCTCTCACCTGGTTTGCACCATATCGACTCCCACACACAGAAATAACTCAGAACGATTCTAGCATCTGCAGGCTTTATCGGCATTCCCGTCAGAGCATGGTCACATGAATGCAAATGAAATATTGACACATTAAGGAAACCATCAGACAGTAGGAAGAAGGATTACCACAGCAAAGCCCTTCAGGTTTACCTTATGCCCATTTCAGACTGTCACAGCTACATGGGCGAGTGGGCTATTGGGACATCTTTTTTTTGTCAACTACCTTAGCAATTATTTCTGAAGGCAATATTCCTGTGAATAATTAATTTCAGTTATTCATGACCATTAGTGAGTCTGAATAACAGACGTGACTACAATCTTATTCATCTGATCTGCTTCAAATACCTACCTCAGAGCACAAAAGGAACCATACCCTGGTTAGGCAGAGAGCTGTGGTGCAGCTACTGCTGAAAGGTAAGTGTGACGAACATCAGAACGAATTTCTACGTCAAGGTTTGCAAGGCCTAGACAACTGTGCAATTTAAAAAGTCTACTTGCCTTCTTTAGTTTTCATTGTTACTTTTTTTTAGGGTCTTTCTCTACCTAGGTCTTCCTCAGAATATGAAGTGTAATTAGGAAGAGACCTTTGCTTGTTCTTGAAGGCAAGCAGTAGGAAAGAACTGTAAATCACATACAACAAAGAAGCCTAGGTATTCTCTACTTGCTTTTTAAAAGAACTACATGGCATTCACTATAAAAATGAATGGAAATAAATGGGGGTTGGATTTATTTCTAATAATAAGGCATATCATCAGTGCAAATTAGGAGCTATTCCTTCTATATAGGATCTTTAGAAGTAGAGCTAAATCTATTTACTTTTTATTTCCTCAGTAATTTATATAATATCTTGATTCATACACATTTAAGTATACATATACAGAGAATGTTCTGTCTTAAAACATTAGGATCTATTTCTGTACAAAGAGAGGATGATTTCTGAGAAACTCCCAGCTAATAAATAAAAGAATTTTCATAAGAGTTAAGCACTAACCTGACATTTTTTCCTAATTTTGGGTCAAACTCTCAAACGTATCTTGATCAAGTCTTTCAAAGCTCATCAACAAACTAATTTTAAGTGGACTGTACAAGTGTTTAATCATAAAGTAGTCAGTAATCCAAGAAATTAAGAAGGCTACATAAGGCTGAACAATTCCTTAGACTTACTATGGCTAAACTTAATTTAGAACAAAGCAAAAGATAATTTCAAAACTTACTAAAAATCACAAGGAAGTTTATCCTTACGTTTGTCTGAAGAAGAAATAATACACACAGCAGAATTTTGCCCATATAAACAGATGTACTGGTGCTCTACACACTATTGGAAATAAAAGTCTGTTTCAAGACTGCTTCTAAAACATCTCAGAAACTTTGGGTAGCTCTTTCTAACAAAAAAAAAGAATGGCTGGGGTTTTTTAAAGCATTGTCTGTAAGCCGTTTGCAGATATTTTTTATATATGCTGAGTTTTCTGAGGAAGCTGCGTGTTTTCAAACAGTTGTTCAGAGACCTCTTTGCAGTTACCAGCAGGATTGACTCTTACCACTGTCATTCCCTTAACAATGTCTACTGACATTCCACTTTTGTCTTCAAACCAGATGTCATCCATTATGGAGAACATTCTCTCCACAGGTGCATTAGTGTCTCTGCATGCCAAAACAAATTCAGTAAGGAGCAGGAGATTCTAGAATGTATGGTATTTTTTTTTAATTATTTACAATTTTCACCCATCTTTCAGAGAGCTTTCTGCAACCAAAACCCCGTGACTGAGGGAAGAGGAGAAACCTCCATTTGAAGGCAGACTTTCATTTCAGAATGCATAAAGGCTCCATTATTTTAAAATAAAATAAAAATGAATTTACCCTCCCTGTGGTTTTGGGACTACGTTCTGCATGCTATTAAGAAGATGGAGGAATTTGGTTTAAGAAGAAACTCAGATTTGAATGCCAGTGACCTAGTAAACAAATGTTGCAGAGATGTGTTTATCACTGAAGGGGAAAAATACACTTTTGAAGAACAGGCTTGCATAAATCTGTGTAACTAAGTTAGTCCAAGTAACTTGTGATACTCGATTTGCAATATTCTGCAACGTAGAGGATTTAAGCCTCCATTACATTAACTTAGGCTGCACTGCAAGTCAGAATTGAGTCCACTGAAGCATTCTTTTATCAGTGCCTTGACACGAGACTGTCTCCTTAACAAGCATAGCCCCAGTCATAACTGCATGAAAGACAATGAGACTGGGACCAAAATTTTCATGTCAAATGAGATTTGCTGCTGCATTATACTGTTCATATGTTTTTCACCTTCAGTCTTCCACTAACTTTGGTCTTGTCTTCTTGGGGAGGTTACTGCAAAGTAAGCTGGAATCTATACTCAGACAGCAAATCCTTTTTAGACATTTGTAGTTTATACTAAAAATGCTATTGTGTGGGATAATGTAGGAGCACTTCCAGAGCTGTTAAATCATACATTCAGCAATTCTTCCTGAGTAGAGGCCTATATATTCAGTGCTAATTACTGCTGACACTGCATGGATGCAGTTGCTGATGGCTGTGATATTAGTGTAAACAGAGACTGTAATTAAAAGACCATGACTCTTCCTATACAAACATTTCTTCCTGAGTATCTCATGCAGTGACGCATATTTCAAAATCTACTCAGTACGTCAGGGAAAAATTGAAAGAACACCTCAGGTGAAAGCATACAGTTTTTAGATGTTACTAACTTTCAACTGACAACAGTATTTCTAAATTTTGAGTTTATGAAATTTCAGAAGTAAATAATGTATTGTCTCTCTTACAAATACCTAAACTCTGCTTTTGCTTTCCTTCTTGTAATGGGTGGCAAAAATTGATAGTGCCACTGGTCTCAGGCAGTTAGAACTTATGTGTAATATCCCATACACACGAGATTTCTTTTTTTCTCTAAAGAAATAAAATTCTTTATTCTTTCCTTCTGGTTTTTTAGTCTGTAAGTTTCCATAACGTAATATTCTGTGACCAAAAGTGCCAAAAAGTAGACCCTCCTTACTGAAACCCAAGTTTTTCAAAAGACCTTGAAAACTTGATATAGACTAGATGTGGGGCAAAATAAATCAGGCCTTCTGTGAAGCAGGGAAGTGGGACAGCAAGTACTTCATCTGCTTATTCCAGATACTACTGAACCATCACATCAGTCTTACTTATGTGAAAGAATTCTCTTTTTTTTATTCTTGCTTGCAGGAGACTGAGGTGGCTTTCAAGGTTTTATTATTGTAGGGAAAAGTGATACTATTTTTGTATAATAAAGAAGCACAAATTAATCTTCTGGCATAAGGGGATTTATTACATGTCGTTCAAATACATAACTTCTATCTCTGGACTAGGAAAAATCATGTAAGAAGTTGCAGGAATGTACATGGTTCTCAGCAAGGGGAAAAATTGACAGTGCTCTGAGAGCCTTTCCTGCTCACAGTCTGTTAGGTTGGAGGGTTACTATTATTCTTAGAGCCAGAGGATGTGGACATCTGTCAGATTTTTTCCCCTCACATGTGCAGCAACTGTGTGTGGTCCTCTAAAGGAAACTATTAGCTATGCAGTTCTGTATTCATGTACCGATTCTGAGCATGCTGAATTTGTGCCAATTAGAAAGTATTGTCTTATGAGTGGGTGAAATGGGGATACATAAATACCATAATAAAATAAACAATTGATTTAAAATAACTGATTTTTCTTAACTTTCTCTCCAAATTTTAAATTTATTCTTTCAAAATGACAGTATACACTAAATTAACAGGTCTGTTTTTAAAAAGTAAGCATGTTATACTGCAGCATGCTGAACTGGATGATAATCACTGTAAGAACAGCTGCTGTGGGAGGTCAGGGAAGCCAAAGAAGAGAAAAAGTAGCCACTGCCATAAGAAGTTGGGTGATCTCTAGATGCAGTTGGTTTAATTCACAAAATGTGCATTACTAAGAAGACTGCATTAATAAAGACTACTGGGAACCAACGTTTACATTCAAAAGTTGTTATACACATAAGGATAGGCTACTATACTCATTAGTAAGTATCCTGTGATTGCACAGGTGTTTACTAAATACTTGGGAAATGTTCAGCTGATGCATGACAAACACCCACATGCTTCATAACACTGAATTAAGAGATTTACTTTGTTTACTGGGTTAATTAAGTTTTCAGATTAGGGCAGCCTTCAAGATTACATTGAAAACACAGCCACTGTAAACACACATACTTTACACCATAAATCCTGCAGCAGCAGTATCATCACGGAAAACCATCACAACAGCAATGTCCAGGCTGCATGTAATGCCTTTTTGGGGTCTCAACGTACAGTATCAACCATTTTCTATCAAAGGAAAGAAATACACACTCATCTGACTTCCTTGCCAAAATAACCCAGCTATGCCACTTCACATGCTCTGCCACTTCTTGTTGCTAGATATGTAACAGTGTCATCTACCATGCTGTACAAGTAATACACGTTAGTTAAATGGATTTTTCTTTTTCAATTATCTAGCAACATTTTGTCAATTATCTAGCAGCTCACATTGGCAAGACTTGTCATAAACTTCATAGATCTGTCAGATTCCTATAATGATGGAACATATGTTAAGAAGAGCCCCAAATCCCTTAAAAAAAAAAAAAAAATCAAACATGTGGTCTAGACCAAAAGATATTTAATGCATGTACAATGAAAGGAATCTAGTGATTTTTGAATTCACTGGTCACAATGTCACTCTCTCTTTCAAGTTCTTGCAAGTAGTTCCTCTACTTTTAAAGCTAAAAGGCCATCTTCTCTCCTATTAGCTTTTGTTTTAACACAGTCCTTTCATTTCCCCAGCAGAACAAATCTTTTTCCATGATCCAACTACCAAGAGAAATTTTCTTTAACTACCTGTCTCTCAAAGCCACCCAAAGCCTTGATATTACCCTCAAGAAATGTCTAACAATTTGGGGATTTTTTTTCAGATTTTGACAAGACATACTATTCAACACATTTTTCAACCTATTCAAAATAGGTTTTATAAAATCTTCTAGTTAGCCTGTAAAGAAATAACTTCTGAATGCTTAGGCACTAAACAGACATTAACAATTTGGTAGAGGTAGTCTTAAGACAGTTTTGGAGGATGTTTTAAACAGATAATACGCCATTAAGCATACTTGTTTCCTCATTAGTTTTATAAAATATCTCTTCTTCTATTTGTTCAGTAATAAAAAGAGTCATACTCAGAATTGTGACCTACAAAAAAAATCATAAATAGAGTAATAATTTTATACCAGTGATATCCTTTGACTCTGGCTGAATCAAAGTAATGTAAAATTGAACTTTCATGTTAATTTTAATCATTCAAACAAACAATTGCCATTTCACCCACAAATCCTCTGCTATACAAAATGAAATGGAACCTTACCTAGATAAATGTGGTCAAAGCCCTTCTCATCTGTGTCTTTTCTGGTACTGACAAAAAATTACCATGAATTTTCTGGCATATGACTACGTCATAATTCAACACAGAATAAAAGACACAACATGTGAAAATAATTTAGCAAAGCAGACAATACTTCATGAGCTCATGAGTAAGAAGTGATAAAAAATTGTAACTGGACCTATGCAGTTAGGTAGATGATGTCAAAAATTCATACCCAGATAGAATATGTCTGAGGTAGCAAGAATAAGTCTGAAAAGAGATATTCTGTTCATCACACAGATCTTGGCAACCAGCCTCAGCAGCTCAAAACAGAGGGTCAATAGAAGCTGCTTTAGACTCCTATCCCAAGGAGATACAGAGTGGCCAAAGAAGAGATGCCCAGGTGAGAAAGCCTTGTCAGTCATTGTCAGAGACTGAAAGTAATTTATGCCTCAAACATTGATATAAAGTTTTAAAGAACCTACAACCACAGAAACCTTCTTGAAGAACTTTGGACTGGAGCTCGAGCTGCTGATTAGATTGAAAGAAACCCATTGTTCAATCAGCTCAGGCCGAGGCGAAGGCATGCCTCCACAATAGGGCAAAGCCTCCAGCTGCCATCCCAGATGAGTTTGGGGTGGAGGGCAGAGCACAGCTCACAGAAGCCAGGTTTACACAGATTCCCCCCAACCGAGGGGGGAGGAGGAGGTTTTGGGTGCGTGGCGTAACCTCTGGTGAGAGGCAACAAACACCCATCCTGCGAATACACAAACTGGCCCGGCTGTGGAGCCCCCAGCCCCACAAACCACATCCA
>VZRR01007149.1:1723698-1966276 GCA_013398015.1 Oreocharis arfaki
CTGGCATATGGTCTCGTTTGCACCTTAACTGGGGCAGAGGAATTTCTAAAGAACCTCAATAATAATAACAATTGGATCGTAACAGTCATTCATCTGCACTCTCTCTTTTCCATAAGGGTAATTTAAAGTATGAGGTAAATAAAATGAAAGAAATACAACAACAGTTTTTCTAACTGGGATAAAAAATTTGGAATTTTCATATGCTGTACTGCAGTCTTTTTTGCTTGTTCGTTTTTATAAAATTGACTTTTTCACATATACAGAAATCATAACTCTGAGACAATCCTATAGCAACAAAATGAAATGCTTTAGTAGGGGTCACCACTCAACAAAAAAAATAGCAGATGATCTTAATTTTGAGTACTATTAATACATATGTTTTAAAATTATTATCACAACAAGAAATGTTAGAATTTATGTTCAGTGTTCTTTCCTTGAAGAAGGATAAATTATTTCATAGAGGTCTGATCAAAGTGACCTTTTCATTTTTTATATTCAACCAATTCTTTTGGTACAACATAAGCAGGAAATTCATACACTGCAAAACTGAAAAAAATACATATTGCAGCTACATATAATGATTTCTTCCCTCCAGTAGGTGTCTGTAATGTGGAAATTTTTCCTTTGCTTTTTATGTTAATATTGGGTTGATGCATAATTTAAAATACAGGTTATTGCAAAGCAATTTAAGAGTATGCTGTCTTACTTTGCTAGCATTTACACCCAGTTAGAGCTTGGTACTTATCAGACAAAGTTTTACAAAGCTGGACACATTTATAAATAAAGAGTGACCTTGTCACAGAGATATTTGAAGTAAGTCTTTGTGTCTCACTATAGAAAAGGTCCCATAGGCTGAAAATATTAAAAAGTAAGCACGTATCTCCTCATGAATGGATACGTATATAATTATCCCAATATATTTAGGCAATTTTATAGATGAAAAGCATTGTCAGTATATATGAGACTAACCATAAAGATTTTTACCTGTAGAAAATGATAGTTTAATAAATTGCTTCAGACAGAGCTAGATTAATCAACTCCATCACCCCAATTAATTATACAGCAATTATTTTCTGATGTTTTAAATGTCTTCTGATTACGTCTTACTCAGTAATTCTCAAAGTGTCTACATCTTAATATTATTTCCGATGTTATAACAAAAATTGCTGATTGTTTCTTACTAGCATAACTTTTTCAAGCTCTAAAGACTTAATCATCCATTTTATCTGTTCTTAGGTAATGGTTCTAAACATCTCCAAACTGGCAAAGAATATTTTTAACTGAATAAATCTAAAAACTTGAGTAATGAATAATTTTTTTCCACACTGCCTAGAGAAAATGACCACCTACGAGAAACATTTTACCCTCTGTAGAAAGTCATACAAATATGAGGCCTCTTGCACTCTATAAAGCTTTTTGCTGTTATTTCTACAGGTCTGTAAGCCATTTAGGATCCAGAGGTCCTAACTTTCAACTAATTCTCCATGGGAAAATAGATGTGAGATCAAATGAAACATGAAGTAGGAGGCCAGTAAGGAGAAACTAAATACTTTAGACAAAAAATTATATTCTCAACTATACCTAGCGTCCAAGTAAATGAGGGGAAGCTTTCTAGAAGACACTAGGAACTCCCTTAAGTGCTATTGGCTCTATTTGGTTTTCAACACAAACTTACAATTCAACATGTGCCTCCTTGTTGACCATCAATGGGTTAAGTAGGTCTGTAAGGAACTGATGAACATACTGGGACTCCACCTGAAGCAGCCAAAAAGGATCATTTACAAACTTTAGAGGAAAAGGCAGGGAACATTAATCAGAAAAAGTAATGAAGATCAATTCCAGTGCACTCTTTTCCAGTAGGGGTGAGAGTTCCTCTGTGTTTTCACTTGACAGTGTTGATTTTGCCCATGGGTGGGTATTCTGAGGCCTTTTCCAAAAAGCAAGTGCCCAGCAGAGAACTCTCATTTCTAGGACTCAGCTAGGAGCCTCTAGGATAGGACTACAGGGTGAGTTTAGTCTATGATTGAGTGAATAAGATGAAAATAAAACTAATTACATACTGACTGCCACACACATGCAGTATAGAATGGGACTTCTTAACCTTGCATGCAGCAACCAAGCCCTTAGATTTTAGCAAATGAACTTTAGATCATAAATTCTTAGATTTTTTAGAGTGTAAGTTCTAGACAAGCCCCTGAGCAACGCGATCCAATTAGACCTGCTTTGAGCAGAGAGGGTTGGTCTAGATGACCTTTGGAGGTCTCTTCCAACCTAAATTATCTTTGGGCCTCTGATTCTTCAAGCAAGAAATGTCCATTTGATCTGTGTTTATAAAGAACCTAGTGTCCGAGACCTCTGAGTGTTATCACAGAAAAAATAAATAATAATCACTAACTGCCAATTTGTTCATACAGTTGATATAAAGTAATACAAGGAATGGTTTGGTCAGCCTCAGATTATTTACTGGATTCTAAAATTACTGGGGTTTTTAAAGGATATCACTTTTTTTCCCCTGACTATAATAGACACAGAAGAAAGAAAAACAAAAGAGTACACAAATATCATCTTTAATCTATTGCAAATCCATCCCTGCTCTAGCCCATATTTTAAAAAAAGGTTTCTTACTGGTTGCTGAAGCCACTGAAAACTACAAGCAAGCCTTTCTGGTAAGACAAAGTTATTTAACTAGCAACCAGAGTTTTCATTATTTAATAACACATAACATAGAAAGTATTTAAAAGTTTCACTGAGGATGTGCAAACCAGAATAAGAAAATTCAGCTCAAGCCCATAATTTTACCATTTCTACAGTGCTAACAACTATTGAAAGTTATTGTAAGTGTAAAGACAAGGGTCTGAATACTGATAAGGAGAATGATGGGACAACTCCTGAGCCCCTCACAGTGGACCTTTAAAATTGTTCAATTAGCCTCATGCAGATTTCTACATCATGGAATGCAATGCCAAGGGGACAACAAAGCCAACCCAGGGACTTTAAACTGTACCTTTTCAATACCAGGGAAAGAAGCACAGCCAAAAAATGTACTACCTGCAGGAACCACCCACTGGGGCTATAGATAGATAGCACAATTTAGTGCTATCAAAAATCACAACATATACAGTAAGAGGCAAAATTTGTACCTACTTGGATTTTGCAATTAAGTATATACCTCTGCTTCACTGCTATTTTTCTGATGTCAAATTTCAAGGACTTTTGATGATAATAAAAAACCCTCCCACTGACACATATGAAAGATAAGCAGTGTGTTTATAACCCTGTTGCCTGGAAATAGTAGGTCCAGAAATAGTTGGCGCTAAACTTTAAATAAAATTATAGAACTCTTTCAACCTTTCTACTCTCACTGTGTAAATGTGAAAGTAGTGTAAATCTTGTCGACAGTTATTGCCATATCTATTGGCACACACTCAGCAGCAGTCTGAGAAGTGTTGTACAGCATGGCTAGTACCCATTACCTGCCTCCCCATATTTTCTTACAATTTATTTTCACCCCAGCAGGCAGCACCTCAAAATGCCATTAATTTGTTGGGCAGCTCATACTTTCCAACACAAACTATTTTACAATGTGCTCTTATAAACAACCTGGTGGTTTACTGGCAATGCTCAACAGTGTCAGGAGGGGGGTTATGATTTAAAGGCAGCAGGTAAAAAATTGAACAGGTCACAGAGATGACATTGTTTGACCAAACCTCCTCTCTTTTAATTTTACTATCATCACCACAAGTGCACAAAATCACCAGATTTACACTTGGTCTCCATAATGTGTGACTGAAACAGTGCTACTATCAAACACCTCTTTTTGTTGGTGCTTTTACTACACATTAAAAGCTAATAGCATATTTGCTAGCTGACCACGGGTGCAAGAAAACAAATGGAGAAAGATGGGGGAAAAAAGAAATCTTTAAATTGATTTTAACAACAAGTATGGAAAACCCCATCCAAAGCCCTATCTCCTTGCAGAGTAATTAGGCACTAGTAAAATACTTGCATGACTCCAGTATGTATTTATAGCTACTTGTATTTGACTGCTTTGGATAACACAAGCCTTTGCAGAGTGAAGAAAAAAAAACCACCACTAAGAGAACAAATTCAGTCTTTTTAACATAACAAACTGAATCTCCCATTTTTGTCTTATTACACTCTAAACACTAATTTCCTCTTGTAAATTCTACTTCTACCTCTAGTAGGTAATGCAAGTGTATATACACACAACCTGAGGTCTTACCAGGTTCTTCAAATCATCAATATTTTTAGAATATTTGACTTTTTTTTATCAGTAATACTAATGCGTGCATTAACTGAAGCTGTCTCTCCTGTTGTTACTCAAAATTAAATTGCTGTCAATCTGACACCTTTTGCAGATACTCAAGGAACTTGAAATTTTCTATTAACAAGTAATAGAAAACTAGAATGGATCAGAGGATATGATTGTGTGTTACAGCAGCCAAAAATGATCTGCTAGGCTATTCTATTTTTATTTCTGTATCTTTAATCTAAAGATTCCGGCACCTGGGGCAAGGTTAAATGAGCAAACAATCTGAGTAACATGCTATGAGTATTCCTAGGGAATGCTTGTCTGCCATTACACAAATTGAATACTGCAAAATGGTTATTGAAGCTTTTTGTACAAAGGTCACAATATAAAAACAAATCTTTGGCACCAAAAATTTCTTACTGTAAATCTAAGCCATAAATGCAAGTATGAAAGTATCATTCACATGTAAAGAGATCCTGAAGGGGTTAAGCCTGTGTCAGTCTTAAATTCATGCAATGTTTCTACTTTATTTTAAACATTTTCCATGTGCTTGCAATGTTTTCTAATAACAGGCCAATTCCTTAACTCACACAGGAATCTAAATTACCATAATCATATGCATTCCTTTCCCCAAGAAAGGAAACACCTGTTGTAGTTGCTTAATTGCTGACTTTTTGTAAGCTTTCAGAAGAAAACTAACATTTACAAATAATTTATAACTGAAAAACTTCAGAAGCAGAGAAACACATGAATTTTAAAACTGATATGAAACTCAAAATGTATGTTGAGATAGTAACAGATGTTTTCACTTTGTTAATTAAAGAAAAACTCTGTATCAAAGTACCATAATAGGATATGGTTATTCTATAACTAAGATGAGGCTACTTTCTGTTCCATTTCAATTCTGCAATAATTGTTATTCATGTCACTATACAGTAGGAGAAAATAAAAATTAAGCCCTAAAAAAGTATGAGAATAAAAAAAAATTTGTGTACTTAAATCAATCCACAATGTAGAAGATATATTCAGTGAGGAATTTAAGAAATTAATTCACTTGTTTCTATGGAATTCTTGCTGAATTAGAGAAAAAGTGACATATTTACATGATTAAAAATCCCAAAGTGTCAATTAAACCTATATTTTTAAAAATACACTCGTATTATTATTGTTAGCAGCAGTAGTAGTAGTAGTAGTTTTAATCTGAGACTTGCTAATTATTTCCAGCCACATTCTAATATAAAAGAAAAGTGAAATTCTGCCCTCAGCTATGGTACTTCATTTTCATTCATATAAATCTGGTCATTTCAGTGGAACTACCCTCCTTAAAAGGAGCAAAAGGAGTTATGCCTTGTGCTAATGCTCTCATACAAATATCTGTATCTGAGGCATGGCATGGTACTTTTAAATAACAGCTAACCATCTGCTATATCTGCTGTTATGCCACTGAGCCAGACACAGTAGTTGAAACATGGTAGCAAAAGTAGAGTCAGAGCAAGATCAGCATGGAGGAAAGACTCAAGGAAAGGTAAATTTTAACTTCTCCTGTCATGTATAAATGAGACAGTTATAGAGCTTCACATCCTGCAAGGTGTATTTTCAAATGACAGTCAAGTCTTTACAGAGATAAATAGCAGGATAACCATTGCCTTCTGTACTAGAAATGGAAAAAAAAAGGAGGAAAAAAAAAAGAAAGAAAAAAAGCCTGGGTAAGCTAATCAGTTTTTTGCTACAACAAAAAATGGTATGTGTTACTAAGTCTGCAGTGGATAGGGGGAAAAATCCCCAAGAAAATATCTGGATATTGCATTCACATCCCTTATCATTTATGTCTTAACTAATGGCTGTCATACCGGTAAGTGTTCATTTACCTGGGTTAATGAGGTGCAAGGCTTATAAAGGGCTCCCAGCAAAGCCAAGTTAAGCACTGGGAATACTGTGGAACAGGTCATATGAGCCTTCTGCAGACACCTGTGCTGAGGCATGTGCCACAGGCCCTGCACAAGGTGCACATGAGAAGATATCCCTTGTTCCAGGTCACCCACACCCAAGCTAAATTCACCTGGACTGCTGCAGAGGAGCCTGAGCTGCTCTAAGTAGCTGGCTGAATATGGGAATGCACATCAGCAAGGTGATGTTTCCACTCTAACAGCCAAAGTGAGCCCCAGCAGAATATTGCAGCAATGATGATAGCAGAGAACTTGGTGTGATTGTTTGGATGCTATGTTGTAGGTGTATCCTGAAGCAATAAGTAACTTCCTACTTCTTGTTGCTACTTAAAATGCCATCCCTCCCACTCTCACCTTCTTCTCTGTACGAGCCAATTTACTGAGACTTTTTTTATACAATAGCTAATTTCACCTACTGCATTTAATGTCATAGGAGTTATACATGTAAATCCCCGTACTTAGAGATAAGATAGTCCTTTATGCCATTTTAATCAATCTTTGTCATGGGTATGTTACTTAATAGCTCTGTCTTCCTATAGAAAATGAGCAACTTAAGGGAAATGAAACTTTTCAAAGATACATTTTCCTTCTGGCAGACTGTGAAATACACCATAATTATCCTCTTTTGATGAATAACATTTGAAAGAAAATGAACATTCTGTGCACCAAAAAGTATAATACAATGACAATCTCAAATGCCTTGTAAATAAAAGGAAATTGTTTTTCTACTATCATCTATATTGCACAGAAACATATATACATGCTTGATAAATATAAAACCAAATCAGACTACCAAGACATTTTTTAAGGTCCTACTACTTTCTAATAACAATAAACTCAATGTTTCACAGCCAAAAGACATTGTATTTATATTTCTGGAAGATTAAAACTGTGTTATGAATTATGGGCTCCATCTTGCAGGCTGATGGAACTACTTGTATGAGCAAGGCTTGGACTGAACATGGCCTCTTTTGAAGATAAGGGAGAGAAAGGTAACGGCACCCCAAAACTTTACCGCTGGGGATGGCGGCATAGGGGTTAGTGGGGGTGGAAGAGAAGACAGGAAAAGGCCTTTTCAATAGCATAATAAAATCATGACTTTCCAGCCTACATTCTCCTATTTAGAAACCTGTACTATCTTTAACAGTTCGGTAAAGTAAATGTTTGAACACAGATCTTACACACTAATGGTGCTACGCACAATTTAACTAAGCGGTTAGGACAAAGTGCCATTTAGCCCTTTATGATATCTGAATATATTGTTCCAGTAAATAGGAGCATGAAGCAAAAACAAGGAACCAAGGCCACACAACGTTCATTAGCTAATGTGGGACAAAAACATTTGAATACCAACATTTCCCTCAGAAAGTAAGCCAAAATCCAAGTTTTGAGTTAGGAAAATTAGAGCTCTACCACAAAGAAATTTTTTACTGTGGAGAAATTGTGATGTTTATGTCTTATATCCCTTGGTTTTGTTTTCATTATCTTCACCCTTTCCACCTCCTTCAAATCACTGCCTCCACAGAGATAAGATGCTGCTGATTAGCGGTAACACATCACAGTATAGAGCACTCTGTCCCACGGTTTCTAGAAGAACCAACAAAAACCTGGAAACTAATATGTATCACTAGAAGGAACTTCTCAGTTGCATCTTGCCTTACACAAGTCCTGGATTTGCGAGAACAGGTGCTTCCACTGGGAGAAATCAGTAAGGCTTCCTTGCCCAGGCTGAACTATCAGCAAAGCCAGAGATCAACACCTCACCCACTGAAGAGTTGCACCTTGCAGCTGCCTCAGGGAGACAGCAGCTCCCCCTGCACACTGATTTCCTACTTAGTGGCTGGCCACTGCTGCTCTGCAGGTGGAAGAGGCCTGTGTACAATTAGTGCTGCAACACAAATGCATCCAAAGGAAATGGGATACTCAGCATGTCATTCAGATGTTTAAAAGGTGACAAAATAATGCAGTACAAACTAAAGATGGGGCAGTATACAACGCCACTGAATACTACCCTATTTCCCACCACTGCCTATACAAAATACCCAAAACAGGTGTTCCCCTGCCCTAGTCCCAAGCACCTGGAAACTGCACCTGAAGCAGGGCTTGCACAAACTGGAAAGACAGATCCTCTACCACAGTAGTTTCTGCCCAGTAGGTTGGTGGCCATGGAGCTAATGAACGACAGGGGACACACTAGCACCAGACCCATCGAAGCAAGCACGGTTTAGTTCAACAAGTCTTATCTGGCAGTGGTGCCCGATTCCCATTCCTGCTCCAAGGACTGTTCAAGTATTTGATGAACTGTCACCACATGCAGAACATACAGAAATTCATCTCACCATCTATTTAGCAGGAAGGGAGGTGTCTAACCCAACCTATTCCTTAGGTTCTACTGAACTGGAGAGAGAGGCACCTCCAGTGAGCATTTTATTCTGTCTACCTTAGATACTTATTCAAATAAAGGATAAACACTTTTCTTGAGGTGATTCTATCTACTGGCGATAGGGTTGATTTTTTAGACACTGAAGTTAATGCCACACTAACTTTAAGAGCCCTCACAATTATTTCCTTTACTGTAAACAACGCATACTTCCAAAATAGTAACAAAAAATTCTGCACAGAAATACGTGCCCTTTAGTTTAAAGCTTCAGAACAGATGTGGCACATGCATGGACAAGAAAAAAAATACTGTTTGAAGAAATTTAGAAATTTTTTTCTAATGTTTAGACTAATGTTAAAAGTTGAATGTCTTAACATAGACCAGCTATGAAATAGCTCTAATTAGCTTTTTTTCTCTGTGGTAATGTGTTAATGTCTATGTTGTAAAAAGCTGTCTAAACAAGATACAAAGTAAGGGCTACTACCTTACGTAGCCATGACATTATCAATAACATTTAATAAAAATATTATTATAGAGAGTTCATTACACATGCCTTACCCTGTCAAAAATAACCTAAAGTCTACCAATAATGAATATATTCTGTGTATATTTAGTGTATATATTACACAGACTGTGTATATAGTACACAGTTTCAACTTTTTCAACAAGGCAAGGTCACCTAGCCAGAGTATAGGTTATGAAAGACCTCCATAAATTAAATTAGACAGCTAGCTCACAAAGTTATAAGCTGTTTAGGGAACATGTCAGGAATGCCCTATCTATAGGGAAGCTTCTCTCTCCCTGTAGAGAGGAATTTGACACCTAATAAGAAAGGCATTTTCTATTCTCTTGATATTTATGGATATTTTGAAGTGTTTTAAGGCCTTCACAGTCTCTGCAAGTTTTTAACTGCTTTTAACTCCAGTGAACAGCCTGCATACACATTATTCCATCTCCAAAGCTTCTGCATTTCAATTTAGAAAGTCATAATGCAGTTATTTTCCACACAGAGTTACTGAATCATATTGGTAAGCTTGGTTTATGCCTAGGTGCTGTGACATGAATGCACGTTGTCTTGAGTTAGTCTAGTAGTCTGCGGAGTGACAGCTCTCTGCAGCTCTTAACAAGCTGCACAGATCAACTTGGTTTAAGTACTTGGTTAAGTATCAGTGTGCCTGGTGATGTACAAAATAAATATCAAAAAGTATTGCACTGAAATATTTACAGTTTAAAGGTTTCATGCATTAATAGTTCTTAGATATTGTCTTCAAGTACGAGTCCATTGAGGTGGTGGAATTACTTGTGCAAAACCAAGTTAGGTATATGTTTGCCATCAAATCTGAAGAGACTTTAAAAGAGATTCCATTTCAGGATAGGGCTCTAACTAAGTAAATCAAAAGCATAACAACATCCACCCTGAGGGAAACTTCATTTAGCGAAAAGTTTAGTGGAGAGTTTAAAAAAAAAAAAATTCCTTTTTGTCACAAAAGGTTTGAAAATTTTATTTAGAATTTCTGTGACGAAGAAAACTGTTTAAGACTTAACATAAGGGGTATTTTTTTTTCATGTAAGACATGTTGTCATGATTTGACTCATGTTTTAGATGCAATTTGCAACCAAGTAGCGCAGTTATTTGCATTTATATTTCTCAACTCATAGTTTTGTTTCTACGCAGTATGTCAATCTTTTCAAAGTACTAACTTTCGGCATTTATCAGGATCTGTGTATATCCAAAAAAAGTCCTATCCAAATAATGTTCAAGGGTAGTTCACAGTAACATTTAAAATCTGTAAATGGCCTGTGGATGGATGTACCATAGATATGTACATATCAGAAGATTCGAAATGAAACAACAAATGGAAACACTGCAAGTGTGAGATTCATAATGCCAAAACACTATGTCATCTACTTTCACAAATTGTCACATATATCTGTAGTTATATTTTTTCCAAATGCATTGACATTGTACAATAGAAATTGTACTGATAGATTAGAAATTAAAATGAAATTAACTTATAAAAAGGCCACATGATTTTACCCTAATAAAATGTGATGAAAGACCCTCTCTACTTCTGCACAGGAGCTGAAATGAAACCTGTAGTATTTTTTCCACTAACAACGATTATGATAATACTTAGTACACTACAAGTAAATGTGTTTGTTTTTTTTTTTTTCCAATTAGTTATAAGTTAATCAGACAAACACATTTTCATATGTTTTATATTAAAATGTTACTAGTTAGACAGAAATGCAATACACAGGCACACATGCCTATATGCTCTGACTGCCAAATGTTTCTCTTTAGCATACATGCACAAACCCTTAATAAGATAAGCAGGGAATGTATTTAAATAGCGCACATTTTAAACCACTACATTTCAATATATTGTTTTTGAGACTACATGCACATAACCAGATTGTTTTCCAAGCAGAAGTCCATTTGATTACTTAAAGTGCAAATTGTGGTCTGGCTATTGAGTGTGCAGAGGAGGATAATAGGAAGGGCAAAGAAAATACAAGCCTTTTTACATCAACAGGTGACAATGCTAAATAGGAGAATAAAAAAGAGAGGAGTAGGCTCAGAGGAATATATTTCTGCAAGGGAATATTTTTCTTTCTTAGATATCTGCATTGTACAGATATCTTAGAAAGAAAAAAAATTAGCAGAAATTGGACCCTTTTTCCTTCAGTGATGATCATGTTGCATGTACATGGTTTGTACACAAGAGCATGGGGAAGACAGCAGCAGGACCTCATAGAGGTTTTTTTGAGCAGTTTGGGAAGTCGTCCTTGGGGCTGTTTAACATGCTCAGGGGCAACAAACTACCCAGACTAAGGAGACAGCTTCCAATAGTCCATGCAAGTACCCCACCTAAGGGCTCAGAGTACTAACCTTCAATTCACGTATTTATGGTCAAGTTCTAAAACCATAAAAGCAGAGACAAGAATACAGATTGATACACAGCTGAAAAACCCACAGCTGTACTGCAGTTGAAAAATTCTAAAAGTAAATGTGCATGCCACTCAAGAGTCCCATATAAAACCATTACATTTATAAAAACTAAACAAAATTCAACACCAAAATCTGATATATATATGTATCCATAGGAAAACATGAGGATTGATTGCTGTCTCCTAGGAAGTGAAGTGTTTAGCTGTCAAGTGATTAGATGCTTTATTTGGACATAAAACAAACTGCAAGGATGTTTATTTGGAATATTTTAATAAATGGAAGCTACCAAGCAAGTATGTATTTATCATGGTTCCCAATACAGCAACACCCATCTCTGCACCAGGTATTAATAGTCTGCAAAATGTTTTCTTCAAACTAAAAAGCACAATGTGCCAAAAGTGCATCGTGCCTAAGAAAACAATCAGCTAGTGAAAAAATCATAATGCTTTCAAGTGACAGCCAGTTATTTCCCCAGTGAGTAGATTCAGATTCATCAAAACTATTTGAGAAACCCAGACATAAAATTGATTGAATTCCATTATTCAGCAATAATCTTCAGTTCTGAGCTGAAGAAGCACACTCAGCCTAAGAACCTATCTTAGGCAGCAGAACTAAGTGACTGTTTTTGCAGTTTAAAATAGGAGTGGATCCATAAAGCTAATCAGCTGGTTCTGACATGTTCCCACCACCTTCATTTTCGAGTTTTACTTCGAGTTGTTTCAACCCGGTTTCATGGACTAAACACCCACTTGCAGTCAGAGCATGTACCTCCCAATCCCACACACCCCACACCTTTAAAATGAGTCCACTTTGCATGCTCAAGACTGCTCAGTGTTTCAAACTGGAAAAAAATTAATATGGACCACTCTGAAATCCAGGAAGGGTACTCCTGCTCAGCACAGGAATGCTACTGTAGATGCAAACAATAATATCATCCATGTACTCAGTGATGTGAGAGGTGCTCTAGTTTTTGATATTGAGAAGTCAATCTCTGCTTTAAAATTGCCTTTCGGATGAAGCTACTTCCATCCACGGTGCATATAAAGTGATTAGAAACTAGGTAATGAGCACAGTTTTTCTAAAGTAAGGTGCTTAATGTCTGCATTATGAACACTTCAACAGATAACATAAGAAGCTCTGTTCAGTCTTTAATATTTTTATTATAATTTTATTTTATCCTGTCCAGGAAAATGGAAATTGAGTGTAGCAATGCCCTTTTAATACACCAATTATAGTAAGTAGATTGAAATCACTGTTACATCTGTATCAAAGACGCACATAATTTCAATAATTAAAGAAGTGATAATGTCTGTTTCACTACTATCAAAAGGATAAATGTCCTGTCTCCCTATGCTCAGGAGCAAAACAAAAGGAAAAAATTTGGTGAGCCCTTTACCCAGCAGCCACTATCTCTTGAACATCAGGGCATAACACAGAATTGTAGCATACATAGAAGCTTAGTGCCTGGTAAGACTTCAGCTGACAGGGTGTATCGGTGAGTCATACTGACAACATCAGTGAAATTGCTAAATCTCACAGAAACTGAATGCTAGTTTTTGAATGCTGCCTATTGCAGCCTCTAAACAAAAAAAAATGACTTCATTCCTAAACTTTTGTCATCCAGATAATTTATCTGAATTAAAACTACAATGCATAATAATGAACTATGTTATAATTAGTGACTTAAAAATTACTGCTGATGAAATGTAGTAATAGGATTTTCAAAACTAATAAAAGGATACCAAGAGCATAAGACAGTTAAAGTCCTGATCTTTACACAGTCTGAACAAAGAGGAGAAGCAGGAAGATACTCTGAAGCAAAAGATAATCCTTTTCGTAGGGTAAAAAGAGAAAAACAAACAAACAAACAAAAAACCCCCAAAACATTTTCAAAGCCTGGTCTGTTCATTCCTTTGGTATGAAGAGAGTGATGGCTTATAATCATTTGGACTTGTGATATGCAGTCAAGTATTACAATGCATAGTATTCAGATTCTCAGGGAAGAACAGAGATTATTATTTATTATTGGTTTTGTCAAGAGTTACGTTGAATAATAAAATTTATTGAGTAAGTGCATCTAATCACCAGGAAAGCATATGAGCCCTGAAAAAAATTATCATGCCTATGCAAGCCAACTACAGCATATGTATTCAAGGATTGATACAGCATTACAACATAGTAACATAAAATGTATAGACGGCTTGCTCTTTTTACTCTGAAGTAATTTCCATCGCCTCTGGCCAAAGCTTGTTAGAAACAGGGCAAAATTATGCCCAAGTTTTATGCACACTGACACTAAGAAGCATTATAAATGCTTTGGAAGTACTTTCCAACTCCAAAATCGCAAACTTCTTCTAGACTGAGTGTCACAGTAGCAAACAGAGCCACATGGCCAGATTAGTCTGTGTAACAGGTAATATGGGAGGTAGGTTTCGAAGTATAGAGACTGCAATTGGCAGTATGTCTTTGTTTGTGCCCTTGTGCCAGTGCTTCCCATCAGCAAGCTAAATGCACAAGAAAGGAAATATCTAAGAACTGCCAATCCTTTCTCTTGACAAGGTCAATTACATAACCGAGCTGACATTATGGAGCCAGATAGCCTATATCAATCTGTAAGCTTACCTTGGCATACAAACTTCAATTCCTTGGCATCTGTAACAGTGGTTCTTTTATCTGACCTCTTCTTCTCTGTCCGACGGTGGCTACGTCTTTTCTTTGTCTCTCCCCAAAGATTCGATCCACCATGCATGCTTGGGATGTTTAGAATGGCAATTCCTTCCAGAGAGATATTGATTAAGTCTAGCTGAATTCCATCACACTGATTAGAAAGGAAGAAAAAAAAAGGAAAAAAGAGAAAAAGAGAGGGAAAGCAGTAAGAGAGAAAGAAAAATCTGAATGTTCTTTTTCTCAGATATTTTTCTTCAGCAATTTATCATTCTTAATACTGCTAATAGTTTATTCAACGTTTACACCTAAGATACATACTTGTACCTGAAAAGGAGGTATGAGATAAGAATAGATCATCATTCAGAAGGTAAAATATGATTGCTATTTAGCTTTTGATTGTCTAAGTGTGGGACCATTTGGTACTGTCTTGTTATCCGATACCTGTTCACTGAACAAAGTAAAATATATTTCTAGCTTCACTACAGCTATTAGCAGAAAAACGTTTTTACTACCAAAATTTCTTTATCAATAACTGGAGGGTTTTTGTTGTCTTTTCCAGCTAGATTTTCTGCCTTATGATTTTGCAATGACACTTGTCACTCTAACAACTGAGTCCCCTCCACAACAAACTGAATACAAAAGTCCCTGCATGCAGAGAATACACAGACTTATGGAAAGCGGTCTAAGCAAGTCCCAACAGCACAGAACATCATACAGGTATTAGTTTCAATCTAAAGGCACAACAAGCATATCAGCATAGGGCTATGCCTGACTAACAGCTCCTAGAAAGAGGTAAAATTAGTAGAAGTGGGCACATCAATTGCTGATGCAGCTACAGCATTTCTTACCCCAGAACCTTTGCCAACCAGTTCTCTGAAACATGTGTAATTGCTAAGGGAAAACATAGGATATGGAGCTGAAGAAGAGGTATCAGTGATCTAAAACCTTTCCAAGACTGGACACACAGAAGTAATCTTAGTCTGTGGGGTAGTCCCTTCAGTGCTGGAATCATAACCTCAGGGCATCTTGTGTCACCAGTGTGTATTTCTCATGCTTCCTACAGCAACCCTGGACATCAAGACATTTTATACAAGTACATTTCTCTGCTAAATCTGGTTTCCAATTATTATCTTATAAAAGGACCATATTTTTCACTTCTGGAAAATGGCTCAGAGATCTTAATGTATCAGCCTGCTCAGTGACAAACTGCAGCATTTTCTCAGGTGGTTGAAGCCTACAACATTTTCAAATACAGTTCACCTGAGACACATTGGATGAGATGAGCCTAGCTTAGCAGCATACACCTAGCCTTCATTGGCTATAATTTACTCAAGCTACGTCCTCCTCTCTACCAACATTAGGAATTTCTTAACTCATATAAAATGTAGAAAAATACTGAAGAACCTCCACTGGAGAAAAAAAGCCCCAGCTTCATATTATGACAGTGGAACCTGCAGGTGGAAATCAAAGCATCCATTTCTACTCATGAGTTCACTGAACCAGCCAGAGTTGCCCAGGATTCATGCACTTGCACCTTGGCTAGAGATATATTAGCTTCATTCCTCACAACATAGAGTATATCGATATCCTGGCAAGTCACATGCACCACAGCGTAGAGCAGCATATTTTTAAACATTAGATCCTACTCCTGCAATGTTCTGCAAGCTTGTAGAGGATCCAGTCATCCATTTCAAACTGATTAAGAGCATTATTTTGCAATTCCAATATACAATAATCAGGAAGAAAACTGGAAAAATAATTAAGCATACTTCAGTAGTAGTCCACTGACATCTTGCAGCTTGCTGCTCTGTGGGTCACTGGCACTTCTTGCTCTCTCCCTAAACCTTTATCACAGTTTTGAAGAAGAAAAGCCAAATACAACTCAAAAATAACTGAATAATTGTTTATTCTGAAACTTTCTGAGATCATAAAACAGAACTGTATTACAACGCACGCACATCTTAATTCTTCTAAGAAGGACATAAATCTGGAGAGAGAACAATTTCAACACTAAGATTTCCATTTCATATTTGCTCTTCAAGAATTAAATTTTAAACCTGTGGATTATAGTCATACAGGGAAACCTTTAAAGTAAAAAGGCATATATGAAAGTGAATTGGCAGTTGTAGCAACTACTGTAATTGAAAGTGTAACTTTTTAATAACACTTTTCTTACAAGAATAAAGGCATAGGTCTTCACTCTGAGTTTTGGAAGCAAATTTGTGGCTTTCCCCAGTATTTTTTATATATTAAATACTAAGATGATTTATTTTGCTAAAAATTCTGCTCATGTGTATGCTCACTTACTGCTATACATTCTAGATAAACAGATATTAATTTCATAATTAAAAGTAATCTTGTGTAAATACCCTGCAGGCCTCAATGAATCAAACACATACTGTGTGTCAGGCCTCCCACTGTCTTCAAGTGGAATGTACTGGCTGGATAATTAGATAGTACATATTTTTTAACCTTATTTGCATGCATATTATATCTTTTGCACACTGACAAGCAGCAGTAACAACAAAAGTCAGATTACCACAGGGAATTCCCACAAAGAAGTCTTCATTTCTTATAATTTGCAGCCTAAATTAAAATAATTTGATCTTTGACAAGGATGAAATGTCAAGCAGAAGGGGGTCCTCTACAAGCCACGGCCTGTGGCTTCTGAAATCTGCCTAATTTATGTCAGTCACTTCTTAATACATATTTAAGTATTACACGAGAAAGATGATAAATATGCAATCTGACACCTTTGGTATTTCCCTGCTGTTAATTTATAAAGGTCTGGCGTCCCCCAAACTGACTGGAATTATTTAAATAAAAGAAGAATTGTGAAATAGGATGGCGCGGGGTCTAGCTTCCATTTTCACTCAATATTGAGCACAGCAGGTAGTACACTAAGACAATTATGTGACGAGGCCTCAGAGTCCCACAGTGATGAGCAACTTTCTGAATTAGGAAAGGAGCATTTCTTTTGTTCGTACATAGACAAAAAGTTTGCCCTACAGGTAGCTCTGTGTAGTCCTAACACATTCATATACTACAAAAACAAAACACACATGTGTTCTGCTCCTTTTCTTTTTTATTTTTATTTCAAATTATGTAAGGATGCTGTAAAAACAAAAGCATGCTTTTAACGTGTGGAGTATGTCTACCTAGATTAAAAAGAAACACTAGCTCTTCTAACTCTTTTTACCTCTTTTTTGGGCTTCAGTCACTTCTTGGGTATTACTGTTTGTATCTTATTTATCATATCAAATATTTTCAGATCATCTCTCTGTTGAGAAAATACATATCTATGCCTGAAAGGGCTGATATGAAGGCTTTGCTGTGAAACCAAGGGCAATATCAAGCAAGTGTATGGGAATGTTCTAAACTCCTTTCCCTTACTCAGTAATACCAGGTGGCACAGATGGCTTACATTGGTCCCACTACGCTTTTACAGCATTGCAGGTATGGTCCATGCCACCCCTACCTACACTGCATTTATACCTACTCTCATTAAATACCTTTCACATACCTTTCTTTTTTTCTGAAGTGGAAATAAAGTGCAAGTTCTCTAAACTGTAAAATCTTCAGCCTTGTTTACTGACACATTACAATTGAAAATAAACACTTAATTTTGTCCTAGGTTTTGGGGTTTTTCTGTTTCATTTTCGTTTCTTTTCCTTTAGAACCTCTCTTCAACTTCTTGCATTCCATTTTGAAAACAAAAATACATCTTATTCCGGATACCATAAGAACTGTGTCCAACTTTGCTCTGTATCTCACATTCGCACAGAAGAAAACATACAGAACATGAGTCAAGAATTTATATCAGAAAAACCAAGCTTAATTAGGTTAGAAATCAAAGACAAGGTTGAACAAATATTTGCCCAGAGAACACTTGATCACTGTCTCACAGAGCAGAGATACAGATCCTTAATCTTCCCAGGCATTGTTCATTCAAAATTTGGCTGTAGAGCAAACACATTCTTTGTGCACTTTATCTGGAGTGAAATGTGGTCTCATACATCAACATTCCATTTACGGTGACATCCCCAAGGAGCATCAGGTTAAAAATCAGATCAAAACGGCGCTACTCCAAAATGCTGATAATGTTCAAACAAGAAACATTAGATACAAGCATACTGGCGAGGATTGTAATTTACTCATTGTAAACAAATATGCAAAACCTCCTAACACTTCTTGTAAATTTTGGAAACTATGCTTTTTGTTCCTAATTTTATGACTAATGGTAATGAGCAGGATAGATGAAGTGAGTATTAACAAACGTGTCTCATATAGTGGCAGTGTAACACTTTATTGGTAATAATAGTTATTGACATGAATTGGTAATAACCATACAACTGATACGACCAGCACCACACACTTGTATACCTACTTGTTTGCTTTGTGATGTTAACACCTAATCATCCTTTCCGTGGTTACAATTATATGGTTAAAGTTCACATCTTAGTATGTACCAGAATATGTCTGACTTTCTCTAGATATTAATATTTTATTGGGAAAGCCTGCTTTTCAATTTGTATTTAATGAGAAGGTACATTTAACTTGCAGTTTATTCAAATCTAATCAAATCAGGTAAGTATTTCTTCCAATAACTAATAAAATACTTTTCAAGCTACATTTCCTTAAACTCATGTATGGGAAGCACTCTCTTGGGAAACAAGGAGGATTTTTTTGTTGGGTTTTTGTCTTCTAAGGTTTTTGCTGGAGTTTTGTTTTATTTTTTTTTATATATTTTAATCTAACATGTGAGGAACATGTTTTCACTTCAAAGATAAACATAATGGCGTAACAGGCAAGTGTGGCACCGCTGGTTTTACAGTTTCAGCATCAGTATTCTTTGCTACTTGCTCTGCTAACAGGCACATGGTTCCTTCAGATCATTTCAGACTTTACCCTTTAAGAAGCTTTGACTGGACCCTCATAGCTCCCACTATACCTCTCTGAGTGCCTCATGCTATGACACAAATACTCCATTGACACATGCAGTTCCTCATTACTACTGGGAAGGAAAAGCACCATAATCCTCTTGAGAAATGATTTCATTATTTAACCCAAATTCTCAAGTTATATCTTCACTCATTTCTCATTTTTCACGTACTTATTCATAAACATCAGACCCCCAAACAGTTTATGTAATACAGCCACTTATCCTAGCAGCCATCAAAGTGGCAGTGGCACATTATTTTAAATTCCTATTTTGTCTGTAAGTATCCTGTGTCTTTTTAGTTAATGTTCAATGTATAATGGAAAGATGACCTCTTGTACAGAGAGAAAAGCTATTTAATGAAGGGGAATAATTCAAAAAATATATATATATTCTTTAACCTTTATTCAGAAAAGTAAGTACAATTTTAGGAAATTGAGTTTTAAAGGTTATAAAACCTTGGGACCTAGAAATAACAAGATTATTTTTTTTTATTTTAATCCTGCAACAGCTCTCACTCCCTCCAACAGTCTTTCATTTTTCCATCTGACCTAGCCACACTCCCTATTGATTTCTAATGTTATACTTCACCTCTTGACCTTGTCTACTGTATTAAGACTTCACTAATCATCAAACTGAACTTTGTTCCAGTGTGCAGGGCTACACTACAAATAGACATGATAAAAATAATATTTTGGAATATAGGGTCGAAAGGATGTGCACTGCCTTGCCTTGTTGGATTCAGGCACTCTGCACCCTTGCTCCCTGCATTTCAGCCAAACTAGTGACATTTCAAGGATAAAGGCAACAATTAGTTTCTTACTTCTATTTCTACAGATTCATGCAGCTTCTTACAGGTGGCTGAGAAAGTTTCCGAAGTGCCAAATTCAAAATACCAAAATTTGTTCTTCATTCTGAAACAAGAAAAAAAAAGAAAAGAAAAAAAGAAAGATCTTATTCACTATCAATATGTGACAAAAGTGATCATCCTGTCTTCCACTATAAGTAATGGCAAAGGCTTGGGAACATGTGACATCCCATTTGAAATAGATGAGCTCATAATTTTCAAAGCTTAAATGTTGGTGTCAAGTTGTATGATATCCCCTAAAGGGATAACAGGAATGTGTTGAACTGACAGGTTCAAATGTACCTTTGACTTTTCTTTTTCAGTGACTATCAGAATATTTTTTGTCACTTAACCAGTGACATGCCTCAGAAAAATGTATTGATTTTATTTCATGTCTTACACTTACTATACTATTTCTGATTCACAGTTAACATCTTTATCCTGAAGAGTAGTAGAATGTGCAAGCAAGGCAATTCCATCATGAAGACAAGCCAAGACAAAAATGCAGCTTGCCCTAAGCTAGTTAAAAGTAAAGGCAAATGCCTATTGTGCATGATGACAGATGAGTTACTAGAAGAAAATAAAAATTTCAGATCTTACAATCTTTAGATATTTTGCATTAGGAGAGCTGTATTACCAGGTAATTCACTCACAGACACATTTTAAATGGGCAATGAGACCTGCATCTTGAAGTTCATTAAAAGGTTCTACAGGAAAATAAAACTGGATTTAATGCTAGTAAATTGCTTAGTTTATCATGACAGCAGGCAGAATTTACACTTTTTTTCTTTTTAAGTACATAAAGACTGCACTTCTGTTTTACCAGATTTATAGCATACTGTTAAATACAATCAGGATGCCAACAGTACCATTTCAAATAAGTATGTGTACTTTTTGTGAACTCTCATGAGTAATTATTATTCTGTAACAAAAAAAAAAAAGCTAAACAACCACAACAAAAGACACTGAATTAGAATTCATTATTCCCACTTAAGAATCAGATATGAACACAGTTTCTCCACTTGTATAAACTGTTCTCTGACACAGTACTTTGTGCTTTTAACTCGAAAATGGCGGAGTTTGCATGAGCTAGAATTGGAGAAGAATGAAACATAAATGTCGATGACTGTAAAACATGCCAAAACTACAAATTCTGCTTGTAATTATTTTGAATTGCATATAAAAGACTTAGTTGTTGTTAAAGTCTACTTAATGACTCTTAAAATTACAAAGTGAGAGGTGGTATTGCAGTACCAGCCATTTCCAGAAATCTGGTCATACAAGAGCCAGCAATTCCTAGTGCAGTATTAGAGGGGTGTAAATACGTCCAAGCTGGCAGCCTACACAGAGTTGTGAAGAGAAGAGTAATAAGGAAATGACACACTTCCGATGAAAAAAATTACAGGAATTTCCAAAGGTTTTTACTCTGAAAATCTGAAAATAATTGGAAACTATTTTTGAGAACCTGCTCTCAGATAAACAGCATATTCTCAAAGGAGCTCCAACAACCAGAAGGGTTCAGGCCAGATTCAGTTCCAGATTCCTTGAGTCTACGAATGGAAGTGGTCTGACATACGTTCCCTCTATACCTGCAGTTTAGTTGGCATGCTGCCATACCGACCTGGGATCAAGTGCTCTATTTACGCCAGCATATAGAAAGAAATTTAGAAACCTTTTGTTTCCAAAGAAATGTGAACTGTCTTGAATTTCCATTGAGTGCCTTTGGAAAATCTGGATGCAGCTATCTTCCCACTACTTCTTGACAGGGATGATGTATAATCAAAATTGACAAAAAAGACCCAAAAAAACAAAAAAAAACCCCACACCAAACAAAAACCCCAAAAAAAAGAAATAAACAACAAAAAAAAAACACCAAAACCCAAAGCAAACAAACAGACAAACCAACCAGCCACAAAAATCCCAGCAAAACCCCCAAACAAAAAAAACCCAACCTCAACCAAACAAAATAACCAACAAAACCTTGATGAAAGTATTCATAAAAATACTTTGTTATTTCTTTTGATCCTATTATTAAGATAAAAAGGCTTTGTATCTTCTCTTTTGATAGCTTTTCCTTTTGCTATTCAGTTACTTTTACGCCAAATGAAGAATCTTTTATTTTTCTTTATTTGAAAGACTGCTTTAAATTGACTCACTTATTAGCACTCTATACAACAAACTGCTTGACTTATGCAAACTTAAAATAGACATATATTTTTAAGTCATTCAGAATATACTGTGTCAAATTCAGGTACTTTGAGTTCAGCCACACAAAACCCAGCACTGCCAATGCATTCAAGGATTACTAGAAAATTTCGATCTGTAAATCTAAACCTTGTAGAATTGTCTGACAGAAGATTAATTAAATATATCATGTGAGGTTTTGATTTCTTATAATTTTAATATAACCTATAAGATTCTATCAGGTTGAAAAACGTATTGTGAGCCTCTTCTCTATCCTCTAGTTGACTGTCTCCATTTTTAAGCATAGAAAGACAACTTACTTGACAGCTTTTCAAATACAAAGATAAATGTAGATACAAATAATTTTATGCTTAATTTTCAAATGATTTACCAACTTCCTTTACAAGCCATGAAATAGATTAAATTCCATGGTTTTATTCAAATGCACGATATCTTTTATTGAACAGAGGATTGTACTCAAACTTTTCATAGAGATACAAATTGAGCTAAATAAAGAACTTCAGAGAAATTATAGCAAAATTTTTATATGCAAGACAGGTCTTACTATTATAGTAAATATTACAAATTTTCTAATAATAATAAAGCCCCCAACCTCTAGTTCATATCTTCCACTTGCATTCCTGTTTCAAAGAGGTAAAGCTCATCTGCTTATCAATACAGCAGAAGAATACATTCAGAAGATTAATGAACTACTATCACGGCCATTCTAATTTCTTCCATAATGTAACTAAATTTTAGATTGCTAAACAAATATATATTTAATGACAATTTTGCAACATTAAAACAGTAAGAAACTGAGTCACAGGCTGCTGTCATGTATATTTTCTCTCTCTCCCAGAGGAAATGATTTAGACTTTTCTCAGCTTTTAAGAAGACATGACCAAAAATAAGTTTGAAGTCTGCTTCTTCTTTACAACACTAATTTTGTTGGAATAGGAAAGGGAATAGATTATTCTACAAGAAAGGGCTTGGGTTTTTTTTGTTTTTTCCATTTGCTTCAAAATGCATAGCTAAACTCTTAAACAATTTTACAATATAAATAAAACATCAATCATGATTAAAGGCAGACCTACCTTGCTATTGTATCAGTGTATGTCAAAATAGACAGCCTATGGGTGTAGGAATGACAAAACAAAACTGTAACCTAAAGACCAAGAACCTAAACACTTTTTATGCTGGCAGTGTTCCACATTTTCAAGTATTGGTCAATTTTCTGACAAGTGGAATGATCTTTAACAGAGATGAAAAAAATTCAAAAGATGGCTGTGAGAGACTGAAATGTTAATGGCTAATGACTCAAACAATTGGCCATTTGCAAAAGCAGCAGGTGCTTTGCTGAGGCCAGGTTTGCATCCCCCAACCGAAGGGGAAGAGGAGGACTTCTGGATGTGTGGTGGTGAAACCTAAGAACAGCGCAGGTGCAGAGGGGGTGAGCACTAGAGGAGAACCACAACAAACCAGTCTGTTTAGCAACAAGCTGGGGTTTGAGCCAAGTAAGGGAAGAAGCTGGTGAGGAGCAGATCTTGCTAGGCGGGATAGAGCTTTTTATCATGCCAATGTCCTCAGTTATGCAACTTACTTAGGCATAAAACTGTGGTCCTGGGGAAGTACCAGGACATCCAGACACAGGCCTGAAGGTGTTCATCCCTTCTGATGGGGCATAACTGGCTAAACCAAGCTGACGTGAAAAGCAGCTGTAATGTCTTAGAAGATGTCATAGACCAGCAAAGATTACCAAAGTGCCCCCAGACTCATTTCTGGGGCCTTCCATAAGAGGACTGAGCATGATCCACAGAGTTTCAAGAGACCGTGTTGAACTTCCATCCCAGGAGCTGCACCTGAGTGTGTTCCTACCTGAAGCTCAACACACATCAACCCACCGAACTATACGTTTCAAGGGCTTCCGCCAGCCCTGACAGATCAAGACCGTGACCATCACTTCAACCAAGCAACAATCAAATCTCATCACTGGATCCACGGGTGGTGATATCTACGTATGCATAAACACCGGTCATTCCACGTCATTTCACTCTAATCTGCCCCAAGGGATCTGTTAACAGAAACCTCAGCTACTTTCACCTTCAGGGGCAGGTTGCAACAACAGTATAGAAAGGCGAATACTGCCATTTCTTACAGCATTTCTATACTGTGGATAAATGTCAGACTTAGAAACTTAGATACGTTTCTTGGAAAAGTTCAGACTGATATTTGGTAATCAAGGCAAAATAATCAAAATAGTCTGTGATATGGGTTTGCTCCATTATCAGTTAATCAGAAACCCCCCTACTGCTAAAACTATTTTATATAACCTTTCTGATTAAGCAATTACAAGGCATGTCACTGAAAAATTGTCCTGTATCTAAATATGGAAATAGTAAATACTTTATTCAACACCTGAAGAGCATCTATACCTCATCGCAGTATGATCACTCTGTCAGAACACGCATAACAATACACCAGTTATGGGCTCCTAATAAACGGTCACAGTAAAAGAGGGGTACCTTTAACTTAAGTAATGAATTCCTATTATGGCATTTAGGGTCTACACTTGGGGCAAGAGCTTATTGCTACGTTTGCAAGTTTGTCACACTTTCTACCACATCCTATTTACACTTCTTAAATTTACCTTTTACTTTTTCACTTTATAAATTTATTATATTTATTTCCACTTTAATGATACAGTGCTAGGCTTCAACGACTTCAGCTAAAATTTCTACATCAGAAAATCTCTGACTGTTATTTTGGCAAAATGTCAGCTGAAATACTTTGACCACTTTTGAGAATGACTGGATTAAAAATCTATATATTTGCTTATATTAAAAGTATTTGATAACATACCCTTTGAACTGTTTTAATACAGCTACACTTTCTGAGCAGAGATTTTAAATTTAGCATGAGAATGGCCTTGCATCGAGAATATACCTCTAGCCGCCTGCATGAAAATACATACAGAATTTAGCCCTATTATGACCACTTGGAAATAGACCCTGAAAAGGCTTTATTTTCCATATTCTGTGGCAGAGAAACAACAAATTTCTGTCTCCAGTTCAATCAACTTTTATCCTTTAATCTATACTAAATACAGAGCTTTTTTACCCAGGAAAGTACTAGAATTCTTCATTCTTCCAAGGTAAATTCCTTGAAAAGTCCACTGCCAGGAAGCAACCTCTAATACCAATCTGTACAAATCTGCAAGAATGTCTGCTGACTGTAGCTCACAGTTGTCCATGCAGTTGGAGAAGCAGCACTTGAATTCCTCCAGAAAGTATATTGTTCCCCAAAATAAAATCTCTTAGCACTGCTTTCTGAAAATACTTTTTAGAAGATTATTCCAGCTTTGTTGCAAAAGTAGTTTCTTTGTCAGTGAGTGTCAAGAGTTGATCTCAATCTATATTATAAACTCATACAGTTTTCAGCATAAAGTTCCCATTCTAAGAGCAGCATTCATGAACAACAATGTACAGAATGTAATGAATTTAAAAAAGAAAATTCTATGGCAGGAAAAAAAAAGTAGCAAAGAAGCCATAAAGAGTAGATGCTTATCATCTCATCCACCACAAGTCTGGAAGGTGCTCAGAGCCACAGATTAATGCTAGGTATTTAAAAGGAACAGGTCTCTTCACCTCTTTTTTCTCCCTTGTTCAGTCTTTTGTTCCAAGCAAATGTGGAATAATGTCACCTCTGCAGGGAACCAGAAATACCAGAAAAGTGTGCTGAAATTGAGGTATATTTCCACAGAGGACTGTGAGCAGTACAAAGGGAAAAAAGGGTTGACAAGTATATGTGAAGAGGAGGTCATCATCAGAAAATAGAGTAATCATGAAAGAGAAGAATGAGGAGGAGATAGGAACTTAATTTCAAAATGCATTGAAGTTCTACAGCACTGAAAAAGGTATGATGATAAAATACAGAAGAGAAGTAAAATAATCCTAAAGGAGACCTAAATAAAAACACATATTCCTTAAGTTTGAAAATACAGATAATAAGGCCTAAAAATGAAACTAAGAGTATAGGAAATGCCATGATGGGCAAAAATCTGAACATCTCTTTCAATATTCTCTCACTGACAGTGGTTATTACCAGACACCACAGCAGATAATATAAAACTCCATGTAGGAAACAGCTGGGAATAATCCAGCTCTATGGAAGTTGTATTATTATTTATGATTCTATCAAACTAAAAAACACTACATTCAGATTAAACACAAAGAAGAATTCTTTTATGATGAGGGTCATGAGACACTAGGACAGGTTGCACAGAGAAGTTGTGGATGTCCCATTCCTGGAAGAGTTCAAGGCAGGGCTGGATGGAGCTTCGAGCAACTGGTCTAGTGGAAGGTATCCCTGCCCATGGCGGGGTGGGGGGGGGTCAGAACTAGATGATCTTTAAAGGTCCCTTCCAACCTCAAAAATTCTGTGAATTTAATTCAGTTTGTGGACACTTATACCATTAAGCAGTATGAAAGTGATTCCCAACATATGGGGGAAAAAAAAAAGTCTCTTTAAGGTGTGTCTAAAGTTGCTGCTTTTGGTTTAATAAGCCCCAGCCTGTAAGACATACATTCAAGAGCAAGTGACAGACACACTCTTCTCTGGGCTGGCTCAATGGCAGGGCCCAGACACTGATGGCAAATGGTGCCACATTCAGTCAACAACCCATCATTAGTGGTGTTCCCCACGGATCAGTGTTTGGCCCAGTCCTGCCTACTACCTTTATTGATTTGCATGAGGGGCTTGAGTGTACAATAAGCAAATTTGCAGACAGCACCAAGTTGGGTCAGTGTTCTGATCTGCTGGAGCGCTCTGCAGAGGGACCTGGACAGGCTGGATCAATGGGTCAAGACCAAGAGTGTAAGGTTCAACAAGACTAAGAGCCAGGTCCTACACTTTGGCCAAGACAACCCCATGCAGTGTTCCAGCCTGGGGCAGAATATCCATAAAATGACCCAGCAGAAAAGGACCTGGGGCTGCTGGTCGACTGCTGCTGAACAAGTGCAGCTGAATGCAGCCACTGAACGCAGCGCACCCAGATGGCCAAAAACACCAATGGTATTTTGACTTGTATCAGGAATAGAGTGGCCAGCAGGACCAGGGAACCAATTCTTCCCCTGTACTCGGCACTGGTGAGGCCACACCTCGAGTGCTGTGTCCACTTCTGGGCCCCTCAGCTCAGGGAGGACATTGAGATGCAGGAGCAAGTTCAGGGAAAGGCAATAAAGCTGGTGAAGGGTTTGGAGCACAAGTTCTGAGAGGAGTGGCTGAGGGAGCTGGGGGTGTTTAACTTGGAGAAAAGGGGGCCCAGGGGTGACCTTATGTCTTTTTCAACTCCCTGAAAGGAGGCTGTAGCCGGGGTGGTGGGGGAGGGGGTCGGTGTCAGTGTCTTTTCCCAGGCAACAAGTGACTGGACAAGAGGACCTAGTGTCAAGCTGTTGGACATGAGGGAGAATTTCTTCACAGAATGGGTGATTAGATATTGGAATGGGCCGACCAGGGAAGTAGTGGAGTCACTGACCCTCGAAGTATTTAAGCACTGGACATGGCACTTAGTACCATGTTCTAATTGACATGGTGGTGTTTGGTCATAGGTTGGACTCGATAATCTGAGGATCTCAGAGGTATTTTCCAAACTAATTCATTCAGTGATTCTGTGAAGTACAAATATACAGCATATTATATGTCATAGAGATTGTACTTTGTATTTCTGGTGATAAAAATATGTGTATATATAGGATTTTATCTAATTTAATACTCAATACTGTATAAAATAAATAAAACTTCAGTTGCTAAAAATATTTTAATATTTTCTACAATTCAATATAAAGAATATTTTTACCAGGTCTCTCACAGTAGTTTTCAACAGACAACATATTTTCCATCTTTTCTTACAGTTCATAAATCTATTATCTAGGTAATTTTATACTTAGGTAAAAATGATTTCATTGCAGCACATAATATATATTAATAAGAATGTATGACTTTTTCTAATGTTCTCTTCTTTCTACTTCTGTCTTAACAATCATATAATTCCTGTTCTTCTTTATAATGAATCATACGCAAAGGTAAGGAAATAGCCAGTGGAGATGCACATCCATAAGAGATTTATGTGTGACTGGCATGATTTTAATAGAGACATCTTTGTCAATTTTTTTTTTCCCATTACCAACTGTACTTCTGGCAAATCTAAGTATTAATCTCCTATGGCACAGAGCACAGGCAGAGACCATATAAATAAGTGCAGAAAAGCTAAAATCCTCATAGAGCAGTTCCAGTTTTACACAATAAATAATATTTTCACATATCATAAGATGATACCACCCATGGCTGAAAAGCTACCCCATAAGTACTTATACCACTAAGCAACACCATGAGATCATTTTCCCTGACATTTATCAGTTCTACTGCTGCAAAGCTGAATTTGACTCCATTTTCTCTCATGCTTTATAATAGTTTTGCACTGTAGCTCACAGTTGTCCATGCAGTTGGGCTGCAATCTCCACTGCCCACCCGCCTCCCCCCTTTAACCAGCTCTTCGCCCAATTTTCTCAAAACTCTGTGCAGTTCATTCCAGCTGTAATTCTCATCCTTCCCCTTCAACCATTCAGTTCTAGTCCTGGATTCAGCTGTGCTCTCACATCTGGCCAAGAAACCACTCCTGGACACCTTCCTCTGACCATTTTCAGTAATAAACACAAGTCATGAAGAACTGCAAAAGGGCCTCACAGTACTTAGTGACTGGGGCATAAAAATGTAGATGACATGTAATGTGGATAAATTTAAAGTGACGCATAGAGAAAAATAACAAAATAATTATAATTTTACAAACAGTGATTAGTTCTCAGTGACAAAGTCTCGGGTTTACAAATAGCTGAATTTAACTTTCATTTCCCCAAGAGGATTAATAGAGAGGGAGGAGAGGAAACCATTTCTTATCTCAGGCTCCAACTATCCATTTGGACTGAAATATTTGTACAGACAATTCACCTATGAACACCAGTCAATTCACACACTCCAGACAGGTACTGATGTTCCCAAATATCATCTGTTTTCTGTATATTTGCAGACAAAAGGTACAACGATCTCATTGGAGGTCTGTGCACTGTTTCCTGATTTTGCTGAGCTACAAATCAGAATGCAATTTGTTCAAGTTTCTGAGAGAAATAGTAGCCAGACTGGAAGTGTTTACTTCTAGGGCTACCAGGAAAAAAACTGACACAAGAGCAACACCAGGTTGATAATGATATCTATAAGCTACAATCTTATTTGCTATGAAATCCATTCTTGTTTTATTATGATACCTTTCTTGCATACCCTCCTTATGCTACAGACTCCAGCAGAGAGCCTACTACTAACATCTATACAGACGAAAATCTTGTCCTAAAATACAAGTAAAAATTCCGTATGGAAATATAAACAACACACCCAAAAATTTTTAAGATCTTTGTAGCATGTTCTAGGTGCTATAATGCAGGAGGAACTTCCGAGCTCTACCTCACATTGTATCTGCTTTGCGCCAATATGCAACAAGATGTTCATGAGGAAAAAAAAAATTCTCTCCAAAGTTACAGAAAAGTTGCTTACTCAACTGAAACTAATTGCAGGAGGTTAACCTACAGCAACTGATATAAAACCTAGCTACTATAAAACATAGTGATACCTGACCGACAAAGTTAACAAGCTATTTCTCCATGAAAGAGGGTACTGTTTCTAGTCTGTGATAGTAATATCTGTTTTCAATACAGAATTCTGATGCTTGGTTTTGAATATATTGTTTTAACAAATTTATTAGTAAGCCCAAAAATATAGTTAAGTCTCTCAAAATATTTACTTTAAAAGTGTCTTTATTATAGCTGTGATTTAATCTGTCATTTTGCTCCCGTAAATAAATATTTTTGTTACACTTAAATCCTTTGTGTCCATTCACCATCACGAAGATTTTGGCTCTTAACATTTCACTTATTTTTATACTTATATTTCTCCTCAGCTTCCTTCCCAAATTCCCCAGTCTTGGGAGCAGATGCTGAGGCACCAATGACTCATTAATCTCAAGAGGTTTTTTATCATGAACAAAAATGAAGTCTATGAACAGTTCCACATTTACCAGCCTTGGTCATACTAGAGAACCAACAAAGCTCATTAAAAAAAAAACCCAAAAAAGGCACAAAAACCCCCTCTCTGTATATATTAGAATAGACCTACTATCTCAGAGCAAGGACACAGACCTCCACATTTCATCTTTTTATTATGTCAGAGGAATGAAACAATATTCTTTTCCCTTACCCACTAATACAGACATGTAAAAACAGATATGACACTAGGTACACTAAGTAGTACTTGTAAGATAGTTCAGAGGTTCAGGGACAGGTTCAAAGGAAAAACTCCTCATTGGCTGCTTCACATGCAAAATTGTAGCTTTGTTTTAGAAAACTAGCAAACTATCAATCATATAAACCAGTTTTGTTTCCCTGTAAAGCAGGTGATGACATGTAATTAAATAATCTTTTTCTCTAGCCCATATTTTAACTCTCACTGAAAAACCGAATTATCTGAATACTTCTATTCAATTCTTGCCAAATAAATCCTTCCATGACTGTAAAGTACTTGAAACTTGAAACTTAAACCCAGCTTTACACCATTCCCAAGAAGGACACAATGAGAAGATTAAGTGAAAATTAAAAAAAAAAGAAAAAGACATAAGCAATCAAATGCTGTAGGCAAACACTGAGCATCTCTTCTGTGAGCTCACAGGAGAAAATCAGACTGTGTAGAAGATCTTTTACTAAATCTTTCTCCTTATTATTCCTCCAGAAATATTTAAAGCAGTTTAAACTTTTAGAGGTCAGACTCTGCCTGTCTGACTGGGATTCAGAGGAGTTTAAAATTTATTTTTCTACTGAAAGAGCTGGTTTATGAGTTTAGGAAGCCTCACCCATTTCAAGTTCTGATTTCACCTCTATTCTATGAGAATAATATTTCTAAGAAGGAGGTGGCTTGCCTGGGATTTAGTTTACCACCACAATGCATTTGTCTGCCTGTGAAGTAGGAAGACACTGTGTTTCCATCCAAGACAAAAGACATCTACTCAATGAAACTGAAGGTGTGATTTACCAGGCCTGAGTAAGCAGAATTAGTCTCCAGGCTTCATTGAGAGACATAACTGGCTCTCCACTGACTATAGTGAGAGCACTGACATCTAGCTCATACGTAGGTAGACACTTTCAAGTCCTAGATTAAGCTCTCTAATCTCAAACTGAAAACATATCTTGTTCCAAAACACTTCACCTAGATAAAAGACTGTCCTCCCAAGCCCTTCAACATAAAAGAAGTCTCATTATTTCTCACTTTACTTGCTAAAAGGGAATTTACAAAATATATCCTTACAAGTATGCACTCTTATACCTATGGATCTTAATAATCTATCACAGAAGAATCCAAGACCTGAACCCAGGCCACCTGCGTTCCCTGTAGCACATTCAATTCAAAAGGCCACATAAGCTGTCCCGTCTCTCTAGTCTCACCTTCAGGGAATTTTTGAATAGGCATATAACCTATCTTTCTCTTGGGAAAATGCATGGATACTCTGCTATCTGCTTTCCTACAGGAGGGTTAAAGCACAGCTTCCAGATCTCAGGTGCAGATCATTTGGGAGAGAACACACAGGTGAAACACCTGGGCCAAGCTTCATTCTCTTCGTGAAAAAAAAAAAAGTTCATAGTTATTAAATAACAGTACATTACTTTCTGTTTTGTAGAGTAGGATGGGATGAGTTTTTCTTTTAAAAGGCCACTGATTTTTTAAAAACCTGAAAATATTACGAATAATGCTATATTTGTGAATCTATATTTTTAGGCAACTTTTTTCCCCTGAAGATTGAACGCAGTCATCAGCTGTGGTTAAAAATGCTGTTCTGTAAATGTGCAGAGACTTCAGAATGCATTTTTAGTGTGACAGAAGGTCTTTACTTAGTAGAAATCAGGACTTAGCATTGGAAATGCACATGGTAGCTGTATAAATAATAAATTCTACTACTATAATTACTTACCGTCCTATCCTTCACAATAAAAATATAGAAAACTTTCTGCATTGAACAGCACCTTAAAGGACAAGGCAGGCTGCCAGGCAGAGAGTTAAGCTAGGAAGAGTACAGTGGTTTTGGTCCTCTGTACAAAGCTATGTGACCAAGGATCATTCTGCCAAAAACTGTGTTGGATTATCAGCAAACAACATTTATATACCCAGCATGTAATCATTTCACCTAGTACATGGCTGTAGTGAGAGAATTTATTCTTTAATCCTGTGCTCCATTAAATTTCAAAATACATGCAAACAAGAAGAAATTGATTAATTTTTCTAAAGCACATTTAAAATAAATCTGTAAAATGGTTCCCTATGTGCTTTTCACGGAATGTCCTTGTGATTATATACATTTCACTTTGAAGAAGTCTACACAGACCCTTTTGCCAGGAATACACACAAAGAAATCTGCCTTCCTAATTTTTTTTATAATCAAATGCTACAGGAGTTGTAAATTTAGCACCCGTGTCTGGTAGGATTCTTTTCTGTAGCCAGAGAATTGGTGAGGAATCAACCTTTATGAGCGATAACTCTAAGCTATCAAGCCTAGTAATTAGACCTGTGCTGCCTAAATTATATTTGTCTAGTTCAGTGCCTTCAGTTTTACTTTTTACACTACAGCTCCATATTGCATTTCTAATCATTACTTCACCCCAGCTTTTTAAAATCTCTCACAGCTCCATGCTACCAGCTGTTGTTTTCTTTCCTAATGCACTTCACTTGCAAAGGAAAAAAAAAAAAAAAAAACCTAAACCCAACAAAAACCTCCCAGATTTAGATTTCTTTGAACCTCCTCCTTACTCACTGCTTTTCAGCTCCTGAAATAAATGTAAGTAATCACTCTGTGCTTTAAATTCAGTCATAAAACATATCATCTAAACTTGATAAGGAAACTGAACATGGTAAATGACAATACTGTCATTTGGGGGCGTTGACGTGATTTCTTTAACTTTGCATTATAACTTTAGGTGAGAAAATACTTTTCTAGCTAACTAACTAAGCCAGATCACCCAACTCTTCAATGAAAGTTAAAATATATCTAATCTATAATTCGTTCTAGTTCAATCATTCTATAGATTTAATTTAAAAAGTAACAACAAAAACCAACTCCAAATGACAAAATAAACAGAAAAGCTTATATTAAACTGGCATATTTTTTTAATCACTTCATGTTATTTGACATACAGAAAACATCAGCTGCACAGCTTTTGTTAATATACAGGCACATCTTTTTTTGAACTGTGAATACTCAAAAAGGAATTTCAAATTATCAGCACACAAAATACTGTATCACAGTTTGCTGTAGTTACAGGAGAACAGCAGGTAACTCTTCCACTGACACTTGTATAAAGCTCACAGAAGTTAGCTTGCAGGCTTGCCTTTCTTTCAAAAAAACAAATATTAAGAGTGTATTAAAGCATAAATGCCTAGCATCTAAAACAGGTCTGCAAAATGTATTCTGCTGTAAACTTTTTATGGCTGAAGAAAGGGAAAGGGTAAGTGAACTTTTTCAAATCTTAACAAACAAAAGAGCTTAAAGAAACCATATATGAAGCAGTCTGTGAAATTTTCTGCTTGGGACTTCACAAAAGCATGTACTAAATTCTCACGGTAAAGCTTAGTGTGCTGACTACAAAAGGCATACTTGAAATAAAAAATAAGGTCTATGAAACTTTTTCAGTTTTTCAACAGAGAACACAAATTAATCCACCATTTTTCATTTTAATGTATGTTGCAGAACTAGCATGGAGTATACACTGAAATTCTTAGCTTTTCCATAGTTCCTGGGTATCAGTTCACAAACACAAGGGGGCAGTAAAAATGATTGTATTTGTGCAAAATCCTAATGACCTCTACCTTACAGTAATGGAATTTTTCTGTTGTTCAGGGGTTTTCCCAGAGAACAGGAAGATACGTGAATATTTTTTCTTCCCATCAGTTTTCAGCTATGTAGCATGGTGCGAAGGCTGAATCAAATGTCTCAGCATAGAGGTAATGACTTAACTGGTAGGAGAGGTGGCATAAAACATATGTAGGATTTGAAATAAAACTTCCAGATTTAAAAGATGCGTATTTCCACATTTTTTTGAGATCCCCAGAGCCGACTGTAATTCTAGTTTTCAAGTCACATATACATGTTTCTGTGTTATGATATAAGCATCTTATTAACCAAGTCTAACTCCCTTCAGAGAAGGGGATGGTGAGGAGGGAAAAAGCCGAGCCTGTTTAGTGAAAACAGTGCTGTTTCCAATAAACAACAGAGACTACCACGTTAAAGCAGAACTGAACAATACTTTCTGAGGAAAGGTCTTATCTTGCAAGGGGACTTCAAAAAAACGTTCCTGCACTATTTTCCTAAGTAGCAGCTATAGACTATGTATTGGGAATTAATATTAAATTGTGGCTTTTTCTCTAAAGAGGAATATTATCAACATCCCAGCTCTACTCTTGTAAGCTTCATGAGAACAGGCCAAAGAATGATTCTGGCAACATATTTTTTACATTTAGCGTCTTAAAACATCCGACAGTCATTTGTATAAACTTACGACTTTTTCTGGACAGGTTATCTCTAGGAAATAAAAATTATATTATTATTTTATTTAGATGTGTCTCTATATGTGGCAGTATGCTCAGGAGCATTTATTTAAGCTTGCCTGATTTTGAAAATACTTAATTCCAGCATCCTAGCTTGCTTTTTCTCTGAGTAGTTTCCTAGAGCTAGAGCTCATTTGCTCTGAGTATGAAGTATCATGGGCAATTGTCACATGATAAATTACTGTTTTCATCCATCAAATATTAAAGCTGCTCACTACTGACCTTGAGCACCACTTACACTGCCAGAGCCATGGCCCTTTTCTAAGTCAGCAGGGTACAGCTGGCACAAATTCAGCCAAGCAATCAGATTCATAGCCCTCCACAAAAGTTAAGCCTTTTAAAAGTGCAGTGTCTCATGTAGTGCAACCAGAGGCTTGACCACTCTCGAGAAAGGTGTCCAACACCTGACTGTTCCTATCAAGAAGTACTACCTGCTCACATTGATTTGCAGCAAAGTATTTCTCAGTAAGCATTTCCACTTAACATTTACTCTCATGGAACCTGTGTAGTGGGAGATATTTACGAGTTGCTCTCAGCTTAAAAATAAATCACCTCTAATTCCTCTAAGCGAAATCAATCAAAAGTCTTTAAAAAATGGACTGGTTGTTTGGTCGATTCTGGCAGAAAAGTAAACAGCACTTCAGCTTTTCTCCACCATTAAGGTCTAAATGGCCTAGAAAGTAAATCAATATCTCCAGTCAGCCCTCTGGCTATTGTTTAGCCAGTAGATATGGATTTTCTCTAGCTTACTGCACTCCTTTGGGACTAACCTGTAATCCTCAGAGAGTAATAATAAGTTCATTATCTAGTTCAGCTCTCTGTTGTACATTTAAATGGACCACATCCATCAGCAGCACTTGTTAAAGTTAAAGGACAATGACATCCCATTCAACCTGTTCCACAATGAAATACTTGCAATACCTGATGGAGAAAATTATTATAAAAACCGTATTTGTTGTCAGGTTATTAAAAATGAAATATCACAAATGAGTTAAACAGTAAATAAGGATTTTTCCTTATGTAACATTGTTTCTTTGTTAATGAGTTAAATTGTGGTAAAGTTTATTTGTGTCATACATCATGCAATCTTTCATTATTCATATCAATCTGTTTCAAATAATTCTGGTTAAATACCACTACAAAGTAAGCAGCTGTCAGAACCAATCAGTACTTTTCTATCATTCTTGAGCTACCAGATGTTTGCTGGACTAAAAGGATTTCCCCTCCCTCCACATAGAAGTGCAAAAGAAATCTCTCTCATTTTTAAACACTGAAGTTTTAAAAGGCCCTACTCTTGGATCACAGAACCTGTATTCTGCTTCTCAGCCAGAGTTTCAGCCTCTAATGTGAGCACTCTGTTTTACTATGTATGCACATTTTCTCTGATAAACGTATACATTTCATCACAGCGTGACAAATAACACATTAATTTTACAGCTTTTACACAGAACACTAAAAAAATCCAACTAGCAACTATTCAGTAGATGATCTGAGTATTAAAAAACCACTTACACTTACTAGTTGCTATGACTAGTTCTGTACTGTAAATTATGCACATAAAGAGTGCTGTCTGCTGGGAAATGCACTGCATTTTATCTGCAGCCTCATATTTAGCCCTCAGATGGGTTACAGAAATATTCATAAAAATCACAGTCACAACTGCCACAAGTTCTTTTCTCTAATTCAAGAATTACTAGGAAGAATGAAACAGAAAAAGTATGGGGGCTATGGCTCTATTCAGGCAAGGGGTTTGAAGAGCAATAGCTTCTATAATAAGTAACCATGCTTTTTTTCTTTCAGAACTGCCTATCTGGATTTCAACTACATTTAGGTGAGTGACAGTCTTCAAATCAAAAGGAGAGCTTACACAGTCCTAAATAAAGATTAAAGAATTGATCCTTAAAATGGATCTTCTAAATTCAGAGGTAAAGTCCAAACAGCAGTGTTATGCAGAAGGACAAATGGAACTTTACGACATCGGAAATTCCCAAGATGCAGCTTTAGTCTTTGGTGAGCTGCTGTTGGTACTGGGATCACCATTAGGTGACAGCGGGAGAGCACCCAGAGTTCCCCAGCTCTGGGGACACATCTGACAACTCTGCTCTGCTCTAAAGCAATTCACTTGTTTTGGTGAAGTTTTTAGATCACTCCACACAGTACTGTAATGAAAATCAATAGAACTTAAGTTCCTAAGTACATGTCACTTTGAAAATATCTGTTAATATTGTGTGAAATAATGCTTATACACTCTAAAAATGGAGCCTTAAGGTCTTCTGAATGTCACTAATCTTTGGCAGAGAATATGGTCTGGTGGAAAGACAAGTCAAAGAGATCAAGGCTATAGAATAGACTGCCTGAAAAAGCAGCCCAGAAGGTGTCCTTCCGGAATTCTTCACAAATGGTGATTCTTGTACTCACTGTTTTAGCACACACGGTGCAAATAAAAAAATAAATATCTCCTCTACCTTTTCATAGGACTTGGGGGTTCACGTTACCCCCAAGTGGTGCAATTTATATTCTAGGAGGGTTTATTTGTTTGCTTTTGGTATTGTTATTGTGGGATACTGTTGCCCTCATTATGTTTGTTCTCATGGAACTGTAATGGCATTGACTTGTGAGATAATTCCTTCACCAGCTCATTCTGTTGACTGATAAGCATTTGTATTCTTCATTCCCAGACCAAATCTACCTACTTGCAGTTTCTGAGCCTTTGAATACCTTCATCTACTAAACCAAATCCTCCACAATTTTTACAAATGAGTAATATCTCACTACTTGTTATGATCATCTCATAATTAATCTTCTGCTTTTTATGATGAATGACTAGTATTCAACTGTTTTGTGTCTTTTTCTTTAACAATTTCTTTCTTTAACAATTTTTTCCATCTTTTTCAGAACCCTTTGCAATTTTCAATGCCCTTTTTAAACACTGGACACTAGGATTGCATAAAACAGCAGTGTTCTCATTGATACCGAGCGAATTTTAAAGAATCATCTTCCTACATCTCATTCCCCTGTTCATAAAGCCAAAGCCCTTATCTTGTTTTCAAGCCACAGAATCACTCTCAAAAGCTCCTGTTCAGCTCATTACCAGGCATGACCATCTAGTACTTTCCTGAGTCATTGTTCTCTAAAATAAAAGTTCATCATTTCCACATGATCTACTTCTGTGCTTTCTAGATATTTGACCATCCATTTACCTATTTATAAAACAATTCACCCAGAAAACTGTTGACATTTCTCAAGTATTACTTAACATTCTTCGAAATTTTTGTAAGACAAAAACTTTGCCATCAATGTTTTCTTACAGCTCTCTGACAGAGACATTATGTTCCACTGTAAGAAATAACTAAAGTCTCCATAAATTTGGCATAAAAATACATAATAGCAATTATTTCCATTAATTAGCCTGTGTAGACTGTACAGTTCTATTGAATATTAGAAACAAAATAAAACTAATTTTGTCTTTCATGTAGCATATTACAGACTCCTTCCAGTCAATGTACTTTTAATCTCCTGTTACGTTAAAAAGTGCTGAAACCTAAATCCTATTAAAGAAATTAAAACCTTTAAGATAACTCTTTGATATAGTATCTTCTGTGTTCAGTTCTGTATCCTCATCTCACTCCTATTTAATGTGAGTTTTGTGCAGGAACTAAATCCTCTACACAATCTGCATAATTTAATAATTGTTTCAGACATTTTTAGTACTTTCATATCCTAATTGCTAGTAAGGAAACTTACACCCTAACATCTCGTATCTAGAATGAAATCTGACCCTGCTAATTCAAAAATCAAATTCACGCCAGTTTCAATGAGGTCAGGGTCTTGGTCTTGATCTTTCAAGGCATTAGCATAATGCACTCTTGAGTCTGAATTTAACATTCTTCTTTTCTTGGCAAAATGCACATTTGTAAAACTTTTTTTTTTCCTTTGGTTTTAGCCAGAGAGCAAATTAAAAAATAAATCAATTTGGTCATATTTAAATGTTAAGAAAATGAGCTCTGTGTAGATATTCTCTTATTTGAGATATTGTCTGCTCCTGCTGTCTCTTAGGTCTACAGCAGAATGTTTTACCCAAATTCTAGGACTCAGGAATGCAACATCTTTTCAAAACTTTGCTTGATGAGGTGTCACAAGATACTCGTAGTTACCCATAGCTATAAGTTTAAGTAAAGGATTGAATGTTCAGAGCTGATCATAATTTTCTGTTGATCAATATATAAGGGGAAGTTTTGCGTTACAGATAAAAGAGAAAATCAGGACTCTCACCAATGTACATAAAGCACAATGGCATCAAAATAACAGGAGCATTATGAGAGTTAAAAGTTATCAGAAGCAGTGACAACAAATCATCCTGATGGAAATTGTTTAAAAGCGGACATAAACAGACTTTTCCCAGTTTAAAGACTCATAGGTAGCCCAACTTCAAGATGCACCAGTTTTTCTTTGCTGCATGTAGAGAATTTGAGAGAGGGGCTGTTATTCTGTGAGATCAGCAGTGTGCTCCTAGGGGCTGGCTAGAGCTGCACAATGCATCCTGACAGCCTTAAAGCACCCAGGGAGATGTAGCCAGGAGAGGTGATTTTAACACAGGGGAAAATAGGACAAAAGCACCTAAACTACAACTCTTGAGATATTCAGCACTTGGAAGCATGCTGTTGAACTTGAGAGACTTCCTAATTTGCTAACATTGCTCTTTTGAAAGAATTTCTCAATTACATGACATGGCCTTGGGAATAAGGTGCTTGTGCAGGTCATGGGGCAGGCTTTTGCTTTCAAGTGACTAAAGAAGTTTTCGTAGCTGGGAATATGACTTTCCTCTGGCATTAAGGCCTCTGCTGAATTCAATGCAGTGTCCTGGCCTCATACTCCCCCTGGGACACCATGTGTCAAGTTTGATCAGCCATGGGCTTCTGGCATAAGGAGTTCTGTTTTATGTTACCTGAGTGAAGGCTAATCAAAGTAAACTTAAAGAGCTGGTCAAGAGCAATGAGAGGAGAGGATCCAAGTAACCTCACCAGTGAATAACAGAGCACAGGCAGTCCTACCATCAAAGGAGAAGAAGTTCAGGGTGTCCAGCAGAGGCCACCAAGGTGGCTGGGGCTGGTGCATCTGTCCTTTGTGAGGAGAGGTTAGAGGGTGCTGGGCTTGATTCAGCCTGGAGAAGAGGCACGGAAAGAAACAAAAGCCTGCTGGTGCCCACAGGACCAATCCGGGCTCTTCACAATGATGTATGACACAAAGAAAAAGAGGGAATAAATTGAAATAAGTTTTGATAGGACGTTTTTTTTTCAATGGACAGCTGAAGGTACAAGAATAGTTTGCCTACAAAGGTTGTACAGTCTCCATCCTCTCAGATTTTCAAGGCCAGACCGTATAAAAACCTGAGCAAACTGGCTGCCTCGTAGCTGACCCTAGGATCTGGGCATGGACAGGAGAGAGACCTGAAGTCCAGGATATTTAACAGCTCTGTCACTATGAGCAGAATTGGGAATCAAGATGGTAAGAGCCCGTGTAAATCTAAAAATCTACACCATGCCTAAGAGAATCCATCAGTATTAGACAAGAGTAGAATCAACTACTTAGGGAAAACAGAACTACCAGGAGGTATCAATGACCTTCAACCTCTACAGGTCGTGCAACAGGAAAAACTAACAACACAAATACCATCCAATATTACAGAAAACCATCTGCTAATCAACATGTTATTGATCCCTTGTTTTTGTCAAGGTCATTTAATGTTCTAAAAAATGATCTCACACTAAATCTTTATAGAAAAAGTGGGCTAATTTGATTTACAAAGTAAAGTGCTATTAATTATGGAAGACAGTCAATAAAAAAGCTGATTCCTCTAAACACAAGGCAGATCTTATGGCCTATGATTTATGATGATGATTATAATGGCAAAATATTTGCAGTTCTCACCACCATCTAACTTGGGTTAGCTGCAACAAAAGATTCAGATAAGATATAATCAAGCATCGATACAAAGAGCATTAGGAGACAAACAACCTTTAGAGCAGTAAAAGCAAACATCTGGATTAAGAGCAGTATGCAAAAACAATAACATGACCTATTGTTGCTTTTCTAACATAGGCACAAAAACCTCTACTTTTTTAATATCAGAGCCAGACTTCTATCTTGCTGCTGCTGTTTTCTCTCAATTATAGTCCCTAAATACCTAAGTTAAGTAACCAGACATCTCAAGGGTGCGCAGAATTAATCTAAAAGGATGTACTTATTGCAACTTTTCCTGTTCCGGATTATTAGTATGTCAGTAAAACCTGGCAGCTTCTCTCACAACTAAGGCAAACCTTGGATTTTACTAAAGATACCCTATGGGACGTAAAAATATTTAAAGTCCTGATTCCTTTTTAACAAAGGCATATCATTTAACTCTTAATTAAAGATTATAAACAGCATGTGAGACATTTTATTTTATAATACTTAACATTAAATAAATATGTCATAAAGCAGAAATAAAAATATAAAAGACAAGCCTAGAAAGAAGAATGAGAAGAACAAAAATGATTTACAGAAGACAATTTTAGATTAAAGAGTAGAAAAATGGAGAACTTCAAAAATTCATGTGCATGTATCACAATATATGTAGTTTTCCTTTCTCATTGTTCTTAGTTTGCAAAGTGAAAATGGGATGATTCACACTTCTTACAAATAATTGTTTCAAGCTGCCAACAGACAAAGGGAGAAATAGTATTGGTTATGCTAGGCCATGTTTTCAAACTTTTTCTCATAGCCACAAGATTTAAAGTTTGTTTCAGTCACTGACATAATCAAAGGGCTACAAAAGTCAACATCCATAGCTTGCTCATTTAATATACGTGTCTTAATTCAGCCTGGATTTTACAGACATTTCTCTAACATAGCTATTTATCCTGCAGGGTTTAGAGAACAGAAAAGCCAATTTTGAAAGAACTTGTCGAACTTCAGCCTACCAAAATAATCTTCTTCCTTTACACACAAACAGATGTTTGAAGAAAGTATCATTAATGTATAGTCGCAAGGCAGTGGAAAAATAGTATAAACTAACCCTATGCCTATCGCTAAAAGCTTTCATCATGTTTGCTCTGTTTTCATGTGAAGAACACAGCACTTAATTTTGACAATCTGTCATTTTTCTAGCATGTTCAGAGAGTGGTTGGACAGAGCAGTACTTTTATGTTTTCCATCAAAAACCTTACGATGCAGAACTGCTTGTCTTCTATTAGAATCCTTGTCAAGCTCAGTGAGCTGTTTAGGCTGAGGGAGGACTATGTCATATTGTTTCAAGCTCACATGTCAGCAAAGAGAGATATAGATCTAGTGGTTTCTATCAGCATTAATGCTTGCTTGTGCAGTCATATATAGCAGATATCTTTGCTTGCAACTTGCAGTAGGATAGTGCTGTAGTGCCAGTACGAACAATCTATAAAAGCCTCCATTTTCAAAGTAGGGAGGGGCTAGGTATATCCTCCACCAGCCTGCTCTCCTGGAGCAGCTGTTTGTCCCCGTAAAAGCACAGGGACAAACACAGGGTACACTATTGACAAGTCCAAACACTGTAAGTTGATAGAGAGTTGCCACATCACTTGTGGAATGTTATTCACCAGCTCTTATTTTTAATCTTAACAGAAAGTTGTATTTTTCCATAGATTAAATTTTCTTTTCACTCTTGAGTAATTATAAGAGTATCAGATAATTTCTGAGAACTTTCCCAAAAAATGTATCAGCAGTTTGTTTGCAGCTTTATATAGCTGTAAAGTTGCAAAGTCTCTCCCTAGGGAAATTACTTTTTAAATCTCTCTCAAGGTCTTAAAATTGTTTAAAAAAACCCTGAAACAAACAAACAAAAAAACTAGACTTTACTTTTTCATAAAAAAAAAAAATGCATCTGTTAAAAAATCACTCATTATAGCCTGAGCACAAGAGGGACCTAGGACACCCCAAAAGATTCCTCTATTATTAGCAAGAAACCTAAAAGCATGTCATGATTTTGCATTATACATCTAAATAAATACAAGAAGTTATTTTCTGGCAAATATGTAACCACTTTTGGCTTTCTACCAGAAATAACGTTCATTTGAAATTCATACATCATTCTTTCTGGTGTTAAACCTCTGCACAAATGATGCTTTAAGCAAACTTAAAAACAGAAAGATGACATAACTTCTCAATTTAGATCTTTGTGAACTAGAGCTCTGAAGCTACCTACCATTCTTTGATGTCTTCTAGAAGTGCAAAATAATCAGTTTAAATTAATTATACAAAATTACAGAAGATCCGATGTTAAAAATGAATTGATGTAACTTACATCAATCAAACTGCCATACATTCCTAAGATCTAAAAGACTTCTAACTGCACAATACTCTGTGCTTACATCAATAGCATCTCTTGCGTATGAGCTCAACCCCAAACTCAAGCCCAGGCCTGCCTTGTTACCAAACTGTTGCTCTGAGACATCTGTGGGAGAGCTTAAGGGAAAGCTGTGGCTGTTTCCCATTTCTGGGCTCACAAATAAGTCACCCAGATGCCTTCCCAGAAGGGTTGAGATTTGACTGAACTTACAGGAGTACAGAGTAGTAGAAGAGTGTGTACAGGACACAGTACAGCCTAGCCCACGGCAGGATCTGTGCTCTACAGACTACATTACGTACACAGTACAGTCTAAGATGGAAAACTATCACTGCCAGTGCACATCAGTTCCCTAGGGCTGGATGGTAAAGCTGTACACACATCACACAAATGTCTGATACATCGTTTAATCTGTTGTTACATCCTCAAATCATATGAGAAATTTGAAGTCCCTCTCAAATTGGAGCACTACTCAGCCATGCTCTGCATTCCACAGGCAGGAAACACTTTCCCAACTGCTTAGGTATGCACCTTCCAAAGAAATGCAGTCACTTTAAGTAGGAGTAAGAGAGCTGTCTTACAGAGATCAGACAGTCCAGGTACTCCAAGCCTCCAAGTAGGCTTATTTAAAGTTATTTATGAGCATAAATTTAAGAACACATTTTCCAAATTTGAAGTGCAACTGACTAGATGGTCACAACAGCAAAAATTTCTAATTTTTATGGGAACATTTTTGTTGTCATTCCTATTATTCCTACAGCAATGCAAAACCTCTGCCATGGAACAAGACACCATTATGCCAGAAACACAAAACAAAAAGATGGTCTATGAATCAGAAACACCTTATATTTAATGGAAATGTAGGGTTTTGTTTTTTCCCGCATTATTGATCAGATAAGAGGCTTCTATTCTCTGGAATGATAAAAGATTTTTGAGAGAATACCAATATTACTTCTTATTTAATGGTTCCAGTTTGAAACAGCAGTATTGCCAACTTTAATAATAAAAAAAATCATGCACAGGGGCTCAAAAAGCATGAGATTGGAAAAAAAAAATATTTGGGTATTTTATTTTTGTCGTTCACTACTTTCCCTAAGGGAGCATTCAAACTATAACATTAAAATGTTCTCTACCAGGACCAAGACAAAACCTCCAGGTTTGCAAGTAAGGTTTTCTGTTAAGAAATTTAGGATTTAGACCAGAAAAATTCAAACATACCAACATTTTATGTAAAAAAAAAAATACTATTTGCCAATACCATAATTAAAAAGCCTGTGTTCAATAAGTCACTTTTAACTCAAGGACAGTCTTGTAAAGTCCTTGGGTAACACTCCCTATTTGCATAGCAAGCTTTTGCAAGGACCAGGTCAAGGTTCACACAAGAAAAAGGGAAGAACACCAAGGACTAAGGATGAAAACAATAATATTTTGTGTTACTTGAGAGGATAGCACTCGCCTCCAGTTTGCATTTATTTCACATTTATTTCTCCGTTTATTTTTAAGTGGTTGGAGACTATTGTCTAACGGAACATGTCTAGAAAAGAGATTCAGGAAGGCGAGGAAAAGGAGGCAGAGGAAGATAGAAAAGAAGTTAAGATATGGCATCTGGACAGACTGAAACCACGTCTCCAAGGATAAAATGCCAGTCAGGTACTACTTTGATAAAAAAAAGCAAAGGCGTGGTATTTCTTTTTACAATCAAAAATTAGGTAGGGATATAGCCATTCAAGACAAAAGCCAACATTAGTTTTCTGTACCTCATGCCTAAGAACACAGTGGAATGTGTTTCATTATTTGCCTAAATTATCCATGAAAAACAACCTCCAATTCTTTAGCATCAATGCCAAACATCCCAGAGAGGGAATACACCTCGGATATCAGCCAAAGAACCCAGCATTTTAGCCAAAAATGCTCTATAGCTGCAATCATCCATGTTTGAAGATCCACTCATGCCAGGGGAAGGAGCAAGGGAGAGAAGAAAGAAGGAAAGAAAGGAAAGGAAGGAAGGAAAGAAGGAAGGGAGGGAGGAAGGGAGGGAGGNTTTTCGTTTCTTTTTAACGTGAGTTTTACCTGTACAATTCTTATTTTGTAGATAGGGTTAATATTCACTAGCAATGATCTATTGTTAAAAATGCAGAATAAAAGAGAGAATTTTGACTTGCTGAAACAGCTTCAAAAAACAGTCAGTTTTTGAAATTACAATATATGAGATTCTGCCCCATTAGATATTTCTAAATGTTATGATTTGATGTATGGCTTCTTAGAGGCAAAAAAATATCATCAGATTACAGCAAGGAATTACACCAAGGATCTGTGGTTGAAAATACAGAGAGACCCAACAGCTTCATAGCAAATAAAAACAGAAGCATGCTATGATGTTATGCTGCATGCACTGCATGGCATTCATTCAGATCACTGTAGCTGAAAAATAGCTGTGAGCATCTATGTTCCATTAACACTATGTTAATTATTGTCATTGTCTCATCAGTAGTTTGTTTACAACAGCTCTGGGTGACAAGGATACTGAGATGCTCTGTCAAAGCCATCACCTGATGAGACTTTTATTGGCATAAGTTCTTTCTTTCCCTTAGTCAGCTACATTACAAAAATCACCATTTCATTAAATGCAAATACTATTGCTGGCCTTTGGCTTTTTATAATAACCCTGAACTGGCACTGCATTAACTGGTTTCATCACCAAGTGACGATAAGCTAATCTGTATCTTTTCTGAAGAAATTCATGTTACAATAGTAAAACATCAAATGGACATGTTAAGCTTGCTCAATAAATCTTTTATTTCTGATTCTCCCATGTATGAAAGATATAAAATGAAGCACTGTAGTCTAACTGAAAGCAAATTCCATAGGAAAGTTAGCACTAAAAGAGAAAGACAGCAAATGCTTAATTATTCTTCAGTTTTATTACTGAGTACTCACGCATTCAATTTAGATTATTAGTTTCAAGTCTTTGCTTATAAAAATATTCTGGAGCTTTTTCCTACTTTCGTTCCTTAACTGTCAGTTCTAACATCCCAACCAAAACAAAGTATGTTCTAGCAAGGTAAATGATCCAGACCCAAATGCATACTTGGGAATAATTCTTCTGTTTTGCTGGATGTTTTGGTAAGTGCCATGGATTTTACTGAGACCTTTTATACTTACCTAAAATCTATTTAAGCAGATCTTAGACACACTAATTTTAGAAGGATGAAGACCACCTCACATGAGTTACTGGGCACTATATACTTAAGCTTCGAGACAAATGTACTAGACTAGATAGCATGAATCTAGTTCTATCTTTAGCTTTAATTTTCCTCTTTGGCAGCCACAAATTATGACAGATCTAAAATAATTGGTCCATTTTCTCCCACAGTTTTTTGAAGTTGGAAACTTGATACCTTTAGAAAAAAAAATTAATTCAATTAGTATTTGAGGTTGTGAATAACAACATGAACAAATGCTGCTTCATTAAATTGCATTGTACTAACTACTGGGCAATTTCCATACTTCATCTTATTATCTTTCGCATTTATCTAACAGTTTTTCTTCTGGCAATTTTAATTATCTTTGTTATTAAAGAGTTGCATTATGTTACGCCGAACTGGGAACTGTCATTACTATGGCAAAAACATCATGTAACTCTTCTTAAGAAACAATTCTTTTACAAAATATTCCTCCAACCTGATGATTTTTCTTTCTCATTTTGTGATGTCTGTTGTCATAGAATTGCTTAGGTTGAAAAAGAACTTCCAGTTCATTGAGTCCAATTGTTAACCCAGCACTGCCAAGCCTACCACATCTTTTAAATACCTCCAGGGATGGTGACTCCCCCAGCTCCCTAAGCAGCCTGTTTCAATATTTGACATCTCTTCCCATGAAGAATTTTTTCCTAATCCAACTTAAACTTTCCCTGTTGCATCTTGAAGCCATTTCCTGTTGTCCTATGACTTGCAATTTGAGAGACGAGACTGTCCCCAGCTGTGTTACGATCTCCTTTCCAGGAGTTTTAGAGAGCAGTGAGGTTCCCTCTGAGCCTCCTCTTCTCCAGACTAAACAATCCCAGCTACCTCAGCTGCTCCCGATAAGCATTGTGTTCCAGACCCTTCACCAACTTCAATGCCTTTCTCTGGACATCCTCCAGCACCTCAATGTCTTTCGTGGAGTGGTCCAAAAGTGGATACAGCACTCAAGGCGTGGCCTCGCTAGCGCCGAGTACAGGAGGACAATCACTGTCCTGGTCCTGCTGGCCACATTATTGCTGATACAGCCCAAGATGCCATTGGCCTTCTTGGCCACCTGCGCATACTGACAGCTCACTTTCAGCTAGCAGTCATCCAAAACCCCCAGGCCTTTTTCCACTGGGCAGCTTTCCAGCCACTTTTCTCCATTCCTGTAGTGTTACATGGGATTGTTGTGACTCAAGTGCAGGACCCAGCACCTGGCTTTGTTGAGCCTCAAACAACTGGCCTCAGCCTGTTGATCCAGCCTGTCCAGAACCTCTGCAGAGACTTCCTACCCTCCAGCAGATCAACACTCCCATCCAACTCGGTGTTGTCTGCAAATTGACTGAGGGTGCACTTGATTCCCTACTCCAGATCATTATCATTCTGCTACATTACTAATTAGACATGCAGTTATAGAAAGGAAAAGCCACATTGTGATTCTGATATGAACCTCATCTTAACAGTGCTTAGCTATTAAATTAAATCATCCTGTGTCAACATTCAGCCAAACTTGTATTTTCCTTTATATCTCTTGGGCTACCATTTCAAATGTACGTAATGTCAACCCAATCTATCTGTAGCTGACAGTGTTGCTTATTATCACCCAAAAGTTGACCTCAACAAGACTTTCTATAGTGGAACTGCTTGACAAGCTATCTATGAGAATAAATAATAATATTTTTTGTATCACACAGCTGTTTCCCTTTCCAGTGTTTACCTTTCTAATGATCATGCCTGATTCACATTAGAAGAAATTCTCATATTAATTACTGCAGGAGCCTTATTTTTTGAAAATATACCGTGGATATCAGATCAGTCCTTACCACATAGTCATAAGTAGATCAGCCAGAATAAGCAAGAAGATCATAAAAAGAAGTCTGAAACTACCAGGGTCTGTTTCATGCAACAGATTTTAATATGCCTTAATCATGGAATATCCTTTAAATCGTCATGGACCCTTAGCAAAATACATGGAAGTTAGTAAGAAATAATAAGTAAATAAACATATACAAATTCAGAGTAATAATGTTCAAAAATTCGTACTTAAAAATGGTGAATAAAGATACGGAGCAATTACATCCAAAGGAAAAAAAAAAAAAGAGACATCCCAATGAAGCTGAATCTATAATAGAATTACTTGCCTTCTCCACACATGTTTCCAGACACTAGATTTTGAGACTGACAGTACTCAGGTCAACTATTTACAAAGCAGGAGACAGATAAGCACCTAATTCCATATATTATATTAATGTTTTTGCTCACATTACTGATGCTTCAAATTTTTTCATTTAGTTCTAAGTGATTTTTCCCTATTTATGATGCAAGTAGTTTGTCAACTAATCTAAAAATAAATATTTCACACCATGGCCTTGAGGACCTTTGTCACAGTTTTCTTAGCTTATTCATGGCTAAAATTAATTTCATTTTCTAATAGTTACTTCAGTGAATGCAAGATCACACCTTAGGAAAACAGTTCATGTAAAAATAGCCAGTGATTTCCTAAAAGAATTCACAAATGCTTGAAATTAGCCTTAATTTTTCACTTTTGCATCCAGAATTAAAAAAAAAAAAAAACCAAAAAAAACCAAAACAACAAAGACAATTAATTTTTTATATTGATAGTCCAGGAAGCGTGCCTGTGCTACGATTTCGTACATAACAAAGCTTATCACCATAAATTTTCTCAGCTAGATTACAAGGCTTTTCTGTTATGAATACATATTTTTATTTTGTTACGTTTGCAAATAGTAATGCAGATACTAAGAGTCTAGATTTTAATGAAATTCATATGACTTTGACTTCTAATGAGCTAGAACTAGGAAGCAAGCAAGGAAATGAAAGAAGCAAGTAAAGTTTGAAGATGCATTGGGCCAACAATCTGGCCCAGAATTCCTAAAGTTCTGAGACAGGTCTTAAAAGTTCCAGGCTTCCTCTGCTGATGGAGCCAGAACCTCATGGTTCACTTCCCATGAATTTTCTCCCTTCACTTTGGGGTGGAATTGGAAAAGTATCTCCTGAATTCAAAAGTATACTTCTAAAAGGGGAAATTCTGCTTAGTTTTGAACTATGATTAAAGGGTACAAGTCAAATGAAGAATGGAGTGAGATTTTGTATGTGTTTTGGAGTGCTTGTACTGAAAACATACCTTTCCATCATCCTTTAATCTATTTATTACCTACCCAAAGGACTTTCCTAGCCTTTTATGATGTCAAGTTTCAGTAAGGAATGACTTTTTATGACCCTATTATCAACCCATAAAAATGAAGTTTTACAATCGAAAAACTAACAGATGTTTATTTCTAGCTTTAAAAGAAGGAGCTTTGGACTCCAGAGTGAACATTGTTTCCATTTAAAAATAGTCAGTCTTCCCAGCTATTTGGCATTTTGTCCTGGAACTCTATATTCTGTTTCCTACAGTTTCTGCAGCTAAGTCTATCACTCCTACAATAACATTATTTGTCCAGGTACACTACAGTCTGCCTTTCCTTTATCAATAAATTCTTATTCTTTGCTCTTGAAAATATCGACATTTAAACTTGTCATTAAAAGTCAGGTTAAGAATGAAATTGGTTACAAAATTTAATAATGAAAAATAAGTCTTTATTTGAGTTTTAAATAAAAATTCAGGAATGAATGACTCAAAGCTTAAAAATTGATTTTTAAATGGGTTCTAAGAGCCACAGAATTTTAAAACTATGTTAATTGATCTGTTATTTTGTAAAAAACCCCCAAAAACAGGACAAGTCCATTGGTAAAAATAGGTCAGTGTTTTCAATGACAATTGCATAAAATCATCTGTAGGAATACTAACCCCTCATTGCATTAATGCATTAGTGCCTATAGAAAAAAAAGATTGAGAGATCATCTAACTCTGGAAGTTAGCAACATCATGAATATCTAAAATATCAAAAATTATGCAACTATTTCCACATATTACATCACTATTAATTTTTAACTAAATCCTTAATTTGGTTGAATTTTGAGGACTTCGCAGGACATATTTTCACCACAGTAAACAATGAGCTTGGGCTCAAAGCACTGATGAAGTAAACATATATAGCCCTATAAAGCTAGTACTTTGCCTATTAAGTCAAGTTCAAAACACATGCCTTGAATTCTGGCTATATAATGCTGAGATGTTTGGTAGCAGAGGAGCACCTTTAAGACTTAAAAAGTCTTAAAAGACACGCAAATGCACAGTGTAGCATATCTGGTGCATACAATACAAGGAAAATTGATGGGTTATTACAACACAAGCCCAGCATTACTCATTTGCAGATATATTTTAAACAGTCATTTCCTATAATCTCTTTGTATTTCCTCCATTGCTTTGCTGACTTTCCATATAATGACTAGATTAAAAGGAATGTACTTTGTCAACAGCAAAGAAAATGGGCCTAAATCATTCTCTACAAAAGCAAAAACTTCTTACCATTTTGAAAAAGCCTTTTTCTATAGGTTTGGTTTTTTTTAACACACTGTAAAATGCCTCTATAACAGGAATCTGAAATTATTATGGCTTCTTAAAACAGATTGATTAGGTCTAATCACAAGTGTGAAACTTCACACAGAAAACAATCATAGCTTTATTATTGTACAGTGATGTACAGTGTCTGACTTGTCTATTCTGTTAAATTACTATTAATCAGAATTTGGGTTCTCTTGTATAAGGTTTCTCAGAATGGAATCTACCCAGTTTTGGTGATGCTCTCTTGAAAATTTGAAAGGTGATTCAAAAAATACCATGTTGCAGGAAAGGAGGAGAATAGGGGATACTGCAAAAATAACAGAATTTGAAGTTTGAAAAACAAATCCTATCCACACCTATCTACTCAACTGTATTAAAAGAAAACACTATAGAAAGGAATATACATATAATGAGGAGAACAAAATATTACAGAATAGATTACATGAAATACAACCCAAACAAACTTTTTTGATAACTGCTATCATTGTCATCAGAACTCTCCTGAAAGCAGTAAATATTTGAATCTTCAAAGTAAGAAACAGAATTTTAAGTTCTCTCACTGCATTGGTGCATGTACTAATAATCTTACATATGTATGTATATATGTATGTATGTATGTATATATTGTACGTATGTATAACTGATATGCATCTCTATAGATCACATAAATAGCAAAAGATAATATCACTGAAACATTTTTTTTTGAGCAGACACACAATTTTCAGTTTGGTTCTATCAAAGTAGTTGATGACCTGGGGCACCCTCTTTTGATCAAAGGATAAAAGAAGATAAATTCCTTATGATGACAAATGTCAAAGGAAATAAGGAATAACTTAGGAAATCACTGAAATCTTTCAGTTAGGACATTAAATATATTTAGGAGGAAAAGAGTTATGTAGTAAGATAGTGTCTTATAAAATGGTTAGTAAATTAAATTAGAACTAAACCAAATCAAATTGACAAAATTCTATTTTATATCATAGGATGTTAGGATTATTTCTTCCTTCTCTTTCAGGCAATGTTATTTCCTATTTAATGTACCCATGGATCTGCTTATTTTATAAAAGTTCTAAGCACCCCCACATTCAGGAAAGTACTTCAAGTTGAATGCACACTATAGAGACACTCTTACGTGCTCCCGTGAGAGGTTCCATGGGTATGCTTAGTACCAAGCAAGCACTCCAAGGAACACCGAGTTCACACACTGAGGTACATCTATATAGACACGCAAGACTATAGGCCCAGGCAAAAATGAGGGCTTAAAAAGATAATGAACAAAATTTTAAGAAGGGGAAAATGTTGCTTGACCACTTTTTTTATTAATCAATTATGACCTGCATAAGGTGAATGATTCATTGATGGAGTTTATTCCTTCCAATGACTTATTAAAACTTAAAAAATTTTATAGATTAACTTATATGGCTTAACACCAAAAAATTCTTGTAAGGGCTTGGGAAATAACCTCTATTGTGCTCTCTCCATCCTAAGATTATCCTGAGGGCACTTTTAGATGCCAATTTCTTGGAAGGAGAAGAAACAGTAAGATGAATACTGCATCCTAGGCTGGGCTGAGAGGAAAGAAGAATCAGCAGAACTTTAGTAGGTGAGATAATGGGGAACATGGGCAATAAAATTAAGAAATACTGAAAATGGTCACTTCTGTGTGGGCATGCACTACAATGTAGCTCAGTGAAAGGGATACTGTTAGGAGTCAGAGACAAAACAACATCAGGATAGACATCATGCACGTTAAGAGAAAGAGATTTGAAACATTAACATCCTGATTTTTTTCTATACAATTATCAGTTGCAATTACACATCAAAAGAAACAAATCTACCCCCAGTTGCGATGGATGAACATCTGCACTTTCCAGACGTTCTTTTCCACAGGATTTCTTTGCAATAGCATAGAACAACCAATCAGTCATTTAATGACAGCATTATAACCCATTATGTTCAAGAGTCAATTACTCTAAGACCTTACAGTTTTATCACATACAATATGTCTAAATTGGATGCAATACTGTGGATCAATCAAATTCAAAATTTTATTTGAATCTGACTGTATAAAGCTACAAACGATTTATACTAGGGAGGGGGGACAAGGAAGAACAGTCAAAATTACCAAACACCAAATAGTTGATGAGCCCTTAAAGAATTAACTACTTCTTTCATTGATACATGGCCTGTACACAAACAAGATAATTGCAGTTTAAAGAAAGTGTCTGGCACTTTTTCCATTTGTAACAAAGCCCAGCAATCAGTAAATACTGATTGGTTAATAGGAAACACGAAGCACAGAGCAGCATGTGGAACTAAGACCATATGTGAAAATGGGATTGTCACAGCAAGGACACTAAGGGTCACAGGACATACATCTGTAGGAAATCAGTCTTCATTAGTCTGGCTGCTCATGGAACAGTTTGTTAGCATTATGTTCATGTATGGATGTGCAATCATTAATAAAATAGAACTATAAGTTACTTTTCAGAAATGGAATACAATATATGTCTAGTCTGCCCAAGGGATGAAGAAATGCACATCAGATGTATTATTTACAAATGTTACATTTTGCAGCATCTTGACATTTGCCTGTTTGTAAAGGCTATTGCAGATATATCTTGGAAAATAAAAGAATTTATTCCTGTACTACTGGAAAACAGGCTATGCTCCATCTGATGGTCAAAATAGTTACAAATTCATTACTGGAAAATAAGATCTTCATTGTCTGTAAGAGAGCATTACTCCATCAAAATCAATAGTGTTGATTGACTGTAAAAGGGGAAGTGTCAGAAACATACATCAAAACATCTTTTTTTTTTTTTTTTTTTTTTTTTTAAATAATAACCCATATATCAAATCAGTTTCACAAATAGTTCTGGGTGTCTTTAATGAGTAAACGTGGAATTCAATCAAATTACATACAAATGGGCATTACTTAAAACACAGGCCAAAATATGGGCCAAAGTACAAGCATTTAGGGTTTCAGCTGTGGTAGGTAGGTGCTGTAAGCAGCACCAGAGCATAGGAAAGGAAACTTGTATATTGAAACAGCATGAAAGAAGCTGGGTTTATGAACACGTGATCAAATATGAAAAGCCATCTCTTTCAGGTAAGTTAATAGCACAACATAAAATACATGGGAAAATATTCTACAAATTCAGAAACCACAGGTGATATTCTATCATTAGGCTAGTTTGGATTCTAGAAAATTGAAACTGACAATATTTCAATAAATTAAATTAAATTCAGTTATGGTTCTGTTTAATAGCATTTAATAAAAACATGCTGCCTTTCTCTTATCGTGAAAAGTTTTCCACTGCCTTCGGTTTTGAGTGTGTCATCACTTAACAAAATAAACAACTTCAATAAAAGACTCTTTCAAATTTCTTCAAGAAAACTCCACTTCTACCATGAGTGAAACATCTGCATAAATTCAAAGTAACAGGATAGATGGAACTTTGATTTGACTACTTCAAAAATTAAGAATTTAATTTTTAAACATAGTAATCTGTGATATATGCATGGTATCTTTAAGGTATGTTTATAAGAAACAAAGAGGTTTCTTCTTTCATGAAAATTGTTTTTTCTTTTTGATACATATGTAACCCTTATCAGATGAAGAGTTGCTTCTTCCCTCTCTTTTTTAGCTATGGATTGGCCATAAATAAATAAACAAATATTTAGATTAGGTATTTGCCAGCACTCCAGATACCACTAAGTTACCTGAAGCGCCACTCTTGTTCACATAATCGAGTCAGTTGCTAATGTGGGAAATTTTACTCTACACCAGCTGGTATTGTCTTACTACCTTAGACTAGGGTCTGCCTTCTGGGTTCACTCGGAAGGGTTAGGATTTTTTATCCTTAGTTTTTTGTTGGTTTAGTTTTTTTTAAATTCCTCATATTGCAGGTATGTAGGGCTGCTGGTGTCTGTGATCACATCNGTCTTTTTGATACATCTGTAACCCTTATCAGATGAGTTGCTTCTTCCCTCTCTTTTTTAGCTATGGATTGGCCATAAATAAATAAACAAATATTTAGATTAGGTATTTGCCAGCACTCCAGATACCACTAAGTTACCTGAAGCGCCACTCTTGTTCACATAATCGAGTCAGTTGCTAATGTGGGAAATTTTACTCTACACCAGCTGGTATTGTCTTACTACCTTAGACTAGGGTCTGCCTTCTGGGTTCACTCGGAAGGGTTAGGATTTTTTATCCTTAGTTTTTTGTTGGTTTAGTTTTTTTTAAATTCCTCATATTGCAGGTATGTAGGGCTGCTGGTGTCTGTGATCACATCTCTATTCTTTCCATTACACAGTATGTTTTGTGTGTCTCATTATTTACCATTAATTTCTGGTAGCAGGTAGACAAGTATGTAAGAGTTCTGGGGATCTGACAACCTATGGACATTTGAAAGTAATTTTATTGCACCATCGTCTTTGACAGCAAAAAATTCAATTTTGCATCCCAAATGCTATGCTTCAGTTCCTATCTTCACTGACAAGAAAAATACAGGGCAAAACTTCCCTTCTAGATTTTTACCTCTACTTTCTGTACTGGAAGGTGCAACTAGACTACAATGTTTAATAGCTCTTCATTTACATCTTCCATCCTTTTGTTTAAATGCTATGTCATTCCGTGGATTGGCAATTCTAAGTCAGGAGGGTTTGAACTACTCCCTCAGGTTATTCTTTCTGTCTACTTTATTAAAAATATGTTTTTGTTACTAGAGTGAAAAGAAATTGAAAGCTAATAGATTTGACTCTTCTATCCACAATAAACCTCTGGATGGGTACTTAATGAGAATGTATATATCTGAGATAATCAAACAAAGCAGATCCCTAACCAACACAGGTTAGTGAGACAGGAAATCCTACATTTCTTACTCAGACACAATTTCCATAAAAACAAAAGTTTTTGTTATACTATAATGTAGTCAACTCACATTCTCCGTCAAAGGTTACAAGATGCGCATTCCTTCTGACTCAATATGATCAACTCTCTCCTGTAACTTTCAGTATCAAAGCTCACACTGCAGCTTCAGCAGTTTCTTCAGGATTCCTACTCTATGTTTACAAGGAATTAGCTCTCTGTAGCCAAATCAGTAATAAATTCTGTTAATAACGTTATTAGGAAAGTAGGGCAACCCAGATGACAGATATGTCTGACCACCAAAATAGTGCATATTTTAAACTGCCATTTAAAGTAAATGGGGTAAGACCGTCAATAAGAGTATTAAAAAAAAACCCCAAACAAATGAACACTCAAAACTCAAGTGACAAAGTACCATACTTAAAAAGAACAAAAAGAAAAATACCCCTCAAAAGCAGGTCCTACAACAGAATATTCACTGTATTTACATGGCTCTTCTGATGCAGCTTAAAATTTTTGCTGGGAAATAAGTGACATAATTAATTACATTTTCATTATTTTTCAAATTAATTTATGACTCTCTGCAAGGCAAAAAGGAACAGACTGGCACCCATACATAAAGCAGACTCATGGCAAATCTAAAGGAAGGTTCCTGTCCCTGTGACTGCCTGGGAGCCACTAGGAAGAGCCTTTGCCTGCTTTAGCATCATCTGAAGATGAACTGCTGTGGGGTTAATTGCAATAAATATGTACATTCTCCCTCTCTAAGAAATATTTACTCTGCATTTCAGACTGGGGATTGTGAAGGATGAAGCTGAGCCCGTGCATCTGCTGTTTGCTGAGTGCTTACTCAACTTCCCCCCCATCCTGCTGTCCCACATAATTATTTTGTGGAGTGTGAGTGAAGAGAAAGAAAGACCTGGTATTATGCATTGCTGTTTTTCTTCTCCAGACATGTAGTTTACACCAATTCTGGAACTGCTGTCTGTTCATCTCTTATTTCGCCATGAAAACCAAAAAAGCACTCACTTTTACAACAGCATAAAACTGAAACTATGTACAACCTGAATCAAAAATTGCACTAAGCAAAACTTGTCAAGTTTGTTATTAGGAAATATTTTTTTATTTACCAAATGTGATTTCACATGCAAGCTTTATTTAACTAGTTTATTATTTTGATTGCATACCTCCAAAATATGTTTTCAACTAACGTAATTGTGTTAATTTGCATCTTGAAAGGGCACCTTTGCAAAACCAAGCATTTTATCAAGGTTATTCCTACTGAATCAAATTAAATCCATACACAGAGTTGTAATAATTACCTTCAATATTTAGCATTGACTCGGGAAAGAAAAACCCCCAAAATGTTCAAATCTTCTTACCATGGTACTATTTAAAAAATTGAACCTATAATGGATTTTCATTGAAATAAATACAAAAATAAATTATTTCTGTCTGTCAGGGAATTCTTGAAAACAAGATGTGAACAAACGTGATGTGATAGAGACAGAACCCTTTCCCTTATTCTAGTGATAGCAACAGATAAAGTGTCCTAGTCAACAGTTGATCAAGCGGTGGCTGTTCAGTAGAATGTTTAACAATGCATTGCACAGCCCTTGCCTTGATTTTACTCACAGGTGGTTTTGTACCCTTTTACTTACACCAGTGGCCAAGCCTATATTTGTTGCATTTTTTTCTAAGATGGTTTTTTTTGCAAGTGAGTACATAAAGGGTTCCTTTGTTTCCATGGAAATGTGCTTAATGCAATTTTTTTTTTTTCAAATTAGGACATACTACATCAAGGGAAACTGAGTTTTCATCAGTAAAATTCAAATTTTAGATCATATAACTTTAAATTATTAGAAAATAGAATAAACAGTTAATTCAAGTGGCTTTTTAACCTACGCAACTCTGAAAGACTTCTGATTAGTGACTGCAGCCAACTAACTGCCAACTAACTATCCACAGTCTTGTTCCCCCTGAGCTTCATGCACTCATGCAAAGAGCAAACATCACATAGTGTGTATGATCCCTTCTTAGGTCTTGTTCACGCATATGCTTCTGTGTAAGAGAACCACAGCACTTACGCTCCTTTTTGGGTCTCTAGACTCCACAGAACTGAGATAGAAGAATGTTGCATAAGGGGTAATACTCGTATATCACCTCATTTGCTGACCTCTACAAATGAGAGAGAAGGCTTGCTTAAACTAGAAATAGTATTGTAGGCACTCATCCAGTAATATGCAGATTAAATAATCTGTTATACACAAAACTGGAATGAAATATCCAGATTAACAACATTGAATGATCCCTTTGGATATACTCACAGGTGACTAGTTTAATTATGTGGAATCTCATAAATTAATTACATTATTACAAACCTGATGAGTTGTGTCACAATAATGCTGATATAGTTAAGATTAAAAAAATGGCGATGTAACAGCCTGCCTTGTTATCACTGTGTATGCTGTCACAGCTTCGCAGTGAACTGTGACTGAGATGTATTAGCAGGTCAAAAGGGCAAAGCTTTTCAATTTTTAAAAATTCTAGAAAATGGATGACATTCAAAGAAAAGCTTACTCTTAGCAGGGAACCAAACAAAGTGGTATTTTTTTATATATATATTCTTAAAGAGGGGTAAAAGGAAACAAAAAAATGCAGACACTGCTATTAAAAGGCTCTACTTCATGCCAGGCTTCTTCTATATGTTTATTGTGTACAATTTACTGCTTAAATCCCCTATAAAGCTCACACAATGATTTGGACAAAACCAGAAAGAAAACTGCGGTCTTTTTCTTCCTGGAGTGGCAGAGGTTGGGCCAGAGGTGAGATTTCAATGAATTACACTCCTAAGTGCCTATCAATTATTGATAACAGTATAGTTAGATGCATTATTTTATCTCAAATTAGAGCCATGCAATTGGGTATTCACAGGAGCTCTCTCCAGCAGCTTTATGCAAGTGTTGGCAGCTGAATGAGGTTAGACCTGACTATATCTTCTTTAAAGAAACTGATAATTAAGTATCTCCCAATCATGTATCCTCTCCTTTTGTTCACCCTACTTTTCAAAAGGTTAACACTTGAATGCTTTAAAAATCTGAGTAATAAGAAAAAGAGTGTGATGACCTGCTAAACTTTCTAACCTTTACTACTCTCGAAGACACTTTTAACATTTAATGTTCCACAATAATTTTGCTAATGTTCAATATTTTTCCACTTAGGAAAGCCCAGTCTACTTGCCCCCTGTGGCAAGATGAAGACTTGGGTTAGCAACGTAATCAATAAACACTGCAATAATTAGTAAGACTAATAAGTTTCTTGCAAAGGGGCTAAGAGAGAAAGCTCACTACATATTTCTACTTCAAAAGTATCTTTTCTCAAATTACAACACATTTTTCGCTATTGCCTATGTTTCTAGCATACATAAAAAGGATGATGTATCCTTTGACAGTCACTGCCTTGGGCTGAATTCCAGAGGGTATCAGTTTGGTCCTAGACTCCCTGGAAAACCTTTATATATCTTTGTATACCTGTTTCACTAGCCTTGAAGACTTCATCTGAGCTCTTATATATTAATGGACTGTGAGGGAGCAATTAAAAACACACATAGAGCTAAGGATGTAAATATAGCTGAAATTTCAACTCTCTTCCTTAATTTTGCGAAACTTTCTAGGGTGTTAAAGCACAAATTATTATTTTAAAGACAAAGCCAGGCCTCTTAAGACAGCACTAAAACTAGAGATAAGGCAGGACATCATGGATGTCCTTTCCTCTTTTAATTTGGAGTTGAAGCTGGATCTCTATAAACCGTCAACTTTCAACGTGGCAATACTTCCTATGTAAGGAAGGCCAGTACACAGAGCTGTAACAGGATTTCTACACTTACTTGCACCTATAGGTCCTTCTTTTAAACTGTGAAAAACTTGCCATATATAGAAAGACTTCCAGCCTGCAAGTTGATGAGAGACCATCATGCTTCTTCAGCAATATTTCAGTTATGGTATTTTACAGGTGTCCTTGTGTTAAGAATCCATTGGACAGGATTTCACGTGATAATCCTGCTGTCTTTATGCTGTTCGCTTACCTACAAAAGTCAAAAGTCCTAAGAGAAAAGTTTGCCAAGCACCTCATCAGGCTCTGGATTCTGGAAACCAAGGATGGAAACATACCCTCAGAACACCCCACCTATATCACCTTTTCCCACAATGTAAAACAAAGGACTTGTACCTAATGACTGCTACCTTGAAGACTTATGTAGTTCTAAGACATTTTGAAAAATTCAATTTTCTTCTGGATGCACTATGAGCATGTCTTGCTTAACCAAAAATACCTAGAACTGTTACGTAAAATGTCATTCAAAGTAGCTGTTTACAATCATGATAGTTGTGAATCATCTATTTAGGAAGAGAGAAGTATGGTCAATTGTTTCTAAATTGTTGGCCTATAGGCTTACAGAGCCATTACTGACAAATTTCTGGCTAAGAGCATTGCTTAATCTTTGTCATATGATTATTTTACACAATAAGAAAATTTTGTTAATATCCAACGATTATAAAAAAAACAACTTAACAATATTAAAAATATATTTTATAAATACCTTGATGACTGAGTCTATAATATTAACCTACTGCTGTTAAATCAGTCAGTATTGCATCCCCTTTTGTAAATGACTGAGTAGTCATCCTTTTCTGTATGTATATTTAGCACACTACAAAAAATATTCTTTCACTTCTTTCATAATGGTAATAAAAGGAACCTGATTACTTTTTACTTGTCCATAAAACATGTCTCCACAACAACCTGAAGTTCATTAGGCCAGTATATCAAATATACATATGGAACTGTGCACATAAAGTAAGGCTTACTGGAATGTACGTACAAATTAGATGATTGCAATATTTAATAACTCAGAGAACCCTCGTTAATGTAACACTTTTTCTGCATTCAGTTATTAGGAATTGAAGTGATTTCTAGCCAGAAAATGCTGGGGTTTTAGTGCTTAAATCAGCCCTCTTTTATCAACATACTGATCATAACTGCTGTAATGAAATATCTCAGACCTTGAAAGTTTGAACATACTGATAAAATACTAAGAAAACAGTTTTTATTCTTTAGTTTAAGATTAATTTCAAGGCTGTTGCAAACAAAAACAAAATACCAAACAATATACTTTCCCCTCTTCCCTAGAATAAGACTTCATTGAACTACAGAAAAAAAAAAATCTCAATCTTATTAAAAGTGATGAAATTAGAACACTTAAAGACACTTTAAATGGTCTTAGGCTGTACACTTTCCTCCTTGGGCTTAGGCCAGGAAGTTAGTTTTAAGAAGTACTGAATACTGCATGAATCCTAAGCAAACGAAATTGGCTTCAATGTTTTAAGATGTAATGTCAGTGGATATTGCACTGATTCAATGTGATGGACACAAGACCTGATTGTTTAGATGTGAACCACTCATTTCACATTCATTGTTATTTCTCTACCGCCTTTATTGGAGTCTAAAGTCATCAAAAAAATCACTCTGTGTGCACTCTACCTCAGCAGTAACTGCATTTAGTTTTGCTTAAAATAGAGAATTAATCACTGCCAGTATATTTTTTTTCTCTGACAGTGCTTAAAGTTTGCAGTAAAATTAGAAAATGATTGTTAATTTACACATACAAGATAATTTCATGTGACTTAAGAAAGATTAAATGGAACAATCAGGAGTGACAGTGGAAGAAATTAAATCAGGATATGAATGAGAGCTGTTTTATACTGTAGGTGTTCCTGCAAACCCTAATGCTAATACTTAAACTCACCAGTTAATCACTTCCCATACTCTTTTTCAAATATTAACCTTTTAAAAAGTTGAATTAGCTTAAGAATAACTTGATATATTATTAGGACTAATTTTAAAAGTCCATACTGAAAAAGAATGGTTCTCTTTTTAAACAGTTTTTAATTATTATGAGGCTTATATGAAGAGGAAAATATATTTTAACAAGCATCCACACAAGTGGTCTGATTATGTTATTCTAATCTGCAAACCTAATTATCACCTTCTTATGGAGTACAAGGAACAGCTTTAGAAGAAAATTAATGTATCCTATCAGTGGGACAGTTTGTCACTTTATTAAATAATCATCTTCTTCGCAAATAAAATTGTTAGAAGCCTCATTGTATTAAGGAAAAAATAAAACCCCTCACACCATTACATATTAAAATTAACTTCCCACCGTTTCTTTAATGGTCTATTAAGCCTTCACTGTGGTGGATTATGAAGTACAAACGAGGATATCAACTGTTTCTAAAACGGTAAGAAACAAAAATGTTCTATGTGCATTTTTTATTATGGTGAGCTATAACTTGGCAAACATTTAAACTATTTACACTAGTTCCCAACGCAGAAAGTGTATGTTAAACCCAAAGTAGATAATGTAATTTATTTTTCCTCTTTTTGATCTCAATCATAAGCTGTGGGACAAAACTAGTATCTGTCTATGTGTAGCTCTTCTTCTGTAAAACTGACAATTAATATTCTATATTGCAACCTATAAGACAAAACCAAGCCAAACATAATCTGAAGTGCTGCCAAAGATGCCCCTGGAACAAGTCTTTAGACTGACCTATGCCACAAAAAGCAGAAATCTTGAAAAAAATACTTCATATATCATTATTTAAAATATCATTCTACCTAAGATTGAAATTTGACCTCCATATCTTCAAAGACTTTTTGTAAAGTAACCGCAGAATGTCACAGCTTGTAAATACATGCAGGAATCCATCTTGTAAACCAATATAGAGTCATATTGTCTGCCCCGTAATGAAGAAATCCTATTGGGCTCACCAGTAAGTAAAGACTTTCTTTCACTGGTCACTGTGGTAAAAAAATATGGTGCAAGTTGTTACGTTTGGGCTTTTTCCCCCCTCAGGATACATATTATGACTTCAATGTAGAGCTAACCTGGATTATTTTTAGCTATCTTTGATTAGGCTGTATTATGCAGTGAAACCAAAAAAACCCTACACATAATGAAGCCAATTTTAATGGAATTTTCATCTAGACTTGTTAGCTAACAGATGGAATATCAGCTTAAACCTACATATAAAAGCATGCTTAGCTACCCCTTATTAACTACCTCTGGTGAGTCAACGTACATCACCCAGGACTTAGGAGACACAGTTTGTGTACACTGTATTTTCATTAAAGGCATAAATTAGTATCCAACATCTCAGGCAACTGCTCTTACCTTTGCAATTCTGCCACAGTTTTCATTGTTACCTGCTGGAGTTGTCACCCTGGTAGCAGGACAGCATAATCATCATCCAAATCCCTTGGATGAGTCTATACTGTTCAGGTGCTCTGCTTCCTTTAAACAAACATTCACCACTTAACAAACAAAGGAACAAAACCCCGAGCTGCCTGTCACAAGGCAACTTGTACTTTACTTAAGCAGCACAGAGGGAGTGGGTGAGCCTTAATCAGGGGGCTGCAGCTGGGACTGTCTCATTTCAAGCAAGCACTGCAGCTCTCAGTGCAGCAGCAACTGCAAGAGAGGAAAGGTTCCCTTTCTGTCATGAAGGCAGGCTCTGATTCTTTTCTCATCAGGGAAATTATTTCCTGCTCAGCACTATCTCTGAGGAAGCTTTACTAACTGCATATTTTTTCCTTTCTCCAGAAAGCAGGATACTTTGCTCCCATGGGCAATCTAGAAATTCATAAAGCTAAGAACTATAAAGATACTGATTTTCCTTAAGTATCATTTGATACAGTTCAGAGTTCACCTTCTGTGGCTTGTAAGCTATATCCAGCCATAAAAATTGTTCAATATTTGGTGATATTGTACACGGACATTACCAGTAGTCTGTAAAATAAGACAATCAGTCTGAAATACTGGAGGTTACTTAATTTTAATGTACAAGACAGTACCTGAGTTAATGAAACAAGGCATGAAGTCATTGTTATTATAGTAAACTCTATCTGTCTGCATTTTTTAACTTACAACTGTGAAGAGCAAAAACATGTCTTGTGACAAAAGGTGAAAAATATAAAAGCTCAAACAGATCAGGATTTCAGTGATACACTGTCTGAAATTGCCAGACAGCAGGTCTGTGCTTATTCCCAAATCTAAATTCTTGGACAACAGAGTAAGATAATACTCACAGTTAGGTATGTCAGAGTGCTTTCAAAAAAACCCCCATAAAAGTAATTAATTCTAGAAAAATTGGATAGCAGTTATTTAGTCTGCAGTGGCACTGATACTTTGCCTCATGCTTCTGAACAGACTTTCATGGGGAAAATCACTTCTCTAAATCTTAACATCACTTTCCCATTTTTTTTTCAGCATGCATTGGGCTTTTATTTCTATATGCTTTCAAAAGGGACTGCACCTCCAGAAGCTTTCACAGACTTCTCACTGTGCATCAAAATCTTGGCACAGAAACTGAATATATCCTTTTCCAAGCTACAGGTTCTACTGTGCTACCAGTTCACAGCATTAAATGGCCATACTTAAGGTTTTATTACTTAACTTTACATTGTCAAAGAGTGTTCAGGTATAAGTGTACACCATATGCAGCTTTACACCACCTTATTTCACAGAGAATAAAAGTGTTATGAAGAAGACAGACAATATGCAATACAGGACACAGAAAAAAATCAATAAATAGACAAACAAAGCAACACTTAAGACTCCAAGTAAGAGACATGGCTGAAAAGCACTTTCCTCTTTCTCTGCCAGCTTCTCTCTTTCCCTTTTTTATTAAAATATTAAACCATGAGCATTAAGCAGCTCTTAATTTAGCTTTATAATAAAAATTGAAATCCTTAACCGAGAGTATAGTTTCATTGAAATCTGTATCCTTGATTATTTTATAAGGTGAAGGAACAAAGTTAAGTCAAGAAAGGCAAGGAAAAAAGGAGCCAAATCAGAAAGAGAAGCAAGAGAAGTCCTAAGATGCCAGAGGAAGGAAAAGATGAGTGTGCCTTATAGCAAGAACAAATTTGTAAGTTAAAATCTAATTTCAGAGACTTCCTTCACTTGAAACAGCTAAAAAAATTTTTTTAACTAAGAAGCTGGTATAATATAGGAGACTAGGGAACACTAGCTTGTGATCCAGTGTACTCAACCAGGGCACACATTTTATTCCACAGTTCTGCCACATCTCCATTTTTTAATGGAGCATGCTTCCAGGACGGCAGAGCTGGTGTCAACTCAGATGGCTCTGGATGGACAAGCGAAACAGCCATAGTGGTATTGCCTTGTCCTTTAGTAGTTTAAAACTACCCTAAGCATCAGAAGAGCATGTGGTCTTGTGCTTCATGCACACCTTGCAGTGCCATCCAGATCAGAAGTAGTTCATTACACAGGTCAGCTGTAACTGTCCATGAATCATTTTGAGAAACTGACGGAATCAGCGAATGTTCAGAGTAGCCCTGATGGGCATCTTTCTGTACCTCTGAGTAGTTCTGTCTCTGGCAGTGTTTGCTGTGCCTAACACGTCTCTCTGGCAGGGACTGCTAGGCACCATGCCTATATTCCCTCACTCCACAGTTTTAGTGTCATTGGGCATTGTAGGTTGTTAAGAAAAGGACCCAGTCTGACCATTCATGAGACTCTCTGGCAGCCACATTCCCAACACCAGATACTGTCACTGCTGGGACCAAAGCCCCTTCAGAGAGGGCAGCTCCAGTGAGCTGACAGGTGCCTGTTTCTCTCCACATCCCATTCACAGGTGGTTAGACCAGGTTTCCTCACCAGTTCAGCTCTAGGTTTCCCACAGCAGAGTCTCAGATGTCTTGCTCTATAATGCAATTTATTCATGGTGCAGAAACAGACAACTCAAACCGGTTCCTCCAAGGAGGGACCCCCAACAAAGGACCCCTGGACTTTTATACCCTCACAGTGCAAGCATGTGCAAATCTCTTCCTCCTAAGTCTTTGTCTCCTTCTGTGGCTCCCAGTATCCAATCACCTGGCTAGTACCACAGGTCTTCGTGCCCTTTGCTACATAAAGGGTTGGCAATCCATGGCTTATTGTCTGCTGCTCCTGCTCTCCTAGTCTAGATTTAACAAAATCAGCTAGGAATTTCTCATTCTGGTGTGAAGATACTAGTATATGACACATAAACCATCACCTTTGCAGCAGAGGTGTGCGTCCAGGTTCCATGATATTTATTTTGCTTGTGTGGCTAAAGTAGTGTATAAGTATTGTTAGTAATTTAAGCAATACAGTAAAAACTTAGTATTTCACTAGACTTTAAATAATACAGAGCTGCCTTTTCACCTGGCAACCTCACGACAGAGCTAAATTCCCACCTGTTTGCTTGCTTTCTGTGTTTCTGCTGTAGTTGCGAACTATGGCATTTGAATTTGCCTTGTAGTCCTGCTCCTATTTCGTTGTTCAGTGACTAAAACACTTTCTGAGTAAGACAGTGTATCTGATTATTCCTTGTCAGAAGGGGGACTTGAACTCCAAACTCCCTCTTCCTGGCTGACTGCCCTCACTATGATGCCAGTGTAAAAACAACCCCATGGCTGCCATGTCCTGGCTGCTGTGCAGCTTTCCTACTGCAAGGTTTTCATGGATAAGCCATACTTAGTTAGGTCGATCCACTCAGGTTTAATCTGAAAAGCCCACAACAATTTGTCAATTAAATTTATGTTCCCAAATCACTTTCACTGAAGATTTACACTACAATTCTCTATGAAATCAAAGCAGCTAAACATATTGAAGGTTTCATTCAGTGTGAATAGTCAGCTGCCTCGTATCAGCAAGAAGAACATATTTCTTTGATTAACACTCTTTTCTTTCTTTGAACACCAACAAAATCTTGATAAAAACCCTAGATTGACAACTTAACACAGCCTCCAAGTCTCTACTATCAACATCCAAATCACTAACGAAGCTTCTGCTACTTCTGCTGCTACTATAGTTATTAATATATCACCATATCTAAAAGAAAAAATCCAAGAAGTATTTTAGCTCATAAAAAAAATCAATGCTGCCCTTGTTTTTTATATGTGAGCACAGATACACTAACCACAGAGAAAGTTCTCCAGCTGGCCATTATACTCCCAAATCACAAGTTACTGCTCCAAAGAGCATTCGATGCCTTTAGACATCTTCATAATTGGCTCAGAAATAGCATGCTGTAAGAAAGGTTAACAGACCTTGCTGTCCCTCATATGGACAAATCTTTATGAAAAACAGAGTAACTGAAAGGTTCTCAAGAATCAGGAAACCATATTACTTGCAGCTGTTGCCTAAATCTAATTTGAACAAAAAAAAAAAANNNNATTTAAAAAAAAAAAAAAAAAAAAAAAAAAAGGCAAAACTAACAACTTCTTCCCCTGACTAGTAAATTAAAATCCTAGGTAGCTTTTACCACATCTACCTATGTCATGTGGATTCAAATGATACTCCGGTCCATAATTTTAGCTCGTCAGGAAAAAAAAATTAACCTAAGTTCAATACTATTTTTTAAATTAAAATTAATTTATTAACCTAAAAAACAGTATTAATTTTTGCCATAACTAAGACGACTTACAGGAATTGAAACTGGATAGCACTGAAAAATTTCCAATCTTAATAAATTCCAAGTAACTAACAGTTTTTATGTCCAATGATTTTCTCCTTTTGCTATTGTGGTCCATTTTATGCCATGGCGTGCAAACATAGCAGAAACATCAAGCTCATTCTTGCAATCTCTGATCAGTAATGAAGTCAGAATTCTGTACCTCCCAATCTTTAAAACTTTGAGAAACAATACCAAAATTACACTGTTCCTCATGTTTCTTTGCCCATCTTGTACCCTGTCTCGACACTTTCCCCATGAAGTCCTCCTGGGTATTTTGAGCTGGAAGGAGTCAGGGGTAAACTGATCCCTGAGCCAACAATCTGCCACATGCCTTGTTGATCTGAACCCTTTTACCCAAACCAGAGCTGAACATTAAAGAGCACTCGAGACAGATAATATATATATACAAAGTGTATGTCCTGAAGGGCAAAGAGAGGGCTAATTGAACATGGACTGTTTTTGTCTGAGCAATCTGGCAAATTTTTTTAAATTGCCACAATTTCTCTGTGTGACAAAGGGAAAAGTTGAGAGCAGGATCCTAATGCCCTGCACAATGGTGAGACAGAAAATAACCATCCATTAATCTACTACTTCAGAAGCAGATGTAGATCAATAGTTGCCAATCATTCAGCAATAGAATTGTAAGAGAAGCCAGAGAGGAATTCCTTCAGTGCCATGACAGCACACAGAAATATCCTAAAATGAGTAAGCCTGTCCTAGGAATGGCAAGAACATAAGAAATTATATGACTTAGTCTCAATGGCATAACCAAAACAGTATTCCCAAAACACATCAGAACTTCTGTTAGGCAGACTACGAAGTATAATGAGGGAAAGATGGACAACATAACTCTAAACCACTTTTATCTCTTAGATAAACTTGGCTTCAATAGTAGTAGTGTCACTTACCAGAAAAAGCAACAGCCATTCCCTTTAAATCACCAAGTCAGCCAATACATTTCTCTGGTGATGTTTTTTGTTGTGTGCTTTTTTCTAAAAATGTATTTAAAAATTTTTCACACACACACGCACACAAAGATACTGAAAAAATAATATTTCGGCTATCATTACATAACACAAAATTTAAAAATATATAAAAAGAAAACACCAATATGAAAGAACAGAAAATATAAGTTTGGTTATATCAATGCTAAGGACATCTTCAATACTAAGACAAACACTTTTCAATTTTGATTATATACTTGTGTCCTTATCAGGTGAAATAAAAAGAAGCAGTAGTCTGTATTATTTTACAAGTAAAACCAAACTCCAAAATTATTCTGGAGGCAATGTTAGCAACAATGCAGTTATAACAAAGGTACTATTGTACAGCAGCATCTATCATTCAATTTTCACAGAAATGTATTATGTGAATTTCTCTATGATATTAAAAACAAATATTTTCAAAATATTTTCTTTGGAAAAATATATCCTATGTTAATAAAATTAAGATCTAAATTGGAAGAGAATAAGAACTTTAACAAAGGGAGATCTGCTTGATTGATCTTGTCTTCTAAGATCCACAAATTACACTTTACTGCACACTACAAGTTTGGAAATACCTCTAGCTTTGCACATTTCTTAGAAAGAGCTATGCAACCTATTGCAATAAAAACAAGGAACTTGGAATCAGGTCAGAAAACAGTCAGATTACTTACATGAAAACGCACAGACATGAGCCAGGCAAACTACATTCAAATGGGATAAAGAGGCAAATAGAAAATGTTATCTGAAACGATGGAGATGTTGACACAGGTTCCTCATTTATACATTAAGTACTTAAAATCGCTTCAGTTATATAATTAAGAAAGATAAGAACTTTGGTTACTTAATGAGGAACTGACATACTGGTTGAAAGCATTACTTTTCAGGTAATCTATTAAAAACAAATTCTGAACAGTAGTACTAAAATAGGCTTAGGAGAACTGGCTAAATTCTTCAAAATTTTCTTTCTAATTATCTAAGTTTGTCTCATAGGATGCAAACCAATTTGCAATTTCAGAGTGTAGAGCTGGCACCTGGAGTATATTAGTCACAAGATTCAAGATCTGAAGCAAATCTAACCCAATTTCTTGTCAGTTAAAAAACAAGGCAAGTAAAAGCACATGCTGTATATTGTGTCTGTCTGTGCTGTACTAAAGGAGTATTTGGGTTCTCCTCATTATCTATGGGTACTGTAGGAGGGGCTTAATCACTGGAACTAAAGGATTAAAAACAAGCCCCATAAAGCACTCACAGTTCAGAGTAAAGGTTCTCATTGTTCTATTAAATTTTAATTTCTTTGTACCAAAGAGTAATGTATTCATGTTTATTAAATAGGAAGTGTAAAAATTATCCCTTAACAATTAATTTTGTTGCTTTTAATGGATTGGATACTGTCAATCATATTATATATAAGTGTGTTGTGGCCACTTAGCAATCTTGACCGGATTTTGAAAGGTTTTGTAGGGTTTGTGACATATATTAGAAAGGGCTGCTGCTTAACTGTTTATAAAACCCAGCATCTGTTGTAAACATGAATTACAGCCACATCAAACTTATGTAAAGATTTGCCATTTGCTTCAGAGATTTGAAAATTAATTCATTCAAAATGAATCTTGAAGCTGCAAATCCACATTAGTGTTCATTAGTTCTGATTATAATCCCTCTCAAAATAAAAGCAGTATTTGATAAAACCCAATTTTATTACAAAGTGCTTTATTTAGTGTGTTCATGAAAAAAACAAGGAAAATAACCTTATTGATTTGTATAGAAATACTTGACCATACTTCACCAACACAGAACAAATAGCGAGCTGTAGTTTAGCAGCTTTGTTACTGTGTTTTTCATATCTACTATGGACTCCTCTCACATCTGAATTTACTACAAATTAAAGAAGTTAGAAATCTTTTTCTATCATTGTGTTATTCACTGTTATTTCAAATGGTGGGACTATACTGTGGAAGAGACCAAGATTTAATTCCTATAGAGTTACATTTGCCTTTAACGCATTTCAATAAAAGGCAGTAGTTTTAATTAATTAAGGAATGTGTAAAACATCCAGTAAGCACTTCAATACACAGAAAAGGTTCAGTGACCTGCCCTGAGTAACAAAACATCATTTGCAATAAATTTCTTAACCAGCCTGATGCCAGTTGAAAAAAATTAGATTTTATTGACCTTGGGCTGTAGCATATGGATAGACCTTTTGTGAATCAACAGTTTGTTGATTCCACAATGCATGCTGGGTGAATCCCTCTGTATGATCCGGCACCAGAAACTGTCCTGTCTCCTAGATATGCAATGATTTTAACCCTTTAACATTAACCCCAATACACTTTACTTGACAATTTCTAAAGAAACTATTTCTTTAAAAACTGGGTTTTACTACGTATCTTATAAACATATAACTTTCTTTAAAGAAAACAAAGACAACATTCCTATATCTTGTCAATAGTAAGAGTAGATACGTTAGTAATTTGTCTTTAGAAGTGCAGAATGGCGATCTCCTCCAATGGAAGTGTCCAACGAATGAGTAGTCCTTACCACTAACAGTCAGCCTGAGGCCAGTTTAGTCCTGCAGTACTGAATTCGATAGCTGCAGACCCCGAGAATACAAACATAAATTCACTGCTCTGCTTATGTTCTGCTACTGCACACTGTTTTCAGAGATGTACTTTGAAATCCCAGGGGATGCCCAGGATTTAAGTATTCCTGCTTAACATACATTTTATACAGCACACTGCCTCTAATCCCCATGAGTCTGAACCCAAGGTTCCCCGACCACACCAGCCTCCCAGACAGCTGCTAGAGAATAATGTTTAGGAGAGTAAGAAATCTCTCAAGCAGAGGGCCTTAGCCCATTAGCACTTTCTAGAGAAATGATAAAAACATGAAATCTTGTATCAGAGAGATGTGCAGATACTGCAGATGCAAACTTCCGTGATTTTGCTCTGTAGACAGCAGACATAAGTAGGCTAAACCAGCTTTATGCTACAACTATCTTCCTTTGTCCCAACTCAAGCAAACATCATGAGCTTCAGGCATTATTCCTATAGGTGGGCTACTACATGTTTGAAGTCTGACAAAAGAACATGCTAGTTTTTTTCTATTTCTTTCTCTTTATAAACATTATAACTAAGAGCTAGGCAGAGTAGTAGACTTAACTACAAGCCATCTCATGCCTGTGGGAAAATGTTTTGTGCTCTCATGCAAATATTTTCACCTTGCTTTGCTTCTTCTGATTACTACAGTTGCAGCAATGCTGCCTGAGTTCAGAGGTACTGTTCCCTGGAGTCTTATCCTTTTTTGAAAAGGAACCTGTGGGTTCAATGGGACAGGTAACAGATGTCTGCAATCTGGTCTCTCTGTGGGGCCAGTGTCTTCTTTTAAAGCATTTTCACATAAGTCACAACTAGGAAGGCAGGAGAGGTTGAAGTAGAGGCCGAAACACCTGCATTTAAAATTAGGAATTTTGTGTAGATGCTTAATATATTCACTGAATATATAAGGTTGTGATTCAATCTAAGAGACTCCATTACCCACACTGAAAAACTAGAATAATGAAAAGATCAAAATAGTTTTTTCTTTTCAAAATGAAACATTTTGACTCTTCGATTCAAAGCTAAAATAAGTCAACTTTAAAACAAAGGTTGAGTACATCTGAGAGTAGACCATTTAATTCACCCCATCACAACAGATTTTGCTCTTAAACTGATTTTTTTCACTTTCAGTCACAAAACTTGAATTTGCCTTCAACTCCTATATTCAAGTGGAATAACTGGGCTCTGGTTTCTTTGCTGCCAGGCAGGACTAGACATCCCTTACAATACAGCTTTTGAATACAGTAACAGTGTATGCACGACAGGAATTTTCCCATTTTTTGGATGTTGGTCAAGACACGACACTGTAACTACATTGCATAGTGCAGTACTCACGTCAGGACACACAGAATAACTTCCTAATTTATCTGCCATTTCTCCTACCTTTTCTTACTGTGGCCTTTCCTTATTCTCCTGGAGAACACTTGAACAAGGTAAATCAGTAATTTCTATTACTTAAAAACTTTCTTAGACATTAAATGTATAGATATCAGCACAAAATAAAAGCAGAATTAGACGAGTTGAGAGGGAGTCTCAAAAATATATGGCCAGGAATATGCCATAAATCAAGTTATTAGGAACTTTTTCTGCTACAGGTTTTCTTCATGGAAGATGGAAATAGAGTGATGTTTGGAAGCTTCAAAGACAATGTAGTTAAGACTGCAAATGGAATTTATAAATCCAACTTTAGTTTACTGAGACTAAGAAATATCTTTTATGCTACAGGATGCCAAAGAGTCAAATTAGTATGCCTAATTGAACTGAATATGATTTTAGAAAAGCTAACATCAACTTCAATTATTTTTTTGTTGAACATATTCTTTGTCTCCTTGTGTATATTCCAGTCACATAACTCATACATCTGTTTTTCCCAGCATCGAGCCTATGATGTTTACACAGATCTCCCTGTAGGGCATTTTGGCCTAACTGAATCATTATTTCAACAGAATGTCCTAGTTTAATGATACTTTTACTTGAAATACTGCCTTTCGCAAGTTTTATCCCCACTGGCACTAACTCAGCCCTTCCACACTTACATCGGAAAATTTGACCCTACTCTAAAGCAGGAGATGCTGGGAAGGAAACTGATTTCCCAAACACAGGGTGGTGAGCACTTCAGACCTGTAGAGTGGGTAACGTGACAGCCGAGATTTTGGGGTTTATGAACATATTTAAATCTTACTGCAATGTCATTCCTGGTTTCTGATAATGTGTGCTAATGATCAAAAGATATAATTCAAATGGCATATTAAAATTCTTTGTTTTGACAGAGCTCGGGATGCTACTACTGTGTTCTCACTTCCATTCTTTGCTATTTGACCATCAACAGAATTCTTCTCTTCCAGATCTGGGTTTAGGAACAAGTAATGCATATCTGAAAATCACTGGTAGACATTTATGCTGAGCCTTATTTGGAAAACTATATAGATCTATTTCATATCACAGCACATAAGTATAACATTTTTAAGATATTAAGGCATGTATTAAGTATTTTTTCATTGAAAATTAAGCTTTTAACACAGCAGACTCTTTTGACAAAGGATTTCAATTTCTTAAAGTCAAATAAAAAGGTGCTTCATTGCAAAGGAAACAATTGAAAATGAGGATTTTTAGTGCATATTTACGCATACTTAAACTTAGATTTTCCAAAGACTTGTATGTCTACCTCTAGACAATTTTGAAATCTACACCTAAATTTTTTTTTTTTTTTTTTAGTAAGTCAGTAGTACTGTTTGTGTCCAAAGTCTGTGAATACTGTGGAATTTCAAAATATGTCACAGTTCCCAAGTATTAGTCACCTAGTCTCAAAGAATGCCACAATGTTGGCTAGTAGCCATTAAAAAAGCCTTTATAAGTCTTGCAATATTTCTCACCTTCATTTTGAGAAGATAAACAAGTACAAGAAGATTTTGCTTCCACACAAGCAGATTGTGTCAGGAGTTTCCCTATTAGTACACCCTGTTTACACTTGAAGCTTGGCATCAGAGTGGCAAGGAATGTCCTCAGAAATCTGAGGATCATTACCAGGATTTAATGTAAAAGGTTCTCTAACCCCAAACTTAACCTAACTTACTTCACTGAAGCAAATATAACAATATTGTGGATTTCAAAAGACCTCTGCACACAATATAAACTTAAAGTTTCTCTTCAGTAAGGAAAATTTTTGCATGTACATTTTTCAGAGTAGAACCTCAATGCAAGGGCCTGCTCAGAATGATAGCTGTGAAAATTAAAATGTTGGAAAATTAGGCAGGAGGAAACTAACATAAAAGCAAAAAAGAATTATTTCTTTAAATCACAAGAGATATACCCATATGACAGTGTAGGATTTTCAAATGAGTAATGTAGGGTTTTCAAAGCAGCAGGTGCTGTTAACTACAGAGCCCACTATGAATCAGACTAGAGTTGGACTTGCTGAGCCTAAATAATTTAGATTGCACAGAAAATTCTACATTCTGGTGAATTAAGTTCTGGGGCTTAGCAGACAACTAAAAAAGAGAGTTTCTTTTCATACACTCCAGAAAAATTCTGCTGCAACATATTATGGACTTATTCAACACACAAATAAGTGGTAGTAAAAAGAAGTATTTGTGAATTAACATAATATGGAAAACTCTACTGAACAAAAATAGAAATTAACTTCTTTTTCTCACTACATGAAACAAAACACATTTTAAAATATAATTTTCTATTATACTTTGCTCAAGTCTTTATACTGTTTTTTTAGAAAGGCATAACCTTTCTGAATAATCTTTAAATAACTAGAGAATCATTGCTTTTTTCAAGTTCTTTCAATATCACAGTACCAAAGCACATAGGGACTGGGACTATATATTTTTGTAATTAATTTCCTTAAGATAATGTTAGAAATATCAGGTTCCTTAAAATATAGATGAATTTCAAGGTGAGTCTGCTAGCAGATGTTATTAATGGCATATGATTTATTGTGACATGAAATCTGATCTGAAACTCATGTTATTAGCTGAGCTTTTTATAAATTATAATTGCCAACTGCTGAAAATATGCAGAAAGACCACTGATAAACCAGCTTCATCTTCAGGGCCTAGAATATCATCGTTTGCTAAAAGTCCAATATCTCTAGACCTGCTGGTAGGGTACAGTACATTGGGATCCATAGATCAGGCTTGAGTTCAGATCTTATCATACTATAATTCCTTCAGAATGAGAAGCATCAGAGCTAGGAAAAGGAGGTCATAGAAAATAAATATGTAATTCATGACTTAAAAAGAAATATACACTTGGGTTCATAGCATGCCACTGTATAGATGCTAAACAGATTGAGTGTTTGAGAAAAAAAAGCCCCCATTCTGACTATTAGCTATAAAAATATATACTTTTAACATAAAAACAGTAAGCAAGATAATATTCAAACATATTTGAACATCATTCTGTACAGCTCTTAGATGAGAACACAAACAGCATATTCTAAGGTCTGTGAAGATTTGCATCTACAGAAGACTTTGCAGGTCACTCTCACGGAAAACTAAACAGTCTATGGTTGGGTTCACAGTGACAAAACATTTGTGCTAATAATTATTTCTAGACATTCTCTGTTTATTCCAAATAATGTTGTATCTTACTTTTCTCCCCCCACGTGTCTTTAAATGTTAATTAAAGTTTCCGAAATGTAGCTTTTACCCACCACAACTCACTAGCTAAATTACCCAAATAAGAAGAAACAAACATAAACATTGCATTATGAATGTTATCTACTCAACAAACCATATATTGAATTTACAGTAAATGTAATACATTTTTTGATCTCTAGAACAGCTCTGCAATAGCACTGAAGATTCAAAAAGCAACACAAGAAACAGATGCAGTCTCATTCCTGACTTTTTTTTAATAGAAGCAAAGTTGCTTAATGATAAAAGCAGTTATGTGCAAAATGGCATTCACTTGCCCTTACTAAGAGTACATGTGGAAGAGGCCTCTGTCAATGCACCAGTGTGAGTGCGGGAATGAAACATAAGGATCACCATCTGCAGCTGTCTAAGGAGTATTCTTCAGTGCCTAATGGCAAAGCATCAATTCAGGGATCCTCACAAACACAATGCATCATCTTGTCCATGTTAGTCTTACAAGGCAAACATTTCACCTGTGAGAACACTTTATTTATACTGCTGTTCATTTCAGTTGAAATACCAGATATGAAAAAGTTACACTATGAGCAGTCTGGAAGCACATGCTTAATATAAAATGAACCAATTTCCTCTCTTTTATAAGAATCAATATTTTAAAGGATGTGCAAAACTTAACCCCTCACAGAACATATCTTAAAAATATGGAAAAATATTTTTATATGCATATATTTTAAGATTCTTACCTACTGTTGAACTTCTCTGGATGTTTTTCTCGCATGATATGAAATCTGTGGGCAATTGAAGCATCCTAACAGGATGAAAAGAAAAGCACCATAAATCTATTGTGACAGGAAAATTGCAAAACAGAAGACCAAACCTGTAAACAATGCCTATCGTTCGTAAGGTGTTTTGTGAACTGTCATTTTCTACAAGAGCAATACTCTTTATCACTTAGAAAGCTTACAGGTGCATTGTTCCCAGAATGGGATATATCTGAACTTAATAATTGATTATTCTTGTTGCAGTCTCCATTACTTCTTCTTACAAACCAGACATGATAGTTTTGTGTAGTGAAAATGTCTTCAAATTTTATACAGCAAGTAACATTCAGATATGGTGAAGGTTTACTATAAGATCATTGGCACAGTTCTGTCTTGTAGAAATACCAAATAAACAATTTGAAATCCATTTCTTTAGTAAAAGTGAGTGACAGATTCAGCAAAGTTGGTTTATATGCACACAAGGTGATATCTGCATATGGCATTCAATAGCTTTCTCTAAACATGGGTAGAAAATATGAATAATTGCTAGAAGATTCCCCCTTTGCTGTATGTCTGGACATGAAACCAGGTGGGGAAATATTGTTTAATATAAAAAAGAGATTTATTAATTAAATAAATTTTATCAATATTTTAAAATGCAGTAAATTATGTCAATAATATAACTGAACAATGTGTGTGAAATGAAATAGCTGAATGATATATTTATAAGTGTATAACATCTAGAAGAGAATCAACCCATTGTGCTGGTGAGAGTTGTTGAAAAGAGAATATTTGGAGCCAACGTGATAGAATCGGTTTTCAAAGCATTTTTTCTATCTCCTTTGCAGGTATGAAGAGAACTTTTTCCACAGTCCAGATCATGTAATATTTATTTCTCATACTAATCATTAGAACTTTAAAAACCGGGAATTATTCTTTCATTTTTTAATGTATGTATTAACTGATTGTGAGAGTATGAAATCTACCAACTCTTGAGTCTTGCAGGAGATAGTAAACACAGAGAAATCAATTTGGATCATGTCTTTGTGATTATGTCTTAAAATTCTGGATATATATGAATATAAATATAAGAAGAGTTAATTCAGTTAGTAAAGAATTCAAATGAATTCCGGTTTCCATGAAAATAGCATTTGAGAAAAAGTACAAATAAAACTGTCACTATAACCAACTATCATATATATATGAACCTCTCCACCCATTACTCACCAGTTTAAAGGATTATGAAACTATAAAGCCTAAAACTTTGAGAGAAATATTAAATTCAGTAGAAGTCTATATCTAGCAACATTTTAAACGATTTTCAAACAATGAGAATTAGAATGTGTAGGAAAAAAACCCTCAAATTAAATACTTTAAATCACTTACTAATGATTCCAAACATGACTAAAACTTTTGTTCAAAATATTTTTTATTTAAACTAACCAGTACTAATATAAATCACAAATAAGCAAGTATTTAATGCAAATATAAAGGTGTCCACTAATATAAACCACGGCTGCAACCTTTTGTGTTTTAAAAAGTTTTTGATTTACTAGAATCTTAAGCAGGGCATGCACCAGAGAACTGACTGGTCCAGCCTTCAAGGTTTGGTTTACTAACTCATGAGCTTTGAAAAGATAAATATATGAACTTCAGTACTATTACAGTCAAAGGTAAAATTGTTCAGATAGATTGATAGCATATAAATAAAATTTAACAATTACGAATAAAAAGCAATACATAATTCATTAAATATCACACACACTATCTACATTATGATGTAATACAGTACAGAATTTTTAGGCAAAACTTGTGATCACTGATCAAATTAAATCAGTTAACAGCAACATAAAATGTGTTGACTCCATCAAGGCACTTATTTTTTTTTATGATCTTGTTATGTAGTTTCTAAAAGATGTACATAATTTGCTGCTTTATGCACATCACATAATTATTCATGTATTTTTCTAATATATTTAAGAACGGAATTGCCATTCAATATTTCACTGTTCTGCAAGGAAACAACAGCAAAATTCCCAAGTGAATGGTGTTAGCCAAAAAAGGCCTTATTGTTCTGTCCTGTCATCCAAACTGTCATCTGAAACTTTCAGTGCTGTATTCTCAAACTGCACTCATTGTTAATTTAAATTTATTTTTATGTGCAATTTTAGAAGGCAAATATCCACAAGTATCCAGGTGATCCCACAGTTCTTGGAGACGGATGAAATAAAGCTGACAGTAAACCCTGAGACATCACACTTCTAAACAAAGCCTGCCAGCTGAACTAAAATAATAACTCTGTTAACTTTAGAAAGACCCATCATTCATACTTTATCCCGCATTAGATGCGCCAGCATTAGAAAAGTATATTGGTTAGCCAGTTTTATATGAAAAAGAAATGAAAGGACTATTGTTGTAGTTAACTGTTCATGTTCTACACACTGAAGCATAAGACAGACCCAAGACAAAACGAATAAAGGAGTAGTAGAATTTTTGACAGAAACTAGGAAACACTAATCAAGGAGTAACTGTCTAATGAATGAAATGAAAAGGCTAATGTGCTTACTCACGCATAACAAATGCAAGGCACAAACAAGCTAGGGATCAATGCCCACTGCAGATGGCAAACAGGCAGTTGTTTCCATGCAAGGTTGATTTGATCAACATTTTCCCCTCCCTGAACATTTTCTGACTCCAAAATGAATCAACTAACTTAATGAGCAGAGAGGTAAAAAAAAGTAACAGACACAGCTAATTTTGACAGGCACAACACAAGACAGGCACATGTCAGGCCAATTTCACTAAAAAAAAAATGCTGAAGAGCAACTTTTATTGATGGAAACTGTAAACCAGAAGGGTAACTACACACAAATAAGCTCAAAAGTAGGGGAGATGGTAAGGCTTCCTTCAGCTTATACTGTCCAACTGTTCTTTATAACCCTCAATTGAATCCAAAGTAGAGACCTCAGATTACCTTGCACAGGGACCTCTTCCCAACCTTAATTATGTGCTGTAAGAAAATCTGAAACCAGCCATGCTGGTTGTGCATTAACAAAACAATCTTCTGCTTTAGGGGAAAAAAAGGTAAGAGAGGAAAAAAACAAAACAAAAAAAACCCCAACCAAACAAAAATTCACCCAAGAAACTACACTGAGTTTTCTGGTTTTCAAATGTCTGTATTTTACTTGTTAAGACAGCAGCATAAAGACTGGTATAAGTAAATTAAAAGCAATGTGCAGAATTGGAAGTAATAGGAACTTGAGAATGAGTAGGAATATAAGTACTGTCTCTTAAGGGATGCTGGAATTACCAGATGCCATCCCTGAATCCTGAGGAACAACCATCAGAAGTTTCCTGGATGAGGAGAGCAGAGTGTCCTTCATTGTGAGTTTTCTGACTACATTTGAAACAGGATTAATTTTAGCAGAATTCATTCAGCCATTTCAAACAGAGGCATCTATCACTACCTGTTCAGACATACAACCAATAGAGAATTTATTTCTTATTTTTGGCTCAAAAGCTCTATTAAAATCACTTAATTAACTATACAGATACAGAGCAATATTCACATGAATGGTAAATCAAATATAGTTTGCAAAATATGCTGACCTTTCTTGGTACCTGATATTGTGAATGGCCAGTAAAGTATGAGAAATAATTTTGGCATTTTACTATAAAACTGATGTGAAAGAGAAAACTCAGGATTCAGTAAAGCGAACTCACATGCTTCATGATATTACCTAGCAAAGTGAACAGGATTTTTAAAGAAAGATCATTCAATAGTCAGATATTGGTCTGTAATTAATATAATCTCTGCAAATTACTAATTAATTTTTATTAGTAAACTGATTTGCATTCTGTCCTGAAACACAATTTTCCAGCATTACTATATCTGAATCTGAATATTTTCCAGTTTTACAAGTAACACGCCGTAAGTACATGCAAACACAGCTAAAATTTGCAGAAGTTTTATTATTAACAATAATAATCTGAGGAGAAACAGTGCTGTCAAGCCTGTTGCAAGATGAAAGGAAGAGGAAAGTCTTATGGCATCACCCTAATACAAAACCATCACCTTTCCCTTCATCCACATTTCATTTTATAGATCCACATTTCAGAGGTCATTTTATACCTGCAATTGTAATACATTTCACCAAACCATTCAAGAATTGAGATTTTTTCCAGGAGCAGTTTTGCATCAGAATCAATGTTGGGCACAAAGTAATGCTGAATACAGAGCATCTACAGCAGAACTAAGCAGCCAATTAGGCAATTTTGTGTTTCTGAGACTATTATATAAATGCTTGAGTTGTATGGTACTATTCTAAAATTCTGCATTTCTTTGTTAAGATATACAATATTTTTAGTCATTTACATGTCACGAAAATGGCCTACATGGTAATTTTTTTAAACTAAACTCATAGTACCAATCTAATCTGAAAAAAATGACCACACCATGTGCTCTTTTGTATGCCTTACTTATTTAGATGGTTTCCACTCACTACTGTAGCATTTAGAAACAAGAGATGAAAGTTTGGGTATTTGAAGAACAGAAAATGCCGTTTATTCCAGTTTAAATTCTACAAAATTGTATAGACTCTTAAAAAACGTACTTTTACATCACTGAAGTATTCAACCAGGACATATATGTGATGAACATGCAGACATACACACACATATGCACCCTTACATATGAACCTGTTCAGACTCTGAAGCAGCTGAGCTATCCTTATACCTCACTCAGGTTTGTTTTAAATCCTGACAGTGAAGATAAGATAGAGAACAGACAGAGCATATCTGAATCTACTCCTAGGAAATGGAAAAAATATTTTAATTGAACTAGGACATTTCTCAAAGTGACCTGCCAAGAAGAAAAGAAGCTTAAGTTGCTACACCTCTTTAATACCTTATGATTGACTTACACACATATATATTCATCTTTTTAATGGGTATTAGCATTACCGGAAAGCAATCTGAAGCAGTCTTTTCAGAGGAGTAACCTTATACATTGTGAATAACCTTATAGAAAGATTAATGCATTTAATATATGTCTATCTATAAGTTCTCTGTGATTAAAATTTCCATTAAATAATAATTTTTATGCTGGTGAACAAACAAATTACCAGTGTGCATCTTCTTTGGATACAAATGGTCTGATTATTTTTTTTCCTAAGATGCTTCTTTAATTAAGGCTTAATGGATCCACAAGGCTAGGAAGCTTAAGGGATAATTCAGCAACCTGTAATCTTTGGATCAGAATGCAAATCTAACCTGAACAACCAGTTAGCTCACATCAGTTATTAATGTGGTATAGTACAGATGTAAAAAAAAAATATCATTGAAAATAGATGAAGGAAGTTTGCTGTGGTGCCTTAAAATTAATTTCTAGATAATTATCTTCTAGAAATTATTTTCTAGATAAACGAAGATCCTCACAATTACTCATTCTACTTTCTGTACATATATATAAAATACAAAAAACATACGTACACCCTTCATTTCAGTATTTCCCACCCTATAATAACAATCTCAGCTAAACAAATCATATTGAACCATTGAATGACCAAGTCTAGAAAAAAGCAGTCAGGAAGCTTCAGGTTCTGCCTTGTTTGAATCAAGTTCGCATTTGACTCCCAAGTTTTTGATTAACTTACATTAATTAACCTAAGAGGGAAAGGTATTTTTAAAAAAATCATTAATGTTTCAGTGAAACATTAGTTGCTATAATTGTATTGGTTTCTGCTGATATTTTGAGCCATTTTGAGTATAGATGAGAAAGATGGTAGTTTGAAAATATCAGAGCAAGAAGAGATTATAAGCACTTCTTAAAACAGCTTTACTCAAAGATACTGATAATTCACGTTCTTAAGAAACAAATCTGAGAACAAAGATCTGAGAAATGTGTGTTCCTGGCTTTTCAAGAAGAACACAGAAACTGTGAAGATAACACTATTTATTTTGTCTGTGATATTCTCTGATGGTCAAGATTAAACACACTTCAGCAGTACATCTATTGCAAAGTCAAGTGACAGTTCATACTTTAAATATTCATTTAAATAGGCAATGTCTCAAAACCCAGGATAGAATACCAGTAACACAGTGTTTACAAATGATAGACAAAAGACAAGAGGATGGTGTATCTGGAAATGGTAACAAAAAATTTGAAACAGGCCTTCAAAGGTAAGCATATTTCATCTCCCTTTTTATTTGAAGTCAGAATTCTGTTGAGTTTCTGACACTATATTCTACACAGACACAAAATGGAATCTATGTTGCAGGAAAAGACATGCTAGTGCAAAAAACCTCAACCACCCCAATGTTCTGCGTGTGTAAAACTCTACCAATTTTGGGCACATATAGCAACTGACTCCTTGGTATTTCCTATCGATCAGTTTATACAGGGTGACCACAAGTTCCAGCTGTGTAGGGACCAGCCCTGTAAGACAAGCCTTTGTACCAGTATCTCAAGGACTTTCTTTGAGGAGCTATTTTGGGTTTTAGAAACTGACACTACACTCCTATGTATCTATATTTTTAAGTCATTAATCAAGTGCAAGACTGGGAGGTAAGACAGGCTGTTATCAGACCAGATGTGTCATGTGCCCCACGACTCAATGCAATGCAGAGGACATGTACCCTGTAAGATGATCTCTGCTGAGGATACACTGTGCTACATCTTCCCTTCTTTATATTTGGTCACCCTAAATTTACTGTAACTAGAGAAGGGTTCTTCTAGGTCCATACTAAGTGTTTATGTGGTCACTAAAAAGAGAAGGAGAAAAGTGATCACATGGCAATTAGCCAACATAGCCATATAGACAGTGTATTAAATATCTTGTATATTAAAAAGATCTCTGTGGCAAACCTTTAGTAGCATTTCTGATAACTGCTGATGGAGAACTATGTCAAAATAGTCCCAAATTATCCTGCAAAATGGGTTTGAGCAGAACACAATCAAGGACACAGCTTAGGCTGAAAGTCAATATAAGCAACACAATGCAGTACAATTGGTTGTTGCTTTAGATGCTCTTCAGACACACAGAAATGGCTCACAGGTGTCTTCAATATAAAGCATAGAAATAAAGTTCACGTTAAAAGCTTGTCTAGCTTGAAACGAATGCCTAGACTTTCATGGCCAGCATTTTTGCAGTTCTTAGGAGAGAAAAGTGAGTAATTTGCTCAAATACTAAGCAATTTTTTTTTGGTGAAATACTAATTAGTGTCATCACATTAAAATTTAGAGAAAAAAGTAAATTTGCAATAAGGAATAACTGCTTGTGTAGTGTCTTGGAAAACTATACTCAAATACGATTTTTCAAACACTCTCATAATAAAAAAAACCAAACATCCCCCAAAACCCCCAAACAAACATAAATCCCTTTGAGTATTTTTATTTAGAACACTGATTAAGTATGCATTAGAGTAGTATTCTCAGGGATTGAATGTAGGCCCTTAATTTTGGTGCCTAAACTGCCAGGGTGATTTCCCTATCCCTCCCAGTATGCTCAAGAGTTAGAAGAAAGCTCTTTGGGAAGACTCTCCCAAAAGGCATGTCAAAGCGTTTCTGCTCTGAATTGTTATTTCAAGATCTTTTGTTATTAATCATACAAGAAACTGAGCACACCTAGCTTCTTAAGTTTATGAAGGTATGCCTGAAATGCAAGAGTTTGAACAGTCCTCTGAAATCCTTGATGGGGCTCAAGCCAAATCTTGTATCACCACCCATTTTATACACTCATTTACTTGATAGGGATCAAATAATAAATGTTCACCTGACTTCTCCCTAGCAACTTCCCATAACTTGTTAGTCAAAGCCTTGGCAACAGTGCCTTATGATTTTAATACATATTTATGCTATTCATTTGTTTCCATAGCAGATATTTATTTTTATAAGAAATATGCAAACCACTAAAACATATCTCATTGATTTACACTCTGAAAGAATATTTTTCTCTTAATTGAAAAAGGTCACTGTTTTCCTCATTCATTATGTTTTCTATTTGAAATTTAAATTTTTGCATTACAATATTATTTATTGTCTTTCCTATTGGACAAACAAATATTAATTTATAAAAAAAACCCCAACATACTCATAAATTAGGGCTAGATGTTGGATTATTTATCTACAGATGTTCACTCTCTCTCACTGCTGATTTACGACAAACTTTTTAAGATCCTCTCCCTTACATCTTTCATATAGCCTGTTTGTTCTGTCTCATAGGTCCAGAAGCAACTTTCCTAACTTACTTTCAATATCTGCATTTGCTCTTGTGTTGCATCAATCAAAATATTTTCTGAATCCTTCTCCTTTATCTTCTTGCTAAGATGTACAAGGCATCTAATTCCCACCTTTGTGGTGGTTCCTTCAAGCTTGCCGTTCTTTCTCCTCTACCAATATATGCCACCTCCTTGTACCAGTAAGCACCTGTGATGCCTTAGGTTTTAACTCTCATACTTTTCAAATCCTGTATTGCCCAGGGTGTAACTCTGAAGTTTCTTGTAGCCTGTTAACTTCTGTTCTCTCATGCTGGTTAGACATAACAAAGCCTCTCCAAGCTTGCTCTCCAAGGACACCAAGACTGTCCTAGGCCCAAAACACGTAAACCAAAATCTTAGAAGGGGGGTAAGCTTGCAGAAATCACATCATTAACTGAAGCTTTAATTGGAGAATTAACCCTGATATGCAAATGAACCAAACTCATAAAAGTGAGAAGAACTCATGACTCGGGGCCGATCTTGGGAACAGCCTCTGGACTCTCCAGGGTGTACCTTTGAAGGCCCTTCAAATAAATACCTACCTTTATTCCCCTATTCTTGTTTAGTCTCTGTTTTTAGGCAGCCACTTCAGGCATCACCTGAGATCCAATTCAGACCCTAAGGGTCTGTTAAAGTGTGAGGTAGCTGTGGGAATGCAAGAATAGCAAAATGGCAGAAGACTTATATATCAAACTGAGACAAACCTATTTAACAGTAAGTCTGAAAATAACTGGCCAACTAAGAAGTCTCCAAGAATGAGCTAGATTCACGTGAGCTAGTCATGCCAAGTTTAGTCCCACTGCAGTGGTTTCTCCAAGTATCTGAAAAGGTACTGTAGAAATAAAATGAAATTAAACTGTTCATTAAAATATTAGATGGAAGAGATTATACCCTAGCAGATCATCTTTATCACTTACTGTTTTTACTGCTACTGTTAATCAAATTTGTAACTCAAAAGGTGAATGCATACTTGCTTTCATACACAGCGTAAGTGGTCAGATTCCTTTCTGGAGCGCAAAACCCCACCACATGCTACATGTCAATGACGAATATTTTAATGAAGAGCAAGGGGTTAATATTCTCTGAAATACGTCTGCTAACCCAATAACTTAATACAATTAGTTCATATGAACAGTGTTTGACATAATTTCTTTCAAGTTAAATAAAGTCCAGGCTTTGCAGTAACAGCTTCCTGAAACGTGAAATAGACTAAAAATTGGAACTAGATGCCATCTTACTGAGCTTTTAGGGACTGAAAAAGATATTCTCTATGAATAATAGGAACCTGCATTACAACTTAAACACGCTATGGCTTGGAGAATGAAAAGTCTTTTTTGGATTTAATATTTGGATATATGGAAAAATGTTAAAATATGTCCAAATATAAACATGTGTCTGTGGAAGATGAATTCAAATTTTACAGAATTAATTCACATATATTTTCTTCCCAAAACAAATCAAGCTTTTTCTATAGCTGCTTTGAATAAGTAATTTAGATATGCAAAACATTTTACAGTGATGATCTACCCAGAGAAAGACATACAAAGGTTATGCAGTAACTATTTTTGTAGACTCTGGACACTGAAAGGCTTAGAGGTTAAATACATTCATTTAGTACACAGAGAGGTTCTATTACGCGCTATAAAGGGAATAAATCACTGGTTATCATCAGAATATTGATACTTAGGGACAACAAAACCCCTGTTCTTTACTGTACTAAAGACACTAATAATTGGGAACTGTAAACCTTTTTTTAACAAAATCAACATGGAGTTAAAAACGGTTTCCACTGAAAAGGGAAAAACACCCAGCAACTTTAGAAACTACCAATTCTGTATTTCACTCTTGGGTTTATGTTTAAATGTTTCACTATTAAGCAATCTCACAGCAAAATAAAAAATACCGTTCTTGATGTGGTCAGAAACCTGGGAAACTGCACTAAAGCACTTTGTAATGGTTTAACATGCACAGAATTTTGAACTTAAGAAATAAAAATGTCCAAATTGCTTTCAAAGTGCTGAATTAATCCTTCATTAAGGGTCAAATAAATGCTTTTGCTGCCTTTTCACATCCCAAGGATCCAAATTTGCAAAAGACTAGTGAAAAAGTCTAGAGTAGTGTAGTGAAACTCAGAAATTCCTTAGATTTTCTAGCAAAAAATTTCCTTCTCCCAAGAGTGCACTTGCATAATGCTTTTTGCCTAACCATCTGGACAGACTCAGTGCGTCATGGTTGTTTAGCAACTTAGGGCTTTCATGGTAGCTTTGAATATATTATACCAGTATCCTATTCTCAGCTTCACATTGTTTGGGAGGATTCTATATCTGCATAAAAACTCTTTGCATAAGACCCATTTACTCAGGATTTCCAACACATATGAGGTTTTCTAGAAGGCTAAGTTGTTTACACTAAATACTAGGGTACAATTCTCCAAATCAGTGATCTGCTTCACAAAGTTACTCCCCAAATGATCAAACTAGGGGTGGAGACAGCTGCAGTGCAGAGTCAGGATGAGCAGAAGTCAGGAGACAACTAAAGCATATGGCCAAAGTTAGGCCCATGAATTTTCACTGCAAACAACATGAATGGGGAAGTTTTTATGAACTTTAGACCAGTCATGCCATAAATATATTTTACAGATGGAGAACTCCATCATTTTTGACAATAAATCAATTTGCTTTATGAGAAAGAAGATCTGAAAAATAAAAATCTTTGGTCTCAATGAAAGCATACTCAAATCACCTTTCAACTTTTTACCTTAAAAAACAATAATGCAGAAGGCTGAAAGCTGCTCCTAGATTTTTATAAATTTGCAAATCAAAGAGCAGCTGTTTGTAAAGTGTTGCTTTGCTCAACTACTTAAATAATGTAATCAATACTAAATGACAAGCCAGAATTCCCAAATTTGCTGCACACTAAGCAGACACTTGTCTTGCTGATGTTTGTAATAAGTAATCCTTATAATGTTAGCCAAGACAAATGTTGTTAATATTAACTTTTACTCAAGCATAAATATCACATCCACATGACATCAGATATTATCTCAGAGTAAGATTACCTTAATGTTTGCAACTATTTTGTATAATACTAGCATTAATAAAGGCAATGAAAATCAGTTAAATCCTACTTTTACTTCTGAGCTTTTTTTTTTTTTGCTAATGAACAATCGAAACCTATAAAAACATATGCAATTTAAAGCTCAGTGCAAACAAAATGTTTCCAAACATTTGCAAAAGCCTGGAACCAGAATTAATCTTTCTTTTAGTTTCAATTATGTGCATAGTACTCAAAGCTATTTCCTAGCCAGAAGAAATATACTATTGAAACATTGTGTTAAGGACAATGGATGTAACACATTTCTGAATCACAACCACAGACTATTCTGAATTGTAAGGGACCCACAAGGATCATCAAGTCCAGCTCCTAAGTGAATGGCCCATATAGGAATAGAACTAACAACCTCAGCATTATTAGCACTATGCTCTAAGCAACTGAGCCAATCCCAGTTTCTTTCTGATAAAATGAAAATTGCCATTCAAACTGCCATTACTTCCCAAATGAATTAATCTATGTCAAAACTCCTCAAAGAGGCATTTCATAAGGGCCTTCATGTATGCATTATCTGTGACAACAATTCTGTTTCTGGAATAAGAAGTATTTTTTTTTTCCTTTGATTTCTTTTAGTAAAAATACTTACACTGTTCAAAATTATTAAAGTATCATCTACATGAATTTCAGTGTTATTGCACAAATTGTAAGTTATGCATCCAGAATTATGGATGGAATTTTTAAAAGACTTCAATTTTTATGGTCTTTTGAAAGGACAAAGAGATCTATTAAAAAACCAAGATTACAATTTCAGCATTTAAAGTCTACACAAAATAATTCAAACAAATGTTATGACATTTAGGATAATGAAACCCTTCATTGATGCCAATGTGTCCTACTTCACATGTAAGGAGTCAGAACAGATGTCCAAATATTGTAATGCCAGAGAAAAGTTAGGGCATATCTTGATTAATACTCTCAGAGCAGTCCGTGGTGTCTCTTTAAAACTGGCATGAGTTACTTCAAAATATCTATTCAAAATCCATTCTAGGAAACAGAGCTAGACAAAGTGTTCCCAAGACAAAAGGAAAACAATAAAGCTCTGTATAAGCCTTTTAGCAATGTAAGCTGCATATTATCGACAGACCATTCATTGCAATCAACAAATGATTAATTGCAAATTTGTTGCTAAATTGACCACGAAAAAGACAAGCTTCAGGGTACTGTTAAAGAGGAAAAACTTATGTTAAAAATGATTGGAGACTTTTCGTAGTGAATTAATTCTAATCAATACTCTTGTTGACTTCACAGTGGAATAATGACTTCCTTAAATAGCGTATGTACCCATTATTGTAGACATGCAAATTAATATTTAACCTAATGCCTTCTTTTTTCTCTTTTTGAAACAGCATTTTTCTAATTTCACCTTTAAAAGAAACAGTCTACTATAAACAATTTTTTTGCAGTGACTAATATCAATCATCTTGGGAGGCATAATACATAGGCAAAAAAAATTAGAACACAAAAGTAATTATATTTAGAATATTTACATGAAGAAGTTCTTTTTAAATACAATTGGCACAGATGAAACAATAGGTTCCTTTAAGCATATCTGCTTTACAGACTTCTGAACAGCTAGGCAATGATTTTGTTTGGAGCAAAAGTACGATTTCAGAGTTTTGTGGCTGTGCCTTTTTCTCCCTTTCGTGGGTGCAGTCATATAACTAAAACTTAACCTTTCAATGATAAAGATAATTTCATTCCTGTGATGGTCAATGTACTAGCAGAAAACAAATATGAGTAAGTGGCGGGGGGGGGGGGGATTTTTGTAATACCAATGGTATCCTGAAAAGTGCTTTTCTTCTTGCTAAAGTCTGGTTCTCAAATTTTTGTTCAAGGCAACACATTTCCATTAATTTACAAACACTACTACTGACAAAGTAATAATTTAATTATTTAAATATATTCACAGCTAATGCCCAAATTACAGTTTTGACAACAAATGGACTGAATCATATGTTTAAACGTATTTCATTAATAAAAACTTTATAGAAATCAAGTTTCTTATAAATGTGGCTTAGGTTGAACTGCACAGTTGAACTATTATATTCTTTTATATTTTTTAGGTGTTGGGTGGGGATTTTTTTTTTTTTTGTTTGTTTGGGATTTTGGTCAATTGGCCAGGTTGTTTTTGTATGATGGGGGAAGACTTTTTTTCAGGCACTAGGAATCTTCTATTCCTCAACTACTCCTGTAGTGTACATAAAAAAATCCAAACAAACAAACAAAACATCTATATATCTTTCTATCTCAAGGAAAAAAACTTGAAAACACTGAAATTTCTCTGACTCCAAAGCAAATGATAAGCTTATCTAAAAAGCAAAAACAGACTATCCAAGGATACAGTTCAGAGCTGAAAGTGAAGCTACTGACAAACTGATACCAGTTTTTAAATGTCTATGAAGGCCTCATTAAGTTTTCTGCTTTAAAGATCTCAGAAATACTGTTTTCTTTGAGGCACTTAAATGACATAAAGAATCTACAATACCTAGCTTTAAATCTTAGACACAGAATAGAATCCAAACCCAAAATCTACACCCAAACCTCTATATAATCAGTTACTACTTGACTCAAAATCCCATGTTTTATGATTCAACTACATCTGGCCATACCACTATGTCCTCTTCATTGGAGCATTCAGGAAAGTTCCTCCACTCACTGGGCAGCCAGAGACCTGCAAGGAGGTACTTACATCTACTCTTTAAGAGAGCTGAGCAGAGCTTATACAGTAACTCCACCTAGTCCAGTGTCCTGTTTTCTGTTGGGGTTAAAAGAGGATTCTTTATGTGAAATATACAAAGGTAAGTGTGAAGTGATGCTTACTCAGTGCACTCTCTCAGCTCCCCCCAAATTTCGTTCTGCTAAAAAACTGGGCTGATGGAAAACTCATGAATTTCAACAAAAGCAAATGCAAAGACTTGCATCTGGGTGGAATAAGGCTACCATACAAGCTGGTGATGAGCATCAAGTAGATCTGCAGAAAAGGACACTGTAGTCCTTGGACTGTAATATGAACATAAGTCACCAGTGCACCCTTACAGCAAAAAAAGCAAACAGCATTCTTGTGCTCCATCAGAAAGAGTGTATCCATCATCCACGCACACGGCAGTGACCCTCCCTCTCTGTTCACCACTTGGGATACCACATTTGGAGTACTATTTGGTCTTGGGCTTCCCAATACCGGAAAGACCTGGAAAGACCATGTCTCTAAGTATCTAAATGGAAGATGTCAAGATGACGGATCCAGGCTCTTCCTGGTGGTGCCAAGCAATAGGACAAGAGGCAATGGGCAGAAACTACTGCACAGGAAGTTCCACTTGAATATGACAAAGAACTTCTTTACTGTGAGAGTGACCTTGCACTGGAACAGACAGGCCAGGGAGGGTATGGAGTCTCTCTCACTGGAGATATTCAAAGCTGTCTGGACACAATCTTGTGCCATGTGCTCTGGGTTGGACCAGATATCCCACTATTGTCCCTTCCAACCTGACCAATTCCTGAAATATATTCAACAGAGGAACAGCAGGCTGCTCAGAGGCTGAAGCACATACCACTTGAGCAGCATCTGAAGCAACTTGTTCAGCCTTACAGAAAGCTGGTGACAGGAGACTTTACTGCTGTCTACAGCTACCCGATGCAGAAAAGACGAATGGACTCTTGTAAGAGGTGCACAGGATAGGATGAAAGGCAAGACCCATCACCTGTTTTCCATATGAACGGATTTCAGCCTACATAACTGTTCTGATGGAAGCAGGCAAGGAACAGAGCAGACTGATATGGGGACCATCAATGAAGTAATTAATTCAGAAAGTCCTCCTTGTCCATTTTGCATGGATTACTTTCACAGTACATGGAAAAAGAGTTTTAATGTGAAGTAGGAAGAACATTTCTTGACTAACAAGATGAGTCTTTACACATCCTGCTTTCACAGGGATATTTCCCTAAGTTTCAAGCATATAATTATTTCCTCTTCATTTGCTTGAATATAATATATTCATTAATAAAAGTATGCTTTAGACACAAGCTTAGGAAAATAGTTCCTGGGACCATTTAGAATAGGATAGAACTAAACAGCTGGAAGGTACCTACAATCTCCTAGTCCAACTGCCTGAACCCTTCAGGGCTAAGCAAAAGTTAAAAGCATATTATTATGGGCCTTGTCCAAATTCCTCTTAAACACTGACAAGCATAGGGATTCAACCATCTCTCTCTCTAGGAAGCCTGTTCCAGGGTTTGACTGCTCTTTCCTTAAATAAATGTTTCCTCATGTTCAGTTTAACACTCCTGTGACTCAGCTTTTTACTACTTCCATGCACTGTATCCATCATGGGATACAATGGAGAAGAGATCAGCACCACTCTCTCCACTTCCCCTCCATCAAGAAGCAACAGAATGAAGTCACTCCTCGGTCTCTTTTTTGCAAACCTAGACAAAGGCAGTGTCCTTACCTGATCTTCACAGGACATGCCTTCCAGCCCTTGCACCAGCTTTGCTGCCCTTCTCTGGATGCATGGAAGTACCCAAACACTCTTCTTAAATCGTGGGGCCCAAAACGGCACACACTAATCAAGTGAGTCTGTACCTATCTAAAAGCAGTTCCGTACTTTCATAGGTCTTCCTTCATGCCCTTCTTGTAAATTACTATTTGCTTCCCTTTTATTTTTGGGGTTTTTTTCTTTTTTTTTTTTAGCAGAAGATTATTGTGTGCTGTATGTATAAGCCAGTGTTAAGGCTTCTGTACCATTCTACGCTTTAAAAATATCCACAGCCAGCAGCAGAACCATTCCTCAGTGATGCTGTCTCTAGCAGCTAAATGCTATGAATTACAACAGTTTTTGGGTGTTTTTCACAAACCCATATTTTCAAAGAGCGGCAGACTTTTTTTGCTGCTAACAATAAGAGAAGCTAATAATGTGTTCTCAAAACATTAATACAAAAGACAACAAAATGTTGTTTTCTTAACTAAGAAATGAGGAATTACAGTATAGGGCTGTGTTTATAGCCAAAAGTGCAAATTTTCTGTCTAGTTTTCATTAAAGAGATATGAACAGCTATAACATGGCACGAGAAAACCCCAACATCTGTATGACAAAATAGCCTCCATTTTGCATAATAATGCTTTTAAACTTTGACTTACACTGTATCTTCATAAAGAACCTTTTTTGCAGGTTTTTTTTGATTTTTTTTTTTGTTCAGTTGGTTTTGTTGGTCCTTTGTAATCCTGATACGTAAACCAAAAAAACTGACATGCCATGTGAATTGAGTAGCCTCTTTGGATTCCAGCTGGCTTGGCTGTATGCCTTTCTAATGGTAATGAAGTCACACAGCTGCTAGGACAATCAGCTGGAGTTCAGATCATCACTAGCTAAATGGATATCCACTGACTGGCTTCTTATCAGGACTCATTAAAGTTCAGTGTTAACAAACTGTAGGGTTATGTAGGTTTACATGGTTACAGCAAAGTGCCTTTTAAAAATGAACTTGTTGGAGCTGAAAAAAAATCTCTCCTTTTTCCACCTATAAATGTTACTTTGTGCTGGTCAACCCAAGAAATGTTCAACCCTACTCCCAGTGAAGTGAAAGGAAAATTCCCATTCATTTGCATGGAAGTAAAACAAATTGGTTCCCAATGTTTCAGGGATTTTTGAAGAATACTGCTATTCAAATTACTTCAGAATGCCTCGACTAAGGGGTCACTCAGTATTCAGCTAAGCCCAATTTTCAACTTAGAATGCAGAGCACACTCGACCTGTGAGAATATACCAGCTTTTACTTTGCTCATCAAATTGCTAGCAACTTCATGCCACATAAAAGAGTGAAGTTCTACCATTCCTAGGAAAAGAAAATTTTCTACTATGAAAAAACAAGTAGATGTAAAACCTTGCTTTTTAGCCTAATGGTACTACTGCAGTACACAGGTGTGTCCTGCCAGTTCTGTACTTTATTCTGGGATTATAGGGCAGCCCGAGGAGGAGGGCTGAGAGGACGGTTGTACCACCACAAAACTTCAGCGTGAACACAACAGATTTCAGTATCAATCACTTTTCCTACAGATAAATGGGAAAGTACCAAACTCTTACAAAATCATTACTGGTATCTTTTTCACCTCTACAGTTTTTGTCATCTGTTTTTACTGAACAAAATTTGAATTACTAACCCTTACTAGAAAAAGGAGCATGCAATGCTGCTTGCTTGACATACTAAAATGGGATAAAAGGTTGTATCAATGCCGTGTGAATGCGCTAAAGTGTTCTCTACGTTCTTCAAAACTGATACAGTCCTTAGACAACATTTCAGCTGTTATGAGTAATGGAACCAAATGGTTTGAATCATGGGAACAAATATCAACGGCTCTGGAAGTGAAAATTTCAGTGAGAAACAACAGCAGTCGAACAAGAGCCTCTTTTAAATTAATGAGAAAATAAATTTTTTTACAGATACTCAGGTGGCTAGGATTCTGGTCATCAGCTTTATGCATCACCTTACAACACGGGAGCTGCACAATGTAAAATTCGTAATGAACTTAAAAGCACCTTGTAAGTTCTTCTACGTAAGGACTTTATCTTATCTTTTTATCTTTATCTTATCGTTGTTTCGGTTTGTTCAAACAAGAAAATACTCACCCAAATTACAAGCAAACTACATCCTGCACGCCAAACGGTTCTGACTTTTGGTCTCTTTGCTTCCCTTTTTGAGGTTTACCCAGCTCTTTTCCACTGGGTTTTCTCCAGGAATCAAAACCTAGTCAGTATTACTTAAGTGAAACTAAGATGAAGGGTTTTGGCAACATTTCCAGATTATAATCAGCAAAATATCATATCTCCCACTAACCAATATATGGAAACTCACCCACGTAAATGATATCATCTTGATTCAACTAAGCATGCTCAAACTGAGCAGTGACATTAATGCACAGGGAGAAGTCCACAGAAGGGAAAAAAACAATACTCCTACAGTTAATTATACTCGAACAGGCAAATGATTGCTTTACACTTGCACATACTCCGAATTCTACATTGTACCTCTTGACAGAAACAAAACCATTATTTTAATTTTGATTTTAAAATTATTTTAGTGGCTATGAAAACTGGCAGGATGACAGCATTTTTTACATAAAGTCCTATATTTATCCACTGAGCTTAGGTTTCCTTGCCAATATCCTTGGCTCTTACCTACAGGAGCTGCTTCTGCTGGCAAGTAATAAGTTCACTTCCATGGTTCACAGTTGATGCTGTCAACAAATGTGCCAATAGTATAACATCGATATCTATTCAACAGAGAGGACTCAGCAGAATTATTCTATAGGTTGTATAAATGTCACCTGGTGATAACTTTTAGTTACTGTATATCTCAGCTGAATTTAATCCCGTAACCTGTTACTCCTCTCAGAAACTTATTCCAGAAATCAACCAACCGACCACAAGTAGCAATTGTCAGATGACTTGCCTTGGTCCACTAGCATGCAAACTTAAATATAATTTACAACTCTATACTTACATCAGTGCAAATATTCCTATTAACTTCTGTGAGCTTTTGATTAGCTCCTGCCAACTTGTAATGAATGAATATTTTTTTCAGATGGAAAACAAGGAGAAACACATTCAACTCAATCGAAATGTGCTGTTTTCCCCTCTGAGGGTTTAGAAAAGGTAGCTTCAGCAGTAAAAAAGAGTTAGGATGAGCACATAAACTGTTTCTGTTTCTAATCACTGCAGTATACAGGTATGTCCACAGGATATAACAAAGTGTTAAAGTGGTGTCCAAAAGAGAGACACTTCATACAAAATAGGACCTACTTGCAGTGTTTTGCAGTGTAACCATCTAGAGCAATTGCTCTTGGCACAGGTCTAACCAATTTGTGAGCAGGCAAAACGCCATCTGAACAGATGGCATGAGGTACACAGCCAAATAGCCATGTATGTGCATCGGCTGTGGGTAGTAATGGCATGATTCCCAGCCATGAAGGTCTAAACAGTTGTCCATCCTGATCTTAAAAGCTCATGTTTATAGAGAATTGCCATCAATAATCCAGCTTTGTACTAAATTATCCTTGAAATAAAAAATGTTCCTGGAGATGAAAATGACAGTTGAGTTTCAGGAGAACTCCTCTGTTCATGTATTTGTTGCTTCATTTAACAACTTTTTAAAAAGGAAATAAAAGCACAGTAATGAAAACAGGCTTCCATTTCCCAGACCCATTTTACTTGTTGCTCACTGTTGTAATAGCGTGCAGCAAAGATCTTGATGTGACGAGCAGAGAATTAGCTTTGGGCAAGGGAAGTTAGGTAAGGGAATGCCTGTGCTGCAAAACTGCACATAGATTGTATCAACATGCTCTTCTTCTTTTTCTTGTTCCCAGATTATATAGCTGGCCCAAAAAAATAAAAGAACAAAATGATTTTTTACTGTGGAGATTTGCAGGACTTACTGAAAGCATCATGAACACACCCACATCTAGGAACAGTCAGCTGTACCTGGAGCTTTATAAACCTTATCTTTCCGTGATCATGGAACTACAAAACAGCTCTAATTCAACTTTGCCTGGAATTTTTACAAACAGTATACCTCAGTTACATCTGAAAATCCAAAGCAATGATTTTGCCTAAGCAAATTTCACTTAATTTCTTCAGTCCAATAGTGCAGCTAACAGTTATTAACCAGCTATTTTTATCCAACAGAATTAATTAATTTTCTGCTTACAAACTGCCCAAGAAAGACTAAGTTGTCTTTGTGATCATTAGTTACTTGAAATGATTTTACATGTCATTTCAGTAATTGGTTCTTATCCTTAAATCTCCACAGGTTTTCATTATGCATGTTTAGCATAGAGCTCAGTTTGTTAATTGTACACAAAGGTTACAATGACAATGTTTCTGTCCTGTCAGGATGAACTGAAACTCTATAATCAAGATTTTGATACAAAAACATCTGCAATTTCAAGTTCCAAATGAAAATTCTGACATATAAATTCTTTTTTTCTTAAAAATCCTCTCTGCTACTAAAGGTACATCCATGCAACATAAACATTACTTTGCTACTTTATTTATCATTTTTATCTTTCTAAATGTTGGGGAAAAAAACTCCACAAGAGAAAGGCTCAGTTCTGTAAGCAGAATTGGCTATCTGAAAAAAAAAATAAAACACACTCACTTACTGTTTAAAATATGATACATACTAAACTTTATTCCTATGATACATACTAAATGTTATTTTCAAACAACAATATTTGATTCTATATTAGCATCAATCCAATGGTCCAAGATTTTTTTGCTCACCTACCACGCAATAGTATCAATTTTTAGAGAAAATGCTGCCAGCTGCAATTTAATTAGCTTTACTAAATGATCCATCCTTACAAATTCAGTGGTACAGAAAAGTGGATTCTCTGCGGATAACTTGGGCTGATTCAATAGTGTTCCTACCAGTGCTCAATAGAATGCACAAAAGACTATCAACTGTAGTCTTTTAAGACATGTCTTGATGGATGCCTTTTGCATATGCCAAATAATCTGGAAAGTAAGAAGACAAATTTGGTGCCCTTGAAACAAAACAAAAAACAACAGCAAAAGGTCTACTACAGATTTCAATAGGTTCAGGAAATGGCCTATACACATATTACAGATTCCAGATTATCAAGATCTATATATAAGGAATCTCACAGAATTGCAGGAATATTTGAGTTGGAAAAGCTATGTTACCTTCAGCAGTTGCTCATTGTTAGGCTTGTGCAAGGAACTGATCAAAAGAGAGCAGTTTGCTTGAAAAGGAAAGCAAAATTCAGGGGGAAGAAAAGGAGCACATAATCTGAAACAAAGCCGTGATTGTCAAGGACCTGCTAAAACAGCTCTTACTTTGCTTTTGCAGTATGTCTTGAACATATTGAACATTTCAACCTTACAGAGAGAACCTGTCAAATCTTAAAAGGATCTAGCAGAACAACTAGATGCGAAGTAGGCTAGCAGAGATTAAGTTTACATGAGCAAAACGTATTTTTGCCCCAAGAGCTGGAAGTCTCAAGTAGTTTTCAGTAAATCATAAATGTACAGTTTGTTAAACCTCTTCTTCACACTATATCTTGAAAAATAAGTTTGGCTCAGTAAGTGGCATCAAAACCACAATTATTGCCTGGATTGTTAAACTGATCAGGCACACAAAGGAGAATAAATTAAACATACATGTAGATGACAGGGATGTTGCATGTTAAGCAGAGGGATAAATATTTGGTGATGGCATCCATCCACCCTCTACAATACTTACCATAGCTGGGCAAGTAAAAGCCTTTCACATTTCCTGTTTGTCTAGGGCAGCTGTAACAACAGCAGACAGTGTAAATGGTTCAGGAATCCAAAAGAAAGCCCACTTGTCCTAAACTTCCCCTGTTTAGACCTGGAAGCTATGAAGGATTTGACATTATGAGATGACAATGGAATGTTTATTCTATGTAGGAGGATACTGAAAAAACAGATTCATGAATGACATCCATCTTTTCAGGCTAACCAAGTAAGAGCTGCAAACAACAGTACTAATTAAACTGGGAAAGAGAAAAATTCAGAATGAGGACCCACAAGAAACCTCCAAATGACAGCTACTTATACCTGAAGAAAAGACCAAAATTTTTGGACAAAATGCTAGGACTACTCAAAAAGACACAGACATTTTGGAGATCAAGTGGTGAAGAACAGGAACTACGAAGATGTCAAGAAAGAACTTAAACAGCCATTGCTGAAGATGGCAAGAGCTGGAAGGTTGAACAAACTAAAATAACAATCAAAAGCACTGTTTATCGGAGATTATCATGCCAATGAGGTACCCAAAAAACAGATTTAAAAATGGTGTGGATGATTAAGTACTAAGAAAGCGTTTTTCAAGAAGCAGAACTCATGAAAACTCTTTTTTTGCTAATATGTCCGTCTGTTATGTTTACATACCAGTCTGTTATACTTACATATCTCTAACTCCCTAGACAACTTTGACAGACAAGAAACTGTGCCATCTTCTAGCCGTTTCAAAGCTAAATGTATGATAGTCAATGCACTATTGCTATGAATTAGACTGACAGCTGAATTCTGTCTGCTTTTCTTTCAAAAGCAGCCTCTCTCCTACACCAGCTACCAATTTTCATAAATTACAGGGAACTTCTCATGTCTTTAACTTCTCCTAGGAATCAGCCTGATGCTGACATCAATATACAGTACGCTCATGGTACATTTTATTTCATTGGGATCACATCTAAAATTAATGAAGCTGCAAAGATGGCTGAGGACAGAAAACAAGGAGTTGTTTCTCAGAGGAGCATCTCTTGAGCTTATCCACAGGTAGAGAATGATGTATGGCACTATTCTCTTTCAGTGGTGAATCTAAATGTAAAATATACATAAAAATATAATGAATTGGATAAAAATATAAGGAATTGGAAATGAAAACCCAAGAAAAAATCCAGTCTTCCTGTAATAATAAGGAACCTTTCTAACCTTCACATTTCAGTATGGCACTGGGCAAAACCACATTCTTACCAAGTCTTAAAACTAAAGCAGTAGCTTCTACAAGAAGTGGATCATAAATTTCTATGCTGAAATCTAAGATGCACTTACAGTGAAGGGCAGGGTGTTTTATGGTCATTTAGCACATTTTGGGGAGTTAGAAAGTACTAGCGAGTCTTTGTGACCTTGCTCAAGTCACTTACAGGGAAACTGTCAACTAAAAAAAGTAATTTATATACTTCTACCTCAAAATGACTTAGCTCCTGTTATTACGATTTGTCTGGTATTAGTATGCATAAATCTACTACCATTACGACATAAATGAAAAATAATGTTCTCCATTTTCCATTTTGCTAATATAGTGAATTCTGGAAGTCTCTTCCTGTGTTTTAGTATTTACACATGTAATTTCTGTTCTTAAGCATGAGTATGTTAAGACAGCAATGGAGGATAGTAAAATGAATAAATACCTAAAAAAATGAAAACCATTTATCTTCCACAATCCTTAAAAATTACTGTAGGAGATTTAAGTAGAGGCATAATGATTGAGACCACATTAACATCAGTATTTCAAATTGCCCAGATTTGGATTTAACTGCATACTCTTTCTGTTCTGAATCTAACTGAATCTAACAAGGGGACAATTACATACCTCAAAGAGGTATAATAGGACAACGTTAAATGATTTAACATCACAGAGGGAAAGGTAAGAAAAAATACTATTCTGTTAGAATCCCTACATACAGACAGAAGTCAGAAGAGCAGGACAATCTCATATCTATTACAAAGTGACTTATTTTTTTAATGCCAACTGGGAAATTTTACATTTACTCTTTAGTTCACACCAAGAAAGCAGTGTATCAACTCCAGTTCACTGATGGAAAGTGAAACTGTACATTGCAACCTCAATTCTCAAGTGATTAGAAAAATAAAAATAATTCTAAAAAAGGATATCTTGCAGGACTGTAAGTCACACTTTTCTAGGGACCTTGGCAAATACTGAGAAAAATGTGAATGCGAGATGGATCCAAATTGGAACCTAGTATTTGAATCAGCCTAAAATATAAATGGAGAAGTCCTCCACACCGCAGCCAGGCATAATATGTTTTTTATAATATTCTTCAATGACACTGCTCAGACTCACTTTGAAAACACATATGCAAAGTGTGGCAATAAAAGGGTTATTCAAGTACCTTAAGCATCTGCTTTTGTGATTAGTATTTGAAAGGAGATGAGTGCTTCACTTGCAAGGCACAAAATGACACGGATTATAACAGGTACTGTTAATGACAGTATATGAATGTTTAATAATGCAGAGTGATTAAGACTGGGTCTGTACTTTATTATTCTATCTTCTACATATGTCAGAATGGCTTGAATACCTTTTGGCATGATATTTAATTAAAAGTAAAAGTTAATTTTTCTCATTCACTTCAGATATAAGAGTTATTACTTATTATTATGCTGGGTTTCCTACAATGACTTTCTTTCTTTAATTGATTGGTTACAATGGGAATTAACACAACTTTATTTTGAGTTCTTTGTTTTGTCTACAAAAATGTAAAATGTCATATTAATTTACTGGATATTGTTTAATATATTTATATTAAAGGAGGGCTTTTTTTCTCCCACAGAGCTGGTAGACAAAGAACTGGATTTCCAAAAATTCACAAGTGATACATACATTTTTCAATGGATGTGGCCCTCATAAAACAATTTAAAGACCCTTCATCCTGTAAATCTTTCCTTCAGCTTCTTTGAAAAATCACAGAAGATGCATTTTATCCCTTAAACAAAAAAAATCCAAAAAAAAAAGAACCCACCGAGACCAAAACACAAAGCACTCCAAAAACAACTCTGGAACTAAATATTCTGTCCATGAATTTCACGCCCAAGAAAACTGACAGTAGCAAAGCCGCAAAAGGGCCCACCTTAATAAATTTTAAATCAATTCTCCTACTAATCCCATCTTGTCATTTTCATACAATAGTCTTGCTAAAAACCTAAATATAAGCAGAGAGAGAAAAAAAAACAACTCGATTTCAAGTCACTCTTTGAACTGAGGAAGACTGACACAGATTGGTACATCAGCCTTCTGTATTTCTAGAAGTCTCCAGTAGAACAGCACTTTCTAGAGACAGTACAATTGCATAACCTCAAATAGAAAGTATTTCTGCAGGAAGCCAATATAACAACTGAAAATAAGAAAGTTTTTCTAGACCATCACCTATTGTTACCTGTGTTTCTTCCAACAAATTCACTATAGAACAAGACTTCCTGGAGATTTAGGTACTTTTAAATTCTTGTTCTCAGGCTCTGGGTTCCGTAAAACGGGAATACAATTTTCTTATATTAAACATCACTGTGAAATTATACTAATTTGCAAGCATTTCTACTGCAAAGAGAGTCATATAAAAGTCTATAAATAAACAACACTGTAAATCCCATTTATTCAGTGAATACTTGCCCACACTAGATTGCAACTCGGCTTCAAAAAATATGTTTGGGGCTTCAAGAATAAAAGCCCATATGTTTATCTCCTCTATAAGAATGTGAAGAGAGGGATAAATTAGTTTAAGACATTCAAAGTGGACCAAAGACTGATTAAAACGATCTACAGTCCCCTGGTCTATGTAGCTGAAGGTGATGCAGCATGGGTAGATTCAGGCAAGGAAAAAACAAGCTACAAATCCTTGCCAGGTATGTGCATAATTTTAATCTGAAATGTACCTGTAATTTATCACCTGCTATTTTTGAGGCTTAAGCAAGATGTCTTTCCTATGTATTGTGACATCTTATACCTGCACTTTCATTTTTTTTTTAAAGAAATCTTCTTTTGCTTCTCTGATACTCTCTGCTCCCACGTATTCACTTGTTCCTGCTGTCTACTCAAGCTCTCCCCCTGCATCCAGATTTCTCAGTGATGAGATGGGCAAGGCAGTCAATTCAGCCTTTAGGAACACTGCGCGGAAATACAAGAGTGAGTGAAAAATTATGGGGAAGGACCAACAAAGAAAGAAAACTAAGGGAAGGTTCATTTTCTTTCCACCATTCACCACATTTTTGATTTTGTAGGTCTGTTTCTAGCACACAGTCAAATTTCACATGGCTGAGCAGAGATTATAAACCTTTGTTGAAAGTCACCTTGCCTAGCTGTGTAGTGCTACTGAATTTAAAAGAAATTGCTACTTACATATATTAATCATTTGGTTCTTCATCTGCTGTTCAAATAAACATGGCATCTTCACAAACATGCTCATTCTTAGCACCTTTCCTCTAAAAATAAATTTACCATAATACCAATAGATTTGCACACAGAGTTGCAGCAAGGCTATATTTTAAACTTTTCAAGCAAAAGCAAAAGAAATGAAGATGAGCTGAAGTTCTTACAGTCTTTGGAACATTTAGATATGTGAGTTATTATTTTACAGATCCACTAGCAATCCATCCTAAGCTGAAATTTTAATGCAGCACAACATAGGACTATAAAGAAATGGAATCCTCCTACATTACTTGTCATAGTACTTTGGGAAACCAGTTGTTAAGGTTATAATTTTCATTACAGATTAATTCTCTTTTTTCATTTGCCCACAAATGAAAGACCAACCAGTTTCTGATACCTGAACTCATGCAAACCAATACGACAAACACATAGCCTGTCAACACTTCTACATTTTCAGTAATTATATGCATCACTATCTGTAATGATATTTTTATAAAATTCACAGTAATGAAGACAGAAATATGAACTTCAAAGAGGAGAAGAAAGATATGTACCTACATTTCCTAAAAGCTTGATAATACAAGAAAAGGTTTGTTTTTGCCATAATGTTTTCTTTCTACTTTAAAATCTGAAGCAGATGAAAAAATCCAGATGAAGGTTAGAATAATAACAATTAATAGAAAGCAGAACCCAGACAGCCCCCAGGGACATAGATTACTTTTTCTTTTAACACCGTGTCTCTAGACATAGCTAAACTCTTCTAGTAGACCTGTGAAAAATCAAATATTGATACAGACTTTCTACTGAGCTGGATCACCAATCTTTCTTTCCACCATCTACCCAGTCCCCCTAAGGAAAAAAAAAAAAGTACCAAATAACGGCCCGTTACCAATCCGAGGAGTCTCTACAAGCCAATTTATGTAAAATTTTTACAGTACATCTTTTAATTTAGATGTCACTTTATTTGCCCACTGTAGGAAATGAAGGCATGAGTGAAATAAGGAAGTGGACACAGCTGCATATTTGCTGTCTCGTATTTTTTAATCTGCTAATTTGTTAAGTAGCTGATTTACAAAAGTAAAGTTTTAATTCCTATGTAATCAGCTGAAAAGGAGCATGAATTATAAAGAATTTCTTAAAAAACCCAAAAAGCCCAATACACCCCCATCCCCCCCAGTTTTCATAAGTCCTAAACACTTCACATAATATTTATAACAGATGAGTAAACTGACATTAAACATAAATTTCAACTGAAAAATCAGGTCTAATGATCATGACTATAAATGTCCAAAAAAACCAAAGAACGGCAGGCACTTGGGCACTACAGCACTATGAAGTTTATGCTTCTGGAGGCTGTCATCCTTCAGACTACAATGTTGTTTGCTTTGCTCCTATTGTCTATAACTCACACCTACCCTGATTCTCACAGCATTCTTGTCTTGGGGAATCCGATTTACGTAGCTCTAAGCAGATATTTATGCATTCAACCATTTTACCCAATCAGAACATTCTAATTTCCAAAAGCATTTTATAATCAGATTATACCATGTTGACATTTATTTACAAATTATAGTGTTTCCATGTATCATAACCCTCATAATCATGAACAGCTTTAGAAGAATTCTCTGTGGAAGAGAGCTTTGATAGAAAATCGTTTCTGTACTCCCAGTTAATTACTGATTTTTTTCCACCAATTACAAATTTGAACTCAATCCCACAGATTTATAATTCACAATCAGTAGCCAATGCATACAAATTACTCTTGCTTCTCTTTTAAACATGACTAAAAGTTCAATTTATTAAATGCTAAATCATATGAATTATCCACAGTAAAATGCTGTGCAGTTAAACCTTCTCTGGCTACTGGACATCACAGAATAGTTATTTATTTTAACTAATCAATCTTAAAAGCTACTAAAGGCTTTTTTTACAGTCAGCATATGTGTTTGAACTCTAACCTACTAGATTAGTAATGCCAATTTAGCCTCTTAATCAATTTAAATATATATATTTAAAAGCATTAGGATAAATAATACAAGTAAAACAAAAATTGTAGGTTGAAAAAGGATGATTAACCTGCTAAAAAAACCTCTCAGCCAGCAAGGAAGAGAGAAACATTATTTTGGCTTCCTGCTCTAGTAATTCAGTCACTGACTCACAGTAGACTGAGATTTCAGAATTTACCTCAGTTACAAGAAAACTGCACTTCTGTGCATTTTATTTCACTCCTTTACTCCTGACCCTTCAGCTCTATAAGGCTCCATACTCAATTATTTGAAAATAAGTAAATAGGGACAAAGCATCATTTCTTGCAGCTATGCTCACAGAGACGGAGCACACACAGAAGAACGTTCCCCAAGTTTAACAGTGCTAATGAGTCTAGAATTCATGTATTTTCCTGAAAGTCTCTTCAGCACAGGTTATGAAAGCCTACATCAGCAGATGTTACAAATGTTATCAATGGAGTCTCTTTTCTGATGAATACACCAGGGAATGAAACTATAACAAAAAAAAAGACCAGGCAAAACTGACTTTTTAACATCCAGCTTAGAACAACTACATAAACAGCACTTTGGTGGTTTGTTTTTTTCCCAACTAATGCACTATAAGATACAATGAATGGAGAAATTTTTTAAACTCTTGATTAGGTTAATAGAGTGCTTTCAAGCAATTGCAAGAGGAAGAACCATGAGATAACATATAGAGGAAGTATCTTTACACTTCACCAAAAAAGTACTGCAAGAGATGACAGGAATAAAATTAACTTTATCTCTGCATATTGCAGATTTGCCCTCTAAGCTATCAACAAATAGATGGCTACCTTACCTAGAAGATAAAAAAGTAACTTCCAGTTCTCTAACTTAAACTTGTGTGACTTTGAAAAAAATAGGTATAGGGCTACCGATTAAAGGAAAAGTTACAAACATAAACTCCTGTTTTTCTGCATTCTTTTTATAATGAAGACTGTCCTAAAAATATCTGAGTAACAAATTCAGAGCGGCAATCTTTTCAATAATTATCTTACTGCAATGCTTTCCTCACCCTGCCTGGAGAAAAGCTGTTCACTTTTCTACTTCAGGCTATCATCAGCAGTAGGGTAGAAAGTGCTGCTGAGAATCAAATTAAGACTTTTACTAAAAATATTCATATCCAATTGATAACTTGATCAATTTTTCTTATCCTTAAAAGAAATTCCCTCTGCTTAGGTTTCTGTTTTCAATCACACTAGATTGTGATTGCAACAGAAGACAAACACTTTGCAGTTTAGTTTATCATAAGAACAACTTTAAGGAGAAAATTCTTTGACTTGTGAAGTAAAATGATAGATTGCAAAAGCCTTCACAGAGGTACAAGTACTCTCAATGAAAGTGTCCATATATTTTAATAAAGTAATTGTGAAGCTACTGCAGTGAAAACAATCATTATGCATAGTAGGTATGTGTCTGATATGCATTTCCAGAAGAACTCTTATACTCCAAAATATACACATGCAATCCTTAAAAACAAAAACCAAATAAAAAAAAAAAACCAAAAAAAAAAAAAAAAAAAACAAAAAAAAACAACAAAACACCCAAACATTAAAACCCAAAACAAAGAGAAACCAAGCAAATCAAAAGAGTAATGTTGTAACATTTTAAAAATCTCTCAAAAGCATTTTCTAATGATTTGCTGTATCTTTTTGACTACACAAGTGTTTAAAGTGCACAAAGTTCGAAGCTACCCTGCTCTCTATATTTGGTTTTTTTAATATACAGTATTTAACACTGGTGGAATTAATGATATAAAAAAACCCTACGCATTAAGTGAATAGTAATTTTATGCCTACAATCATAACAAAAATAAATCTTCATTTTAATGAAATTCTGGTTTTGACATGAATTTGTTATACAATAGGTCTCTTATCATACATTCACTCATTTTTTTCTTGAACATGCTTGAGATAAGTTTTTCAACTCTTCATTATAAAACAGAGATTTAACCCTGAGTCTGCACTCAATAAACAAACACATTATGGTCTAGATAGCCTTATATTCACATACCCAATGGTAAGAATTCAGGAAAGTGATTTTGTACATAACTTCTGCATACAAACAAATAATCAAGACTGTAAAATATGTATTATTGCTAAAAAGAGATATAGAATCTCCTGAAATACTGATAATATTTGTTATTGCTGTTTCCTTTTAGTCTTTCTGCTATTTGGTTCCCCCTCGCCCCTCCTTCTCCATCATGATTTCACTGCCACAGGAAATCACCAGAAATATAAATGAGACTGTAAGTAGCCAAAATACTACCTCAGATGTGTTTACTAAATGGTGCTTGTTGTTTCTGGGGTTTTTTTAATTTTTATTTTTAAATAAAACAATAATAATGGTAATGGGAGCACTAATGGATTCCTTGACCAATCTTTTTACCTAAAATCTGAAAGGCTCTATGTGGACTCTTATTAAAGTCTACAGGAATACTCTCTTTGACTTTAATAGGGTTAAAGTGCATTACAGTATTTAGTAAGTGTTAGATTCCTAGTCTCACAGGGGGACTTGGTACACTGAGCAGTGTCCTAAGTCTTCCTAGTGCTTTTTTTCTTCATCACTCTGCTACATTTTGCTCAGCTTCATCTCTACTCACCCAACCTGACTGTTTGTATTTTAGCCTCCTCCTATCACCAAATCTCCAAAATATCGGAATAAGACTCTTTAACATTATTGTGAGGAATTTCAGGAGGTAAACTAGGGGCTGGCTTGAATTTGAAGCCTCCTCCATAACCATGACAGAAAACTGGCTTCAGATGGCTCAGTCCCAGTCTAAAAATATCCCAAGTAACCCAAAAGATGCCCCTGCAGTTTTATTCTCTTACGTCTATGTTTATTCTCGAGCTATCTGATGTCATCCCACTAAAAAAAATGGAATCTGCAAGGTACAAATACGTCAAATAGAGGAAATTATATACACAGGAAACTTGATGATCTGTATCGATGAAGATGAAGAGATCTACACCTGAAGCAGATAGCATGGGACAGCGGGAAGGGGGGCAGACTCCTTGCTCACAGTGACAGCACTACTCACAGAAATCTACATCTGGAGAGTCAGAGCACAACAAGCAGGAGTACTTTGGACTCAACTCACAGCCAACTGCAGACCCTACAGGACTGTATCTTCTTTTTGTTCTCCGGAGGACGGAAAACACAGTTTCATAAATCAAACCAAAAAGACAGGACATCTTAACTGGATAAAGCAAAAAAACCCAACCCAAACCAAACCCCAAACCTATCTGTCACACACTGGCAGGTAACACACCTTTCTTCAGTGAAACAGAACTTCTACTTCTTGAGCTGTGAAAAACTGGAACTGGAGATGGAGCACTGTCAAACCAATGACAGCTAGAAGGGTGTTTCTCAGTAATTCACAGGGAAATGCAAGTTTAACATCACTTTTGTGTTGTTACTCTGTTACTTTCTTCTTTGCTATGTAGAGGAAGTCAGCACTAAAATTCATTGCTGATACTTGCAGGTCAGGTTTAGACTAAAACAACCGATTCTTTCTCCAATCATCACACCGACTTCTTAATTCGATCTTCTGAAACACTGCAAATTACTTATCATTTCCCCTTGAAACTAGGCAGAGCTCAGTTACCAACACACAATTACACAAGCCAAATTCAGTAGTTCAGCAGCTCTGATCACAGATCAGAACTATTTCTAATATTCAAATTTCAACATTAAACAGTTCTCTTTAAAACAACTGTCTTCAGTTGTTATTACATTATTGGTGTCAGCCTCATACACATGCATTTGCTCATTGACATCATAATATCTTGCTGCCACGGTTTCCAAAGAGCAATGGTTTAGCTGATAAACGACAGAACCATAAATTTTGCAGGCGTATGTTGTCCCAAAGGCAAAACCCTGAGCAAAGAGTTTGACATGGACACTCTAGAGTCCCCAAGCTCCTGAACCTAATTCTGTAGAGATTAATTCTAAAAGATTAATTCTATTTGGTTAGAAATTTTGGTGTGAACAGAAAAAGCAGTATTATTTGCCCTACAAAAATTCTGCCTTCAGCAGCCAAAAATACTGTGATTGGCTCCCAAAAGTTCTTCCTGTTGCCCTGTGCCAGACCACAGTTATTTATTATTTGTATTAACATAGCATTTAAGAACTGCTGTCATGATCCCAAGGGCAAAGAAGAGCTATACAAATACAGAAGAAAAGGTCAGTTCTTGTCATGACTGTCCTGAATTGGAGGCATGAAAAGCTTTATCTGAAACATCACTTCCTTTGTATTTATTACCTCTGATTAAATCTGGCACTTGATATTTATTTACATCACAGCTCACACTAAATACTACATAAGCTTAAATATGAAGGAGTATTCTAGCAAAAAAGGAGCAAGTTCTTGGTTTAAAAATTCAGAAATCATTACAAGAATGAAATATAACTTAATAAATAACATCAAAACACATTTCAAGACTATTCTTAGTAGTAAAGATCTTTCACAACTGCTATACCATCTTGTCTGGCTAAAGAAAATATTCCACTCCTAATCCCCATGAATGAATAAGCCTTGAGGAGTTTACTGGTTACATTTACCTTCGTTATTCCTTTGTTTAAGGGTCACACACCCATCTTACTCTCAGTCTGGAGCTTATATTAGCTTATATTGCTATTCAATGCAGATGTGTCAAGAAAGGTATATTTCACTTCCATCCTTTGACTATTTCTCCTGGCTTAAATAACATTCCAGTTCACTACAGTATTTTCAAGAGTGTTACAAGTCACAGAGCACAGGTCTACCACAGATGTATAAATAACAGACTGCAAAAAGTTATCACTGCTAATACTTCTCAAATTCACAACATTTGGTTTATCTTCATAGAGACCAGAGAAAGCTTATTAATTACAGAGTTCCAAACTTGGCATTTAGAGTGCTCTCACCCTTCCCTCATAGCACTTGTCAGTTTTGGGCTCTTGCCATCACCACTATACTATAGAAAATCAGTAAATCAGAATTCATTATATGATTCAATCAGTTTTCCAAGTACCTAATTTACCCAAGAAGAATTTCATGGCCTCTAAAATTATTTTCATAATCCTTTTCAGCCCATGTTTCCCTTTCTACTTCTTGTGTAACAAAACACAACCTTTTGAAACAAACCTAGAGATGTAGCTCAGGTACAAAAGGCATTCCCCAATCCCACCAATAAAACACAAGACTTTTAATTTTACACATGAAACCTTTAGGAAAACTTATGGGCAGTGTATTACGTGAGATCAGCTGTGATTATCTGCCCTCTCTTTCAGCAGGGATCACTCAAAAAAATTACTGAGAATACACTTTCAATTTCATAAGATGGATGAATCCTTCTTCATATTTCATAACACTAGTTTTTATATTCTTCCCTTTACATCAGCAAATACATCCCATGATCATAGTTAATCACATGCAGATTCACTCAGCTGCTGTTCAGTGCACTTAATAAATTAACAAATGCTTATTAAACTCAATAAGGGTTATATTACATTTGATGGCTGTCTTTTTTACTTTTCTTCCTAATACCGGCCAGTCCTACACTGATGTGAACCAGTGAAGCACCAGTTCTGCACTTTGATAATTATCCTTTTATACTTCTCAATTGCTATGCATGTCCTTACTGCCGAAGCTCAAGTTGTTGTCAAACCACTGTACACGATACAGGCAAATCAGAAAAACGTGGATATTTCTTGATCATTTGGTCTCTGAGTCGTTGTATTCCAGCATCAGTAGCTACAGAAATCCATTAAGCCTAGCCAGAAATGTTAAACATACATNTAGTCATATGAGCTTTCATGCATATGGCTGGGCCTTTTTTTTCCCCATTATTTGAATCTCCTGAGGTTATGGGAACTAACCTGACAGTGTTTAAAAGCAGCTCATGTCAGTCAATCAGTTTATCTCGAGAGACAGCTGTGAAACTTGATTTGGATTCAACAAATACTGTATGCCATGTGGATAGATGCCTAAAAATCAGCTAGAATAGGCTACTTAATTAAAGCCATATGTTCCCATCAGTTACGCACTGCACACGGAAGCAGCTGGTCACAAGTTATACAACTTACATGCAAAGTGCTAGTAAACCCTTTATGTGGGAAATTAACGTCTAGATGGCATTCTGACAGTGCTGGCTAGTACCCTTTGATACTTGGATGTACTTGATTCAGGTTCAATGTCGTACTGTACTTAGATGCTTGCCAAAATATTATTTAAAACTTGATCCAGTGCAAGAATAAAACGGTAAGTCTCAGAATTTTGGGGGTTTCATTTTGTAGTGCAATATGGAAAACACGCAAATTAATATTAAAATAACACCAACAGCTAGAATTACCTGCAGGGGTTTACTCGGTAGTTAAACTGATGACCAGAACAACTGGAATTTAACACGTAATTCTTCAAAGATTCTATGGGACTGTGTGTTTTTATCAGACCTATGAAATCCGTAAGACCTTGATCACGGGTCTCAAAATTTCACAATCAAATCCCTGTATCGAGAGAAAAACCACTGACTGAGGACTATGGTAGTAATTTATGCCTTGGTAGTGACTGCTAATTAGTTAATGCTATAGTTCACATTGGCAGGCACTTGCCAAAGGTAACAGTAATGAAAAAAATGTATAGTTTTACTTGCGGTGGGGCTCTTTGTAATTCGGTCAGCATATAAGATGTCTTATGTCACTGCAAATTTAAAAGCACAGTTAAAAGAACTTTGGCCAGGTAAAGGGACAAGCCTTTAGTTTATTAAAAAGTCTCGGTGGAAAAAAAGTTCCCCTCTTTTTTCTAGGAAATATTGACTTCATCTGGCTGGCTTTGCAAGAGCTAAATATAGGTACACCATAGAAAGGAGAACTGTGCTAATATGGGTTTTGAGTTTGTTTTCCCTTTTAACAAAATATGTGCAATCTGGCTAAAACAAAGTATTGTGAAAAACCCTTAAAAACCAAAGGAAGTTCTGTATGATTCTCAAAGGAATGTGTTTGCAAGCAGTAGCTTATAAAGAGTTCAACAGTGCAAATCTACAGGCAAATTCCATGATGAAATCATAACGGATTTCACCCCTTGTGGCATAAAAACGCCAGTTTCCAGAGAGGCTGCAGTTTGACCCACACTTGAGAGAACAAATCTTGGTTCTCACTTCTATCACACTTTTGGGCTACTCACTTTCAAGAATGGAAATGACTGCACAAAGCAGAACATAAGGTTTCAACCAACTGGCTAGAAGAGCAACCTGGAGAGGAACGTACTGACTCTCCTGGATGGGGCCATAAGCTGAAGACATTCCAGTCCTTTAGCCTACATATGGTATAAGTAATACTGCATAATGATGCTATTCTTGGCACACAGGATAATGATGCTACGTATTTATCTAAGAGAAGATAAACTTTCATTCCTCTTCTGAACCAGGACAAACTAAGGTACAACTTCATCATCAGCTTTTATACATTTGAAGACTGTGCCTTCATAGCCAAACATTTGTGATATTAAATTTTCTGAATATCAGAAAGGTTAAGATATGCATTGCTTTGGGCACAGCACTGGGAGTAAAAGGGCTATTAACCATTAACCCCATTAACCATTTCACTAAATACGCACTGACATGAGACATCTTTATATAGTGACTGAATTACAAAGAGCCTCATTGCAAATAAACTATAGTCTGCTTTTATTTTTTTCATTGCAATTACCATGCATTCTGCATCCATTTGAGACAGTACCTGCCAGTTTGACCTTGGAGTCTAGCTGTTAGGTACTTCAACTAACAGTACCAATTTTTGCTTCTGCTCCTGAGAGCTAAATCAAGAACAGAAAGATAAGACTCCTAAATCCACTTACTGTTTGTAACTGGCTAGCTGTTCAATATATATGTTTTTATACATCCAAGTTAGCAGAAAACACAGATTTTTGTAGCCATCTAGGAGGGTTTTATATTCTACCCAGGAGTAAATGTCTATATATTTTCAAGAAGAATATAAGGCCCAGTATGCCATCTTTTAGCTTGACCTGACCAGCAAAGCTATGTAATACATTCTGGAGCTAGAGACTCCTCAGGAGCACTTTCATAACTGTTTGCAGCCTGCATACGAAACCTTACGCGAATTAGTAGCAGGCAGGCGCTTCCAGAAAGTGACCTCTTGGGGAATTAACTATTGATTTCTCAGTCTTCTTCTATCACCCAAATGCAATAATTTTGTGTTATTTTACATGTTTTACTTTTAGAAACCTTATTTTTTTAGTCTAACTTGAAAAAACATCTTTAACTGCAAGGCTTAGTTCTTCTTGGCAGCTGACCATAAATTATCAGAACAAGGCAACCAATAAATATACATGTTAAAACTCAATGACTGTAGCCATCAAAACAGTCATTGGAATATTTATACTCTGTGAAACAAGGGAATTATAGAAGCTGTCACTCTTTCTGACAGAAAAAAGACACCATACATGCTGTTTAACTTCAAATATAGTTAAAAAGAAATGGTACACAAAAGGATATAGATCCACACATATTAAGCAATAAGACCTTGTAATTATTCTATGCTGCTTTTCAACTGTATTTCACATATGTACATGTTCTTTTTCTGCTCTATTTTCAATTATTTTTTTCTGTGAACTACAAAATTATTCTTGCCATTAACCCCACTTCTAAACTGTCATACGAATCAATCGGGTCTTTTAAATTCAGTAGCCTTTAAATAGCTTCAGTGAAGCCTCATATGGCACATATCAACTGCAATCACTTTTTGAGATTTTAAACAGAAAACGGCGTAAAGGCTGAGGAGATTGACTGAGATGATGTGATGAAGGAAGACATTTAAAGAACAGAATGTTTTTTAGGTGAAGTATTTGCGCTGACAATACTGTGGGAACATTATGAACCATTCTATGAAGAAATATGTAATATGGTTCAAAACAAGCAGGCCAGCTTCTTGAACATCAAATTGCTATATATTTTAGCTTTGCAAGAAATGGGAAATTTGCCTACAACTTTTCCACAAATTTTCCTTTACATAAAAAATTCTTCCTCATGATAACAGGCAGGTAAGAAGCCCACAGTACTACACAGCAAATAAAAGCTCACATAATGAGTACTGTGGTCATTGAGACGCTATAACACTACTATATCTATTTTATACTGTGATCCCCTTAAATCTTATTATTACGCTCTTTGCATTATTTTGCTGCTCTGTTGCTTTCAAAAATTATGTTTTCATTTATATATCTACTCTGCCATTTGAAATTTCTCTTGCTATACACATGCAGCACCATAGCATTATGTGCATGAGAGCAGCAAATGACCGTAGACAGGCAGAAGAAGTGAGAAGTCAAGAGGAGCTCTGGCAAAAGCTGGAATGGGAAGGACTAACTCCAGCAACACCAGCAACAGCCTCCCTGTGTGCTGCTAGCTCCCCTCCTTTCCTTCGGAAAGGGAATTCCTGGTATAATTGAAGTATGTGGGAAAGGTCTCACTGACCAAGAATTCACTGCATACATAGAGTTTATTATGATTCCTGTCTAAATAGGAAATAACACTGAACACTGCCATTCCTAAATAAACACCACTTCTTCCTGAGCTATATAATTTTTTTCCAGAAATGGTATCATCTTGAACTGAAAATTGAGGTGATGAAAGTAAGCAGATTATTATCTCCCTGACTAATTTCCTTTGGTTTTAAGTTTCAGTGGCTCTTGTCCAACCTTGATTTATCTAGTTTCAGCTCATATCTTGAAGAACTTTGCTATCTTAACAGACTGCTGACTACCATGTATTTTCTTCCCATTAAGGTACATTTAGACTGATCAAGTTGTCTCTTCACTGTCTTTTGCAATAAAGCTCTTAAACCTTCTGAACCACTCTTGTCACACTTTTCTGAACCTCCTTGAATCTTTCAACACCCTTTTTGAAATATGGATGTCACAGCTGGACAAATTTACCAAGACTGCATCCAAAGTGTGTTATGTTTACTCAGTCTTCCCCTCAGAAGAAATTCAAGGATCACATTTGCCCTTCCAGCAAGAACTTACATTTAAGTGATTACTGAACATGGAAAAGCAGTGCCTCTGTGTTGCTGCTCCGTGGTATGCAATCTTCTACCTGAAAGTCCTGTGCTTCATTCCTAGCTATCTGAAAGGGTTGAAACAGACATGCCCCCCTACCCCCCCTCCTCAAGGTTGGTTAATAAGATTAGCTATTATCACCCAGAAATGAGAAGAAAGACTGAGGTTGATCCAGATAACATGCTTGTTAAATAATTTATTCCCGAGATTCGCCTTTGCTATTTCCAATATTTGGTATCTGAGAAGCCCTGCTAACCTTTCTGACAGGCTGAAATGTACACTAATCAATGATAGTGAATTTGATCTCCAAGAATATATTCTGTGCCCTAGTATTAAGTTTATCACAGTGTTGTGCAATGAAACAGAGTTTGTCTGAAACCATTATTTCTGTTCTAAAATTTTGTATTTTGCAGTCTGATAATCCGAAACAATTTTCGGAGGTATTCCAGAATCAGCCTGGTCTGGAAATTAGAGTACTGGATCAAAAAGAAAATGTGTGGGACTGTGTGATCTGGTGAGAAAGAGCGTGAAAAGAGATACTAAGGGATTACAGATGTGAAATCTGCTGATTTATCTAAATTAATTTAGACAAAATTGATGCACTCATTTGTGTGGTTGCTTTTAAAGTGGTTAAAGAGTGGTCAAAATTGATTTAGTTTAATTGGGTTGAGCTAAAACAGTTTTAGCCACTTTTAAACTGCTTCAATGTCCACACAAAGCAGTTGAACCTACTTAGCTAAATGGAATTAGAAACTGATTTTGTAAAGCAGGAACAATTCCTATCACACAGATAAGTAACAGAGTTAAAAAGAGAGAGTGGTGAAGATGAGGTTATAATAAATGGGCATTACAGGATAAATAAATGAACCTTAAAGAGGGAAAAAGTGCTGAATACAAACGAAGATATTAATAAAGAGATATATGGAGAAAGTAGAAAAGAAGGCCAAACACACATCGGGGAAAGAAGAGCAGTTTGACTTTAGACTTCCTAGAGAACAAACAAGAACAGAAACAGTTAAGACAAAACCAAGATTTTATAAACCATACTTCTAAGAACAGCCACCTATGTCTTGGTCTGGCAAAGCTGCTACTGATTTTTGCCGGAGTAGAGACTGAGCCTCTAATTTGGAGTGGAAATTTGTTCATTCTTGCCATGTACCCTCTCAATGAACTATTGTAAGAAAACATGGTTATTATGATCTCTTGCTAAGATGCCAGGTGGTAGCACTTAAAACCTCTTGCTATGGGAGTAGAAAGGGGATTTCTTTTCATTATTCATGAGAGCCATTTTTAAGGGATAACTAGTAACATGAATGTAGTTGCAAATCAAGTGATAACAAGTGTACTTACTTCTGGGGTTACAAAATGAAATGAGGAGAGGTAGTTACTTAAATTTTTGACAATTAGCTATAAAATGCAGGTATAATGGGGCAACAAAAAGGTACAAGAACCCAATTTCATTAGCCCCATGATTTTCTAATGTTTTGTTTGCATGTAACACACTGGTGTCATATAGGCAAATCTGATATCGAATATCATGCACACAAGATTAAGTGCTGCTTTACATTGTAAGTTTCATTTTGATATCTGATCTGACAATTCAGAAGTATTGATCATCATGATTATTTGCTGTTCATGTACTTTTCTGGCATGGGCATATTTTTTCCCCTGAAATTCTGGAAAATAAAACAAAAAACCCAAAACAAATCAACCAAAAAAACCCCCCCTCAAAAAACTCAAACAAAAAAATTAACAAAAAAACCCCCCACGAAAAACCCCAACCAAAAAGAAAAACCCACAAACAAACCAATGAACACAAACCCTAAGAGAACAAAAACAATAACCCACAACAACACAAAAATAATTAGGCAGTGTATAATGAAATTAGAAATTTTCAGAATTAAATATTAAAATTAGATAGATAAATCTGACTAGACAGAAGTGGCCCAGAGCTTTTTAGAATTCCTGAAAATGAAAATTTCCTCTTGAGACACTGGTAGCCTCTTTCAATCAAACAGATAAATCTAGACTGGGTAACAATAAGACTGGAAACAGTATTTTAAAAATACAACCACAACTCCTTTACTATCCCTTCATTTTACCTCCAAAAGCTTTATAACCCAGAACATTAGAAATCCCAAATATAATATTACTTCTTTACTCATCAGGAAGTAATTTAAGAAATTTCTTTTCTTCAGATTTTAAAAGCATTGTCAGAGTAGAAGGATTATACAGCTGTATATTATGTAACAAAGTAACTTAATCTTCAGGTCAAAATTTATAATTATAAGATACTTCCAAATACCTGGAGTTGGCATAACCTAAGAAAGAACCATATTAAGCATTATGTCAGTTAAGCTATAAACACAAGGAAAAAAAAAAAAGATGCAACGAAGAAAAAAAGTCTGCTGCTGTAACTGAGCATCCCTAAGCTATCTCTGACGTGATCTGGTACGGGCACACAGAACAGTGTTACATGAAGAAGGCTGCTCTGATGCTCAGGCAGCACGATGTGTATCTTTACCCATGTAATGGAAAATCCACAGAACAGATTACTTGCAGATGAACAGAAGTACAGGAATAGCATCACTATTTTATTTGTGCTTAAGAGTATAAATTCAAAGCACGCAAAGAAAGTTAAGGGACACCCCATGAATGCCTATCCCTGGAAGTGTTCAAGGTCAAGTTGGATGGACCTTGGGCAACTTGATTTTTTCACATGCTTTTGCCCTCTGAAGCTACAACAAAACGTAAGAGACTGATTTTGGCTAGTGAAACAAAGCATTTTAGCAAAAAACAATAGAAAAAAAAAAGGTTCGAAACAGAAATTGTAAGGATCTATTTGTCTGCACATTTCTTTGGTAGCTTACATAAATGCTACCTTTTTTTTTTTTTTTTTAATATGAGAACAGAAATCACCAAAAACTCACACATTAAGGAGAGGATATGTTGAGCAAGGGAAAAAAAATCAGTCTTTTTCCATGCATTTTTCTCTGGGTGATGGATGAAGTTATATCGCAAGATTCAGCTTCAAACATTAACTCACACAATTAACCAGAAATAATTAGACAGTCAGGTAAGAGAGTATTAGTCCTCATTCACTGAGCTTTTTCATCTTATGACCTGTACAGATTTTCATAAGGTGAAGGCCAAAATGGACTACAGCATTTTTATTTGACTAGCATTTATGAATTCATGTATCATTATATAAATATTACATTTGATTGAGATCTCATTAAAGGTCTCTCTGTCTCATATCAAAATGTCAATAACACTCCTAAGAAGGGAAATGTCATTTAACTAAGGCTGTGCTTATTAATATAATAAGTTCAAAAATGATCATAGAAAATTACTTTTTTCTTATTAGACTACCAATGTTATTTTTTAATTCTTTTTTTTTTTCTTTTTTCACAGTTATTTTGTGAAGAAAGCAGAAAACAGTCAGTATTTGAACTGATATTTATCTTCCTGAGGAACTATCATAGAACCCTCTTGCCACAGTGATTTTTTTTTGGCTTAACACAGCGGTTTTTCTAGGCATAGCCTCTCTTCCTCTCAGTTTCACAACATACTCAGTGCACAACAAAATAAATACCACCAGCATAGTGAAACTGTCATTGAAATCAAGAGAGGCAAGTAGAAACCCAGAGGGCAAAGGCATTTTCATTATTACCCATCTTCTACCCGAGCATCAATGCTTGTAACTGGGTATATTCACTTCCCTGAAGATTCTTCAGCCACTGCTGCTTCAAAAGTAGGGGTGCTTCCTTCCTCGTAATCCTAGCGAAAGGTAATGCAGTTGGATAGTTCAGGTAGGTGATAAAGCAGTTTCATGTGTTGGGTTACAGACAATATTTTCAAACACAGACACATCAGTGAACAGCTGACATCACCCCCTTTGACATGGAGTTTCCCCAAGGGGGAAGAATGCAATAGAAATTCTTCTAGTCATCAGCTATAGGATTTTACAAATGCAAGGCAGCAGATCTTTTTCCTACCACTCTCTGTGGCAATCAAAATGCTGAAGTAATTTAGACCAGCCCTATATATCAGGTCATCAGAACTGGATTCCCAGCCCACGTGTTTTACAGAGTTTGGGGGTTTTTTTCCCCATTTGGCCAAGACTGGCAAGGCTGGATCCATATAATCGGCAGCCTTTGCTATTCCTAAGTACTAGGTGCATAAAAGTCCAGAAATCCCAATTCACATCTGCTTCTCCAGACAATACCGAGACTTGTGGTATTTATTTCCTTTAACATTCTGGATTACCTGATCTGTTTGAATGCAAGGATACTTCTAAGAAAGAAGTAATTCAATAATATGCAATACAAATTAATTATTTCTAAAACACAGGATAAACATGGCAAAGAATTTTTAAGATAAGAGCTCTAGACAGCACCTGTAACTGGCTAATTTCATGAGCAGCTCTGAAGTGACTGGTGCCAATTCTGATGCCTCTCTCGTATCATAGAATCATGTAAGTCAGAAAAGACCCCTAAGATCATGAAGTCCAATCCACTGCCATATTCACTCCTAAATCATGTCCCTAAAAGCGTCACAACCATCCGTGTTTTAACACTTCCAGGCCATGGAGATTCCACCACTTCCCTGGGCAGCCTGTTCCAATGCCTGACTTTACACAGTGAAGAAATTTTTCCTAATATCGGAACTAAACCTACCCTCGCGCAACTTGAGTTATAAAGTATAACATCACGAGTTACAGAGCACAACGAGAAAGGAAATGTGAAAAGCCAGAGCAGAAAAGTAAGGAAAGCATACATGAACACCCTAGACAATCCAGCAGCTGAGGAGCTCTTCCTTTGTTGGTGTAGGGACTGCAGTGGCTGCATGAACAGTCCTTACATTGCAGCAGTACTAAATGTAATGCCAAGGACCAAGTCCTCCAGAGAGAAACCTCATTACTAGGATGGTACCACAGGCTGCCTTGGAAAGGTGCTCTGTCTACTCTACACAGTTATTGAAGAGTGTGCATGTGGCAGGGTGGTGCTTAAGTAAGGTGCAGCTGCACGTGGGTGCACACTCTACCACAGCACACTGTGGTGTCCACGTGCCTCCAGAGATCTGGATGAGAATCACTGCCTGTCGTGAGACTGCTTAGCAGGATGCACTGGAAAGCGTTGACTCTTACTCCTGTGCGCCACATCAGTCCATTCAGCTGTGGGGACATCACCAGTAATATAAAATGACAGCATAAGAGCAGCAATTTTGACCCAGTCTTTGGCATTTTATAAGCTTAAGTAGTCTTGGGATTGTCAGAGAAATAAAGAACATGCTATGTTATACCCGCAGAGCTTCAGTTTAAGTGAAGAAACTGTAAAATCATGAATAGTGAATAGGGAGTTCCTTGGCTGTGTCTGTAGAGGCTCTTTAGTACAAATTGTTCCAGTAAGGACATGAGATAACTTACGTTCAGTAATTTGCTTCTAGTTCCACCTGGTTCAGATGGTAACATAAGACTAAGTGTTTCTTGGCTAAATCCACCCACTTTCAGTTTAGTCAAATCATGTTCCTTTTGGGACTTTGCCATCAAAATGTAGAAAACATGCAGATCTGGAGATATAACGAATACTTTTGTACCACAGGAATATCAATTAAGCTATCAACTCTGTAGATATGTAAATAATGCTAAATGACAGACAACCCTAGATCTCTGAGATGTTTATATATTTCCTCCTGGATAACACATACCATAAATTCAATAGTGCACATAATTTAAATATCTGATATACTACTGCTATTTTAACATATTTTGAGACATGAGATCTTCTCATATATGTATATATGCAAGTCTCCCCAAACTGTAAACTGTTTCCTAAATAGCATTTATTGAACATCTTAAAGAAGAATCTCTGTCTGGACTCAAGACTGACTGCAGCTACATACCACATACATGATTGTATGGTAGATGGCAAAGTAACAACTCCCTGTGCCTATTTAACATCCAATCCACACATCAAATTTCTCCTTTAAATAAGCAGAGGTGGCCACCTTAAATATAAGATTTCTATGTTTATTTGTTCTCTTTACCCCTCTGTGTCCAGAACGCCTTCCTTACTCTTTTTTGACTTATCTTTCTACCTCATAGCATTAAGAACACAAAAGCTATGACTACATAAAACATAGCATCATATCCTATACATTATGCACCCAAACGATCAATATCTCAGATGAATTTCCTAGCACTAACAGCAATTTTGCATGTAACCAACAGGTGGACTGTTCTTTTAAACTAAGACAATCAGAATTAGAAGATAGAGGAAGAAATTTCCAATGGCTATCATGCTCCTAATTTCCTAATCAATAAGTAATTCTAAGCAATCAATTAAGAAATTATTTCTTAAATGTATATAATTAAATATCTATAAACTTAAATTGGTCTAAAATGCTTATAAAATGGATCTCCCTCTTTGTTACCTGTAATAGATTGGGTTTTATACTGTTTTCTCAGAAATAACTGTACTTCATGTCCTCAATGGGCACTTGAGTCAGTATGATTATGATTTCCTTAGTGCCTTCTCAGCTACACACAGGCAGTCTGAAAAGACTCAGTAGAGCTCTGGCAGACCTGTGAGAGTAAAGTTCTGAGACAGGATCTTTAAAGGCATGGCAAAAGGTAAATGATGTTGTCAGGGAGAAGTTGGTAAAGCAACTAATTTGCATAAACTTGTTTACATATATCAGGATTAACTCTCACATGAAAACAGAATGATTACAATTTAAATCTGAGCTATTTTTCACATAGTTCTACATGTGTACACAGAGACATATGTCTTGCATCTTAGCCAGGTGAAGGTATCAGGGTACACACAGCCCACCTTATGTTCTGTACAGCTTGTATATCTCATAAATCTTTCCCAGATTCAACTTACTTCCATTGCTACACTCACACGTCTCAAAAATACTTGCCTTTTTAATTCAAGCAACTTCCTCAGTTCTTCTTATTTTAAGATCCAAATTAGTTTTATGACCAACCTTAAAGCTTATTCCCCGTACTCCCGGCTTCAATATAAAGTCCTGTTGGCTTCTACCTTTCCTTGATACATTCCTGCCATCAATAACAAGGAGAATTACAAAATCTAGACATGGACTAAAATTTCAATGTCATTCGAATATAGATGCTTCTCAGTGTGTGTGAAAAAAACCCCACATCTTATTTTCCTGACATCCTTGACATTTCTTTTAAGAACAAGTAGGAATAACAGCATTAACAAGATGAACATTCATCACAATTATATTATGATAATATGAACAAAATACTATAATGAACTCTTAATCATTACATAGTATATTACAAATTTCATATGGAGAAAATAATAACTTACATATATAATGAATAATATTGTAGTAGGACTGATACAGTTGTAAGTTAATTACACACTGTGTAGCTGATTTAGTTGCATTTAGCTACGGAGTTGTTCCAAGCTCATTGCAGATTAATTATGTCTTTAGGCATATACTCCCATTTATAACTGTCACTTGCAACCATAGCTGTGGGTGAGGCTGTTCTGTAGATCCTTCCTATATGAAAACAAATGCACCACACCCCCAAAACAACAAAAGCAACAAACAAACCCCAGAAAAACCCCCTGAACAAGACTCAAAATCTCTGCTAGCCAGCGTATGCAATGACAAAACACCAGAGGACTGCAAGTTTCATTTTACTGCATGTCTTCCCAAAAAATATCTTTCGTAGTATCTACTTAGTAAGGTTATGCTTCATTGTGTTTTATTTAATACCTAGCTTTCCCAAATTTGACATAGATGAAATTTAACATCTTCTCAATCCTAGAAATTGTTCTATTTTACAAATCCCTTATAAATTAAAGAGAAGGATATAAGTAACTGCCAAAATCTCTCCCTATGATTTTTCTCGAAGTTTTTACTGACTAAGGGAAACAACTCACTTTCTAGTCTTTGATTCCATGCCAGAAGAATAATTTTATGACAGGAATGTGTAGTAAGTACTAGCAAGTGCATGAGATACTCATAAATTTAAAACAAGGAAGCCTTTCTTAGTTCAAGGTATTCAGCCTTGTTCTCACCACATCATGAAAAGTTAAATAAGTCTCAAATACCTAAAATGACTGAAGAAAAAAATCTACATGGGAAACTAGAAGGGAAAGATAATAAGCCAAAGTTAGACACACCATACACTTATTTGACTTTTTCAGGTTCATGGCGAAACTGTAGAGAAGCAATTAAATTTTTAAGTATATTTATTAATCATTCCTACATCCTGCGATTCTCTTCAAAGCAAAGACCGGTGCATGTCAGTCAGATATCTTTGGAAGATAACATATTTAGTGCGGCCAGTGTGCTCCTTCCACATTATGGGGACATACAGGCTAAACCAATGACCAGTTATTTAGGTCACTTTAGGACAAGCATGTTTAGGGCAGTTCATAGCAGGGGAACAGACTACATCCAGTTTGAATTAAAACCCCCAAACTACATGTCTTGCAGACAGAAGGGACTCAGCATCAATTGCTACACTCCTACTGAGCAAAATTACTTGCGACTTTAAATATAGCCCACAGAACTGTATTTTCACTGAACCTGACAAAACCTACAGTGAATTCAGCACAAACTTAGGTATTCTTACTGCACTGTAAGGGAAATCATACACACACGCAAGTCTTAATAAACTTATTTGATATATGTAAATATTTCCAGAAAGTTCCAGCACATACGGGCATAAATTCACCCTTTCAGCATTAAAATAAAAATAAAGAAATGACCAACCAAACAGGAAGACCAACCTAAATTCTTTGAATTTCTTTATACTTGTAAGAAATGGTGCCTTCAGAAATCATCTTTTTTGTAGTAGTAGTAAGACTCATTACATACTAGGGAAGGCTACAAAACTTCAGTTCTCTGCACAAAAGTACCTCCCACATCCCATGCAGTGCAGTACACCTCCCATTCTAGGGTACCCCAATACACATTATGGATGGTAGAAGAATATGATGGCAAGAGGGATTTAGAAGGCAAACTAAATCCACACTGGTAGAGAGAAACTACCTAACAGGAAACACCACCAGCAGTGCTGCAGTATAGATACTACCAACTCTAAGACTACATGTATCTTGGTTATAGAATTCACATTCTCCATGTCCAGGGAACTACTGCAACACATTAGTGAGAGGAAACCTTCAAAGAGCCTCCTATTGCTCCTTATTTATCAATTATTCTACAGATTCTGCTTTCTGTGGCATGCAGTATATGCTTGTGGCTTTCTACCATATGAAAAAAATAACCACCTGCAACAAAACACCCTGCATCATCATATTTGCCATCTATTATATCCAAAATTTCTGCAGAAGAATTTCAATACTTCTGCAATAAAGCTGAAAAGAGTAAAGAAGATTCAAACAAGCAAGTAGCAAAACCTGTAAGAATAACTAATTTGCAAAAGTTAGCAACGTGAAGAAATGCAACAAGATCATATACTGAACTATCAACAAGTCCTCAATATAACAGTATTTTAAACTTGGGATTAAAATGTTCTGAACATGCGCCTTCCGAAAGAGAGCAATGTTCTCCCCACAGATATAGCAACCATTTTTACAGATTTGGCTATGTGACTGAGACTATGACATACCCCATATCAATATGGGTATTTCAATATTACATTTGCATTCACACATGGACAAATTGTCCATTTTCTTAACCCTTTTTGCAGGAAATAAAAAAAGTGATTTGGATTACAAAGCAATAATACTGTTTGCTATGAAGTGTTTTTTCCCTCCTTGGCACAAAAAAAATGCAATGTATCACAGCATTCCATTAGCACATTCAAAGGGATGATTAGGATTCACAAAATCACTTAGGCATGTGTTTATGTTCATATTAGTTCAGCAAACCAATAAACATGATTTTTAGTTATGTATACCAAAAATCCCACTTGATTAATTTATTGGCTTCCACCAAATGCCCAGAATCCAACATGTGCATTTGCCCAGTCATATTAGTGAAAATGCAAAAAATGCTTAAAAAATTACCCAAGTATTTAACTGCTTCATTAGATCAGGAAAGTTTAAACATATACTTAAATGTCACATTGTATCAGCGTTAAGATGTGCATGCACTTAAAGTCTGCATTGAATCAGCAAATGTCCTTAGGATATTTTCCTATGCAGAAAAAAAATTCCTTTTTACCACCACGAACAGCAAAACGCTATGAAGCTTTAAAATTTCAAAATATGGGGCCAGCATAAAACTAAATTTCATTCACAGTTGTAAATATTATATACAATAATAAACTCTTTTTTTGTAGTAGTAGTAAAAAATATACTCAAACATAGGTAAAAAAATAATAATAGAAAATAAAAGATTAGGGGATCCCATAGTCAGTTAGAGGAACAACTGTACTTAAGACTGGTATTTGAGACTAAAAATTCTGGTAGTCAAAGTTTCTAGTGATGCTAATGAAAGTCCTTTCTTGAGAAAACCAAAAATATGGCTTCTATGTAAGACTGTTCTTATTTTTTTTCCCAGTCTTGCAAAAAAAAAGAAAAAAAACTAAGAAGATATAATGGAAGTGTAGGTTGATGACTTAGAGTATAGTCATGGGGAAGCAGACCCATAGCAAGTTCAAATTTATGATTATGAGAATTAAGAAGTCATACTTTTCCCTACTGGCAGAATAAGAGGCTCTTAGTGACTGGTTAAGACTGAAGAATATTAAATCATTAACACCCAAACATCTATTTGATAGTGCATTTGGATAGTAACATATTAGGTGTCATAAAAGTACACTTGTCTTTGTCACAGACCTTTACTACTTTATGGTAATAATTCTTCAGAGAACACATCCTGATTGTAGTATTACTTACTAGTATTAATGAAATTTCCCCTCTCTGTGATAACTGCTTATTTTTTTATTAAACCAGTATATAATACTGACTTGTTCCTCAAAGAACTTACAGAACATTTCCAGGCACATTCAGATATCTTTACTGCCTTAACTAAAAACAGTTGCAAAAAATATTTTCGTTGTAGATCATCCAAGTGAGAATATCACCATATTGCAATGGAATCAATTACCACATGTTGTAAAGACTGAATGAAAGACTGAGGTGTTCTACTTCCACAAGTTCTGTTTTAGCATTAAAATTTTGTACCTATTAATTTTAGAAAAGAAGTCACTCAGAGTAATGTAAGTTCCTGAATTTCCATGTACAAGTTAATCACATGGACAAAAACAACAGATGGAACAGGAATCTGGATATCCCAGTTCTCTTCCAGGTTACTGTTTTAATTGCTGTCCTAGAGCATTTCACTCCTTTTTTTCCCTCCAATATGTTCTTGTGTATGTGTTTGCACATGTATTCAAAATTTCAGCTGAAGGGAGGCTGGAAGATTCTTATTTAAATTCTTCATCAGTAAGAAGATAGATAAGATGTTTTCCATATCTTAAGTACCTCGGGCAAATGAATTAGTGTGAATAAGATCAGCTGTAGCTTTAAGCTTCCTAAGGAACTTGATTCTGCTGACAATGAATCTTTAGGGCATGCAGATAAAAGAGCACCCACAGCAAAGATCCCAAGTAGGCTTACCCTAGAGCATGCATTCAGGTGATCAGTCTAGACAAGGGAGAAGCAATTCTGGATCTACAAAGAATGTAAACCTCTAAGGGAATCTGCTGGTTTCCTCAGGGACAGCAACCCTTGCAGTCCTCCTGGCCAGAACACTAGGCAATCACTTCAGTGTGAACAGACAATCTATATGTTCTTTACATATATAACAGCTACATAACTTGGTCAAAAATAAAAGTTCATCATTTTAATGGAATGTAGACCAAGATGAAGAAAGTAGAGGTGAAAATCAGAGTTACCTCATTGGTCATTCATACAGAACATTCCCAGTTAAACACAAGGATATAAAATGATTGCTAATATAATCTTTGAATTGCCTTCTGCAAATACCAGTAAGTACCATGTCATTTGGTTTATTTTTACACCTTGAATACTGCCCTAACACCAGTGAGAACTGCTTTCATTTTAGAATAATATTCACTGTTTTAACATGGAGAAGGTTGCACTGTGCCACACTTTATCTAGTATAATTTGTCTTAAAATCTAGCTCAGTAATATTTCTTTCTACACAAACTTGTGCTAAAAGACAATGCAGACATTTGCAAGTTCAGTTTATGATGCTCCAACATCATCAGTCTAATTACAGAACTGCAATGGGCTTAGCAGCATATGCTCTGCAATACCCTATGCAGTTACAAAATTCAAGTGATAGTTAAACAAAATTGATAACATTTTATCTCCTATTAACATCAGATAAATTTATTATTTATTTAAAAACTAAAAAAACTAAAAAAAAAAAACCAGAAAGAAAATGTTTACGATTAAAGATCTTCAGTACTGATTCATGTTGACCTAATTTTGGCTCCATGAAGTCTAAACTCTAAGCTAATTCAGTGGCAGAACAGTAAATTCAAAATTATGCTTGCTTCTGGAAAACCTACTTTAGGACTCTCATTTTAACATCTATTCATAATTTCTTTCAGCATTATTACCCACAAAATAGAAAACAATAAAAAGAGCTATTAGTAACTAACAGGAAAGTCAATGGGAAATAAATGAGTTGTTTGGTTTAAAAATTGTTACCTTTTTTGAGATTATCTGAGTCCAATCATTGTTTTTTTACTTAATATTTTCAAGTAGTTTGAATAAAAAATGTAAAAAATCAGGGTCTAGCAATGTAGTTTCTCAGGTAACTACAACTATGCCTTCGGTTTGGCCTACAACTATTTGCTCCAGTCAAGGAGGAGCCTCTGAAGAACTCATCTATCTTTAGAAATAAGAATTATTAATAGGTAGATCTCAAATAGTAATGTGATTTTTTTTAAAGAACTTCATTATAGTTTTTGCATGATTTCATCATTTCTCTTGAATATCCACCTTGAGGAGAAAGCACAGAAAGTAGAGATACTGTGCTCTGTCACACATTCCAATCCCTAAGTATGTAAGATGGCTTCTTCCCCCTTCCACATGCTCTTTTCAACCAAGCATTTCATGGAAGCCAACGTTTCTAATGTTTAATCGCAATTGAACATTAAATGAGGCATTCTTTCCATTATCACAATACCCATTTTGTCTCACTTTGAGACAATTATTAAGAAGCACTAAAAATAAGCAATGTAACTTCCCTACGTATTTGACATTCTTTAAAAACTTCCCAATAAAAGATAAACAGCCTTGACAGTCACTCCCTTTCCAGTGATTAGCATCAACAATACAATACCACTTGACAACTAAGCTACTTATCCCTAAGCTCAAAAGAACTCTTACTTTGCAAACTTAATGCTATGTAAAATTTCTGGCCTTGACATGACGGAGTTTCCTAACAGTGCACATGGAAGTCCTTCTCAAGGTAACAATGTTCTCAAGTTGTTTTCCTGTTTTGGTTTTATGTGAAAATTCGCCTCACTGTCTGTTGGTCACTCATACTCCATGGCTGCTGTTCAGGTCTCAATGAGCACATAATTATTTCACCATCTTCCATGTTTACCTGGTTTTGTGTGTACTTGAATTGAGTACATTTATTGTGAATAGAATATAGGCCCATCCACTTCATAATTAACAATGTGCATTTATGCTTTACTATGACTGCATAACTGAAGAAAATGGTTCAATCCAGGCAAGATGTAAGAGCAGACTTGATAACAACTGTTTGCAAAAATAAGGGGTTTTTTTTTCAGGATATCATTACCCACTATTTTTCTCTTATTTTTTGAGTAATGCATAGAGTCATGAGCATATGGAGATTTAGTCTGAAGATTATTTTGTTTGCTTGGCTGTTGTTTTGGGTTTGTTTGTTTTTTTTTGCTGGGGGGGTGTGAAAATATTTCTCTGTTCTAAGATAGCATTAAATTAAGAAAGTGTTGGGCTTTTGGTTTCTAGGGGGGGGAGTGGTTATAGAATTGACATTCAGATACGAAAATTAGCTAGGATAAATAAAGCAGGCATGCAGGGGTGTTACAGCACACAGCCTTATCTGAAGCAACTGTCCACATATTGAGCCACCGTTAGCGGTAAGCAGCTGAGCGCTTGAAGAAAGCAGCAGAAGTTAAACTGTTTTATCCATAGGGAAAAGGTTAACCATGACAAATACTACATCCAATGAAATACTCTGTCTACACACACACTCCCTCTGATTATAGCAACAGCAAGCTGGCTAAATGAAGTGACAAGGCTGAAATTCCATTACTGAAGCAACTGCAGAAATGCATTGCAAGCTTAAGAATACAGTCTGTGATAACAATACTGACATTACTGAACTCTGATGATCACTGGGATAATATCAACCTAGTGCATGAATGTGTGACTGTTAATTCTGGTTGGGTAGATTATGGGGAAAATAACTTTTATTTTCTCTAAAGTACATCAGTAATTGAACTTGCCACTGTCAGACAGTTGGCCTGATGTTTCCTGTCTCTGTCATGCCTCCTCATTTGTCCTCTAATACTACCAGTTATGTTTGTCCAGCTCACCAAATCTGTGACTTTCCAAGACAAGCTTGCATCCTCAGATGACCCTACTATATACTTGAAGAGGTTTTTTTGTTTGGTTTGGTTTTCCTTGGGGTGGTGGTATTTTTGTTTTTTAAAGCAAATATGATTTGAGTACTTTAATGCACCTTTTTTTTTTTTTTTTTTTTTTTTTTTTTGATATTTAGCTTGTATCAGTGACTCCAGTACTATTAGGAAGCAGATGGAACTTCTCTCCTGGTGTCTTGCCATCCTGACAGAATGATGGATGTGAGCAATTGAAAGATCTTTATCTTATTCCACACTGCTCTTAGATGTTTTCTAGCTCCTGCTTTGAAACTGACACATGGCTTGGCGTCCACTTTTTCTGGTCCTTCCGTGCTTTGTGCTTCCATCAGGTTGAACATTACCCATACTCATTCACAGTTTGTTACACATACATCTCAGTTAGTTTCTTACCTTTTTCCCTGAACTTAGACACAGTACAGTTCTTACGTACGTATCAGAGCTCTGAGACTGCCATAGCAAAAAAAAGGCATGTTTGGCTTAAACATACTAATCAAACTTTTCACATTATATATGCTGCTGTCCCCAACACTCCTTTCAGCTTAGTGTATCATTTTCCTTCCAAGGGGCAAACTTTTTTCTAGTTGCTACCTATGGTCAAACAACTAGATTTGTAGATGAGGAGAGAGCAAGGGATGTCATGCTCAACTTCAGCAATGTTTTGAACACTGTCTACCCCAGCATTCTTGTATCTAGCTTGGGATATTATGGTCTTGATTGCTGAAGAGATTAAAAAAAAAAGACTGACTAGATAAGGTGATTCACAGGTAAGAGGGTAGCTCCAGAGAGGTCTAATAGCAGCCTGCAAGCACCTATGAGGTGGTATCAAGAAGACAAAGCCAGACTCTCCACAGCAGCCCATATGACAGGAGCACGGGAGACAGATAATTTACGTTGAAATAAGAGATTCAGACAGGATGTAGAAAAAACCACTTTCTTCATAAGGACAGTCAAACACCACAACAGGTTGCCCAGAAAAGTTGTGCCATCTCCATCCTTGGGGGCTTTTAAGATCTAAATGGATAATGCCCCAAGAAACGTGATCTGCTCTCATAGCCGACCCTGTTTAGAACTAATGACTTCCTGCAATCCCTTCCAACCTGAATTATGGTCCTAAAACATCAAGGGCCCCATGTCAAGCACAATTTTATTCAGTTTTACTTTCCTATCCTTTCTAAACATACATTTAGATTGTTATAAAGTACAATTTCTGCCACACTGTTACAAAGTTCATACAGCAAGTTCTATTCACGTTGGATTAGAGACTGTGCTTATTATTTGGCAAGAATCTATGACGCAATGTGCAATATGTTGCAGGTCACCACTGCCTTGGAGAAACAGTAAAAATTAAAAGAGAGTATAATTCAATTGAGTGTAAGTTTCTGCATCTAGGCAGGAAGAATCACCAAGGAAAAACCCAAATGAGGCATGGTTCTTCAGAATAGTATCTGAAATTAACAACAAATCCCAAATCAAATACGAATAAAGAAATTCCGCTAATATTAAGAAGCTTAGATAGTACAGAGAAAACCACAGAAAAGTACAAACCAGAGTTGCAGTTCCTCAGACATGAAGAGCTGCTTAAACCCCTTTTCCTCCTAATTCGTTCAAAACTGTGAATGTCCCTAGAAGGCAGAACCAAGAAAATACATGCGGGGCTTTCTTTTTTGTATTATTGTTTTATTATTTAAAACTGCCCTGAAGAAATAAAGAATGCAACTGTTCTTTTAAACAGTTTTGACTACGTGAATACTAATGGAAAAGGTTACTTAAGAGTTCCTGTTAAGTGATTAGTTTATCCTTTGTATTTTTATAGGACCTTCAAAATGACAATATAAATTTAGTATTATGGCTGCTCATAAACCATTAAGAACAACACAAATATCTTCTTTACAAATGGGAAGGTAGAAGGTCCTGAAAAATAATTCAGGTTTGAATGCGAGGAAGTAAATTTATGCAAATTGCTGTCAGTCATCTATGTATTCATTTCACTAGCAAAACAACATTATAAATGATCTCTAGCCAACAGTTCTTCATTTGAAGGCATGTGATGCAAATATTTATTCAAAACAGAAAAAGAAAATCACTTAAGGATAAGCATAAGTCTTACCACGCCAATAGAAAAGTAGTTATTGATGATGTTGTAAGGCACTGGGTCTCCTTTCTCATCTTTATCATTGGGTATTACTTCGAATTTCCACCTGTCCAGTAAAATCTCCGAGCTATTCTCAATGTCTTTTAAGATCTTCATCAAATTCTCACCTTCATACCCTAGCAAAACATAAAACCAGTTATTTAATCAAGCATAATAAAGTTTCATTGCATTTTCTTTCTCCTTCTAGATGGCTGGTTGGACAGGGCTCAGAGTAACCTGATCTAATTGAAGATGCCCCTGCTCATTGCAGGGAGGGTTGGAGTAATTAACCAACCTTCAAAGATCCCTTCCAACCCAAAATATTCTATGATTCTATGACTGGAAAAACAACAGCTATGCATATAATACCTTAAAAGCAGGATTGTGCTTGAAGTATTGACAATTTTCCAGCACTTGCCATTAGAAGAAGTACAAATACAAAGCTAATTAAGCATGTAAATTTAGAATACTACAGATTTCAGTGGACACCAGATTCGTGATGAAGAAAATAATTAGATCTTCAAAATTTGCCAATCTCTTAATTTTCCAAATGATCCAAAAAGCTACGGTTATACTTTGCAAAATGTTCTTGATGTGAAATAAATCTTAATATTTCAATTCCTTTCATTTCAAAATTTATGGAAAAGAGACAAATCGTAGTTTTGCCTGACAAGACACTGAAAGGTTAAAAGCCGTCTACTAATTTTCATGGATTGTTTCAATCTGGTTCAGCATAACAAGACCAAAATTTCAAATCTAGAGCTGATAGCTTTATTAGCAATAGTAACATTTTTGCATATTCCAACAACTTCTTCATGAGCCTCATCCTGCTTTGTAGAGAGAACTTACTCTTACTTGCAGATAAGCACTCACACGTAATTCACTAAACTGAGTAGAAAACTTGTTTATGCACTCATGAGTATATACAACATACACATGTGTGCATGAAGAAAAACTGTGGCGGTTTTACTGTGTGACATTATCAACTCTGAATATTATTCAGAACAAATGACTTTGTAACAGATAGCTAAGATCTGGGGATTCAGTCCTTCTTCCAAGCAGAAAAAACAAGACCTCCTATTCAAGCAATATGTACTGCCAGTGTCATTAACAGCTTTCGCAGGCCAAGCCACTCAAAGCCTCCTTGCTCAAAACCCACTGCTGATGTATTTGTTTATGGTTGTCTAGCACACTCCTGCTAGTTATTGCCAGCCATCACATGACAGCATGCCCAATTCAATTTCTCTGCATCCTTGAGATCACTCACCAGCAATTTAGTTTCTGGAATCCCTGTCTCCTCTCCCATCTATGGAAGTTCCAGAAAATCTGTATTATGGTATTGTTTACCACAAAACAACTGGGCAAAGAATGATGAAACCCAGAACATTTTCATATTGTCTTTTTCTACTTTAGTCCGAATGGAATCACTCAAGACACAGAACATAAATAAAAGTGAAGGTAGGGACAGGTCCCAACTAACGTAATTAGATGTTCTCATGGCTGACCCTGCTAAGACCAGCAGATTGGACTACTGACTTCCTATGACCCCTTTCAGCTTAGTTATTCTATGGCTTTATGAACAATTCAGAAAGTTAAACAAGTTGATTTGAATAGGTTTTGGCTCCTTTGTTCTCCTTTTTTCCTCTAAGACTATGAGAACGTAGACAATCAACAGCTATGACAGAGAAAATAAAGGAGGTTCTCAAATGATTTGTCAGAACATTATGGCTAACAAAGTGCTATAGCATGAAAACTACTGAGAATTTGCTAAAGAATATCTGGCAACAAGGCAGACATTTGGAAAGGAAACTGATGAGACAGAAGAAGTAAAATATCTGCAAAGGCTGAGAAGTTCCAAATAAAACAACCAAGTTCCAAATACAAAATATCTCAATTGAAACAACCAAGATAATAGACCAGGCTATGAGCCTATAAATTGAGGTGCTTTCACCACAGCTTGAATCTGGTGTAAGCTTTTCTTCCTTGTGACTCCTTCAAGTTATTCTGTAATACAAGGTCTGACTGGAATTTTTTGAGGAAGCTGATAGTAAGTCTCCATACAGGCAGGAAAGGTTTGATGCAAAGGGTATTAAAGGTTTGATTTGCTATATATTCTTCTTTCAGCATTCTTTGCCTTCTCATTTTCTGATAAATAGTACCATAGCACTTACTGCCTGGAATCCTCTGTAGGAAAACAGAAAGGGAGTGGATCAAAGGAACTTGTCCGAGGCTGAGACATGTGTTTCATTTAATATTTTTAAAGATTAAAAAAGATCAAACCACTCCTAACCCCTTATTAAATGTTCTCAGTAACCCTTTCAGAACAGTCCCAATTAAAACCCATTTAAGACTGCTCCCTTTACAAGGTATTGATCAAAGCAAAAACTGCAATACAGATGGTAAAAAGCCAACCAAACTGCTATACACTATTGTCATTACACCTTGGAACGTTTTTCGTGACAGCAGAAGCTACAAACAAGGTATGAAGTGTGATTACAACCTCTACCATCTTACATATGTGTACAACATTTACAAACAGATCATTCCAAAAATAGAAAATGTGATAATGATTCTTCATGAAAACAAATCCAAATGTAGATTTTGATGCAAAAGTTGGGGTTTTTTTTCTCTTAATTCCATAATACATTGCATTTTAATTTGTGTTTACCTCCTCCCCATCTCAGACACCTTGCTAAATCATTGCCAGTCCCAAGAGGCAGGATAGCAACAGGAGGATGCTTGATCAAGTTCGCTTTCTCTGTGAATAAAGAAAGAAAAAACATAACTAAGGAACAAAAATGATGTAATTACACGTTTATATGATAACTGTATTAGGTTTTGTTTCAGTGAAAGACTTGTTTCGTATAGGACATTATGCTGCCTTCTTAGCAATAAGCATTTCACCGAGTCAGTCTCTTTTGTAGCCATTTCTCCACTCGATATTCAATCCTTAATCCCAATTTACTCATTTGTTATCATAAGGATTTTGTAATCCTAATTTACTCATTTGATATCATAAGGACTTCATAAATCATAGCTGTGACAAACATTCATAAACAATGATACTCAAGACCTCTCCAAGACTGAATATAGTGTTCTCTGTCTAGTTCTCAGCTCTGCCTTTCCCAGCTATGAATGCAGAAAAGTAATAGTTAAAGGCATGAATAATGAGGTGAACCTTCTACTTTTTCACCTGGGCCACCAAATTTGTGTTTAACTGTGTACTCACCTGGATTTGTGTCTATACCTGAGTATCACTACCAAGAAGTCCTTGGAACTAACACGAGACTTTAGATGGGTTTGCCTGTCAGGAATTAAACCTGCCATTCAAAGGGAGCACTGACTTGTCTGATCAAGTCTTTAAGTAGCAATTTTGTATTTATTAAGCAATGTTTTGAAATGAATAAATTTACAGCATCTTTTCAATCTTTACTGGTATTTTTGTAGCATTTTAAGCCCAAGGATCTCTTCAAAATCCAATGAAAAAACCCTCATCAAGAAAGCCTTTGTGAAAGCTGGAATATATATTTCAAATATCTAATTTGTCAAATTTCCCATTCAATGTGAATGAATACCATGTCTAGTTTAAAAGTTATAGTTAATGAATCAAACAGTTATTTTGCTTATAGAATTATGCACAATTATCAGCAATAATCATCAGGGGTTTATCTATACAATGGATGAACCAGGACATGAATATTTATCAATACTTTAGAAAGGTTTAACATTCATACAGCCAGTGTAATGGAAATCTTCCAGAGAACGTAGTATTTAATAGAATAATTTTTAAAAAAAGTTTTAAAGTTTCAAACTGATGAGAATTATTTTTTGCTTTTGTATATTTTTTCTTTCCTTTTTTTTTTCCCTTTCTTTTTTCTTACTGTGTTCTCAGGTAAAGCTCTTTGTATATCAGGACATCAAGGAAGATCAAATTAGAAAATGTCTAGAAACAGGTGTGCTCTTAAACTTTCTATGCTCGAGTGCTTTTGCTCCCAGAAGGCAGCATTGCAAACATATTTTCTGCACCTATGAAAAAAGACGGTTCTTGGATCCCCCAAGTCTTAGTTTCATACCACAAAAAATGCTGCAGAATATAGGATGTTACTGGAAGAGAAAGCAACTGCATGGCATTTTAGACCTCCTGAAAAAGGTGATGACACAATTAACAGCTGCAAAACTTTGCTTCTTCCAAGTTTAGGCAATGCACTTGATGCTTATGTATATTAATTTATGACTCTGAAAGCAGTTTGAGAGTTACAACCAGTAGCTAGCATTTGCAAAAAGACTTTTTTCTACCCAAAATTAGAGATATTCCTTTGCTATCATTCCTTCATGACATCAGGTTTACCTTTCAGTGAACTTCTAAAGGTTTTCTGGTCCCCCACAAAGCACATACTTTTAAAAAATTCAGATAAAATTTCAGTTGAGTCTTTTGACCTCTCTTGATCCTCTTCCTGATTCCACTGCCACACATGCCCACTACTTTTATCTGCAGCCTAACACCAGATAAATGATCATGTGATGTGGAAGACATTCTCCTTAACAATCTTTGAGAAAATTAAGTCTTTTAAGTCTGCAATACCTTGACTTCTGGGCCTTCCTCGTGATTTGTACTGAAGACTTCGCAGACAACTGACTGAAAGAACCCCAAAACTGAATTATCTCTTAATGCATTATCTCCATTACGGGATAATAGAGTATAAACAAAAATTTGGCAACTAAAAAAAGCAAGTGAGCTAAATTAAATTGTCTTAAAATTAGCAAGTTAGATTTGATTCAACTGGAGAATAGACTTAGAACTGAAATTAAAACAGATTAATGCAAATTTCTTTCTTTCAGGAAAACCAGAAAGACTGAACTTGCCTAGAGATTTTAAAGAACTTTTGCAATTTGAGTACCCTTAAAAATAATCCTGTCCCAAACTAATACATTTAAAAAATCTAAATGAACAAGCTCTTGGTTGAAACAGTTGTATCCATGCACTGGTATATAAGGAAGACAACTAAAATCAAAACCGTGAGGCAAGCAAAACTGTGTAAAGGCTACAGATTACCTATGCAATCCAAAATCCAGCCTACTGTTCCATCTCCACCACAAGCTAGTACTCTGAACTCAGCAACGTCCCGGAAAAAATTCAACCTAAAAAGAGTAAATGAAGATACCTAATTATGATCAATATAATTGAGCATTATGTAAATATTTTATGGCTTTAGAAATTTTATTTAATAGTAAATTACAAGTGATCACTTAAAATAAAAATCAATTCTGCTTATGTATTCATTTTTTAGCCAAATACAATCCAGCATTATTATTAATTATCAGTATTATCTGAAATATTTTAAACAAAATTAATAATTCAAGGGTTATTATGGTACACTAACACTAAAAAAAGTTTCTACCTGATGGTTAGTCCAACCTTTGTCTCACTTCAAATCTTGTTTGAAACTATTGTCACAAAACATTATCTGTTCACCTAGTTGTAAATCGATACGTTGTCTGTCAAGACAGAAAAGTCTAAGTTGTCTAAATGTATTAGCCAGAACATTTATTTGTGAAGTTTTTTCTATAAACCTATATGAAAACTTCATATTTCTGGTAGAACACTGGTACATATTAAGCCGAACATTCTGTGGCTGGTAAAAACAACTTTGTATCACGGTTTAATATAAAGAGAGAAAGCATCAGACTGAAGGCACATATTCCATCATCCTAAAAACCCTATCTTAAAAGTAAAATATCTTTGGTAATATTTGCCTGGCTATTTCTGCTTCTATATCCATCAAGTGAGTATCACCACCTACTTAGCCACTTCATCCTATAACAATGCTGCATAATATAAAGTGAGGATATATTAAACCAACGCTAAGGTGGAACAATTTTAATTTAAAAGCATCGTTTCAGGATAGCTTTTGATACATGCTGAAATCAGTCCTTACACATAAACCATGACTAGACAAAAAGCATCCAGTAATTTTGCTGTATTACTCTGTATGTACGTGTACGTACATTCACGTATATTGTACTCATTAGTGTTACAGATATCTTAATGGATATTCTACATTCTTGTGACCAGATCTGATTTCCAGTTTCCAATCTCCTAATAAATGCGCAACTAATACATTTTACATAAATTCTTGAATACAAATAAATACAGACAATAGCTCATAAGTGTTTAATTCCAACTGTTTCTCATATGAAATTTTAATGCTGCAGGGCGACTGGAGCTCCTGTCCTTGGAAAGTTTTAAAATTCTTTTGTACGTCTTGATAAAATCAAGAGCACATGAAAAATTACAGAGTAAAAGAGTTAGACTGAGAGAAGGAAATGAAAGAAACAATGACCAAAAAAGTTATGTAAAATGTAGACGATGACAGGACAACTTCTTGTTCTATTAGTTTTTGACCAGAATTTCAATTTTAGCTAAGTTGCGTAGAATTAAGCCCATCACATGTCCCACTCCCTGTAATTTCCTTTACTCAGAAGAGCTCTCAAGCAATTTCAAGTGCAAATATAACGCCTGAAGAAAGCTTACTTGCCCTGTATTAAAGGCTGCCTTGCCCTTCTCACACCTTTTATGTTCTACTTCACACATCTGCGGGAGAAGTGCTATAGGATCCCCTGTGATCCAAAATGTCATGTGCCAAATCTGACTGGGTACACATGGGGAACAGATCTAATAAGCATATGTGCTGAAAGATCCTCTGCTGGAAGTCACCTCACAGCACTGCAAGAGTAGTCACTGAGCTATGCCCTGGCCCCCAGGTGTGCATGTCCATCCCCTCACAAGGCCTGGCATAGAGACAAGTGCCTCCTGCCACCACTATTCCCACTTTGACCCAATGTATTGGGTTTGCAGAAAGTTACCAGGTGTAATTACATTGCTTCCTATACTGAGGGCATTTCAGCTTCGTTTAAAGTCAAATTATAGCCCAGAGGTGATGGCAGGGTACTGACTTCTAAATATTTAAGCATTTCTACCTCACGTGGCAGATGCGGAAAAGAAAGTCCAGAAAAAAACAACCAACTGAACACAAAAAGTACAGGGCTGATTTTAGCGTTCCTCCAGACTGGCAGAATATAGACCTAAACCTCTAACTCTTCTTATAAACAAGCTTCTTCACCATATGGCTATCAAACATTCTTTTTGTTTTGACTATATAGTTAATCTTCATCAAAAAAGTCTAACTTCTAAAAAAGTGGAGGACTGAAAAATCTGGTGAAACCATATTGTGAAAAACAATTTCAATAAGCTGCATTTGTATTTCCCTTGGAGCTTTTTAAATCCACAGACAGTGAATTTTCCAAGCAAAATATAGCATTAAATTCACATAACTTTTTCTTTTTTATAAATTTAAATATAAAAATCATATAAAAATCATATAAAAGTCTAACACACAAAGTAATAAAAGTAATGCATAAGTTACATTGTATATTTGCATATATAAATACAGTGTATATAAATATACTATAGCAGATATAAATATTTATAAAATCAAATTAATTTATAAAATTAAATATAGTTATATAATTATATATGTAAATAAATCTTATTCATTGAATTAGAATGTGCAGCCTACATTAGGAGTTGGGAAGGGAACACAGTTTTCTGTTTTATACGGTTTCATTCAGACTCAGTAAGTATTACAATCGTAAAGAAAGAATTTGACAGATTCCTTTATAGACCTTTAGGGAGAAAGTCAGTATTGCTTACCAAGAAAACTGTAATAGATTAGCATTTTAATAGCACCTGTTACTTTTTATCCACCATTTCTGACATGGTTTCATAATCACCTCCTCAAATCCATAGGAATGCAGGGGATCTATTTATGAATAAAATACCAGTGCTAGAGGATGTAATAACTATTTGATCTTGAATCATGCAATTAATTGATTTATGTACAGGTAGCAAACACACACACATTCTTACAGAACTATTTAAGGAAATACCTAAAGTATTTATTTTAATTTATTTAATTAATTTAATTTATTAGACTAAAACTGAAGTTTTACTCACAGCAATGAAAACATAAATTGCAATATTTTCCATTTAGTTCCCTGCACATGACTTAAGCTCTTATACCCAAACACAGTGCACTATGCAGAACTTCAGGGGCTCAGCCACACACAAGGTGGCATAACAACAGCAGTGCATTAAATCATCCAGCATTCTTCACTCACAGCAGAAGCAAAACTTAAGACTGTCTAGAGTCCAAACAAAGAATAACCCACTAGCGGATCTCAGGACAGGTATCAGGTGTCAACACCACAGATGTCATAGAAGCAAAAACATTTTTAAACAGCTGCTTAAAATACATCTCTAAACTCAGGATTTAAGTTTCATATGTGAAGACTTGATGAATTCTAAGTACTACTGATCCGTTGTGTACAAATATAATTTTTATTATTAGAGTACAACCAACCAATGGCTTTGCCATTCTTTGGCAAAAACGTAATTCTTCCAAGAATATATGGACCAGATTCAATATTTTGTTCAGAAGAAAGTAACTATGCAGTTATTATCTTCTAAAAATACTGTTGGTGCACGTATCTTTGCAGAATTTGGGTATTTCAAATGTCCAACAGCAAAGAAATGCTCCAGCAATCAATTCAAATAATTAAGGAAATTCAAATAATTAAGGAAAATTGTGCAAAATAGTTCAAAAAATTAGGAGAATTTTCAAAACAGGCCTCTTGCTTTGTGAAGGTAAAAAAGCCCAGGTGCTATAGATTCCCAGCTAAATTACAGTGTAAGTTGTAGGGATTCAGTTTTGCTATCTTGGGCATCTTGTAAGTGGGCAGAATTTAAGATTTAGAAAGGCCTGTTGAGGCAAACTTGCAGCTAGAATTTAAAAAACAGATGCTCTCCAAATTAAATGCTTATGGAAGTTACAAAGAAGTACAACTTTTGTGGATATAATTTCTATAATAAAGTATAAAAATACCCTAAATTAGACATTTTAAATAATAGAACTTTAGGGAATAGAGGCCTTTTCAGAGGGACAAAGACTTTGTGAAACGCTGACCTCTCTACAGAGTCCTGTGGCTCTGTGGCTCGACTGCTATTCATCCTGCTATTATTTACCTCTCTGTGAGGTGAACAATAACTGAATTTCAGATTCTTCAAGATCATTAAATCCACAATAACAGTTGTTGTCAGAAGTAGAAGACTCCTATAGAGATATAACAACCAAACAGGGAAACTCTTTTCATGGCTAAAAACACAGGTGCTAGGCACAAATTACACAATGCATCAGCCCAGCAATTTTCACGTCACTGTGTTAACTGTGGCAGCCTGTAACTGTGCAGTACCTTTTATGCCTGTGTTCAGCTGCAGAGCCTACAAGGTTTTTCCAGCTCACTCACATCCCTCTACTGCCAAATAAAGAATGTCTAAACCATTAATTATTACACCCATGTTTAAAACGTACTGTTGCCCCTTGGCTTAGAGCTTCTTGATTTTAAGGCCTCACAGCAGGTCTCCGTTGCTGGAAAGGAATCAATGCAAGAGTCGCTGCCATGAGGTTTATTTGCATCATGTACATATTTTTATATAGACTATGTACATCACATGTCTTGACACAAACTGCTCCAAAAACCCTAGCTCAGGCAGACAAAGAACCTACAAGAAATGCCATTGCTGCTGTTCCTGCACTTCTCCATGTACCTTCCCATCTATTATGAAAGAAGGCAACACATCCACTTAATTAACTGTGCATGGAGATAGTGATACTAAAATTCACTGTCAACTTGTTTAAAGTAGTTTTCTGTTGTCCTGCTATATGTCAGCATAGTTATAGAAAAAATAATAAATGGTATGAGGAAAGGTGGGGATTTGTTGTGGTTTTTGGGGGTTGTGTTTCAGTTTGGGTTTATTTGTTGTTGTTATTTCGGAGTCCTTTATTCCAAGACATTTCTCTGCAATAACATGGTTATCCCACTAAAGAGGCAGAGCAACAGACATAGCAATTGAGTTGCTGAACATTAAAAAAACCCCAAACAAACCAGCAGTTTCACAGACACCCCAGGATTTACAATTTTATTAGTCTCCTAGTTCTCTTGTCCTTCTGTCTGCTATTTGAAAAGGGGATACTTAGATTGTTGACAAAAATGAACTGGAAATATCAATTCATGTCAGCCACAGATGTTCAGAACTCAAGTTAGAAAACTTGTGAGTGTTATATTCTTGCATCATGACAGCAACACATGAGAAAAATACCATCAAAAGTAAAAACATTAACTTATGGGTTAAAGCAGACAGGTTGACTCTACAAAAAAAAAAAAAAAAAAGCAAATTCTTAGCTAACACTAAACACAGGTTTAGTATTTATTTTACTCAACTAAGGTTGAGTAAACACATCTGAATAGAGTATTTGAAAAAAAAAAAACTCAAAATAGTCTCAACTAAAATGTACTACAATAATCATAAATGCTTTAAAATAAATATACATTATGTTTATCCCTTTCTATTAAATAATTTACTGGTATGAAGAACAAATTTTCGCTTTTCTCTGTGCTGTACAGTACCCAAATCTGTTCCGTTTTGATCAAAATTTCATATATGACAACATTAAATAAGCATAAAATTTTGACTGACAATCCAGTATAACTGGCATTATAGAGATGGATGAATGAGGGGACAGATGGATGGATAGACAGGTTTTATAAGGCAATTCAGCCCTCGCAGAAAACAATTACTGGTAAGTGAAATACCAGAGTTTATTCAACTTCTCACTTAATGGACAAATTATATGCAGCCTACAAAGTATTGCCAGGGGCAAGAAGTGATGGCAGGAGATAAACTGGAAATTTGGGATTATTCATTTCACAGAAAAGAATAAAAAATATACCAAAACAAGCAGTGCCTGTTTGAAAATTAATTAGAAGTTTCTTCAAAGTGACTCTGAACTAAAACTACTTCGATTCCTAATAGAAAGAGAAATTGAAAACATTTTCTAAAAAACACTGTCCAGGCTCAAAAGACTAATGTTTAAATTGCTTCTGCGCAGGGTTTCAGCTTGAACTTAACACTGCCCTCTTGTGCCTCTGCCTTAAAATGCATTTTCCTTCACACAGCGAGATTCATGAAAACTAAATCACCAATGGACAGAAATGCAGCCAGATTTCTTTTTTTTTTAAGTTCAATGAAATAAGATAACTTTGAACAAAAATATTTCAGCTGTTTTAAAAGTCATCCTCTCAATTTCTAGCATGGTAGTTCTATTATACAGTATGTAAAACAACATTGGTTACCAGCTTTGTCTCAGTTAATTCTTCTAGTCTACTTATTCTTTGAACTAAGAGTACTTAAATTTTCCACACGTGCCAAGACTAGCATTAAGTCAACAAATTTCATTTGAGTAATAAAAACCGCACTAGAATTCAGGTACAAGACAACTGCAGGCATGAAAGAAATCGTGGATGGCATAATCTCCATTTTTCTGAGCTGGTTTTGCACCATTCAGCTGGTTAACGTTAACCACACTGCAGTGCATGATATCTTAATTTCTAAAATGATTGATCCCAATATGCTTTTCACTTTCATCAATGTTACACACATCTCAAGTCTAATACAATAAAGAGCTGATACAGCATAGTTTAAAGAGAGAATAGCTTCCTGTACATCGGGCCTTAAACCCAGAAGTACTGTCAGAAAGAGAGCATACTCTTTCCAATAATATAAATGTGAAAACAGAAATGTAACTTTGCAAGGCAGATATCAGGTAAGTTTCCACCTTCATCTTTTCCTCCAGCTTCAAAGAAAAAAAAGTCTAAACAAATAAAAACTGCAAAAACTAAAAAAGAAAGTATTCAACAACAGTGTAAACTTAATGTCAGTAGACATGTATCTCCTAATATCCTTCTGCAACTCTTTTCACTAATGTAAAATTTCATGTATCATTGACATACGTAAATAGCACCCAGTATGTACAAAATAATATACAGAGCACATATTCAGTGCTGCTCTGTCTTATTTTCTTCTACCAAAGCATCCATGACTTAAAAAGGAGACAAAATCAGGTGGCAAAGGCTGGTATTTGATACACTGTAATTCCTGTCTTCACAGGAACGCAAACTAAGAAGAATCACGGAGGAAGCACACTAAGCAAGGGACTGCAATGCCAGGTGGTTCAGAGAACACTTCAGTCCACACGAAATGCCACTGCCAGTGTATCCAGCCTGGCCAGTCATTTTCCAACCACTACATTTCCAATATTATGTAACAGATAAGGAGTGTGCAGTCACCAATACATTACAGACACATATGCACGTGCACACTTGTGTTTATGCAAAAGAAATGGGCAACTCACAGGTCAGTCTTTGAGGCCGCTGAGATCTGTAACACAGAAGTAACTCCCCCCCCCCCCNACCTGGGTTGCTCATATGGCAGTTAAAGCTGCAAATAGAATTAAATTTATACCACAGTTCTTACAGAATAATGCATCGTTTGCAGTAAGGCATATGAGACATAGCTTTATTTGTACATGTAAACAAATAATACCTATACATTCCTGCAGCCATTCACAGAACTGCAGTGTTGATACTTTCCAATCATGCTATATGTACTTCAGTCTGTTCATTTGATTATACAGCATTTTATTAAATGAGTTCCTGGTAATAATATTAACTGTAGACTTACCCTGGCATTGGTCCATTTCCAGAAAGACTATAAACTTGACGAGGATTTAAAAGGTACTGAAATTTTCTATAAATTCTAAAGAGGTAAAAGAGACAAGGAGAAAATATTTACCGACATGTTTAGACTTTTTTAAAAACCTTTCAAATGAAAGAATTAAAGAAGTCAGCACATACTGTAATTATTCGAACTGCAGGATCTCATTTATACAAAAAGTCAAATACTTGAACACAGCAATTACAATTCATACATAGAGTGTATTGTGGGCTATAAAGTTGAGACAGAAGTGCTACAAACTATCTACAATTCAAATGCTGTGTATAGACAGAAACAAAATACCGTAAAGAGGTAAAATTACACAACAAAAGGCGTGTCAAAAAAGCATTTTGAAAAGCATATTGATTTGTATTAAAAAAACTCCATGGCAAAGGAGAGATTTCTTCCTGAAATTTATTGCAAACACAAAATTACAAGTATAATTAATTGCAAAAGCTAATTGGCTTCGCAACCTACAAAAATATCCCCATAGGCTGAAAAACATTCTGATAGAGAAAACCTATGGTCAACTACATTTCCTCAGGATTACATTTGAATGAGAAGAAAATGAAAAAGATTTGATGCCATTGTTTTAATAAATTACACTCATTTTAAAATTATCTGAATAATAGGAAGAAATTTATTGATACAGTATGACAAGCACTGCTCTATCCCACAAGGGACCCCATTTGCTGTCCTACCTTCAGCAATTATTTCTTCAAAATTGTAAATTTAGAAGTTTGAGTTTACTTGTCCTAAAAGTATGACAGAGATTTTGTTTCTTCACTACAAATACTAGAAATGTAATTTCCTACATTGACTAGAATGTGGTAGCTGATTCGTTTCTCACACAGCAACAAGGAAGCACACAAAAGAGTTGTAGCTCAGAATATATAAATATACACCTGGGATCTATGGAAATAGTTTAAATTATAAACCCATGTTTCTTGTTTTTAATTTCAATGTTTCTGTCCTTAAGCTAATTAATATTTTAATATTTTTAAGAAAACATTTATTTTTCTGCTGGAAACATGAAATATTGCTTCCTTTCTTTATAACGGCTTAAATAAAATAGAGGCATTATAAGAGCTGAATTTTAGGTTAAAATGTCCATGTTTTCAAGTACAGCACAATAAAACTGTCTAGACACAATCTATGTGCACATTCAGGGATTTTTTTTTTTTTTCGTATTTTTTTCTTAATAGCAATGCATCATTTATCAGGGTAGCTGGAAGACAAGTGTGTAAAAATACTGAATACAAACAAATTCATAATTATCTCTAAAATAGCAAAATTGGAACATTTTCTTAACTTCTCAATTATTTAGTGATATCAGCTTCATAAAGCATTTTATTCAAGCACACTCACACAATGTATTCCTGATGCCATTCCTGATCGAAAAAGTCAATATGAAACAACTAGTTTCACTTCACAAGTATGCACGCATCATTGTCAATGGCTGTGATGATGATTAAATCAGACTTTTGAGAATGGATTTACAACACAATATATATTTTCCCATTTTACAAATGTAAAAGGAGAGTTTTTCATTTAGTGTGTGTGACTTGCTTCTCAGAGACGTGTAGGATTTAACCTGGTCAAAGCTGATGCTTATTTAATTCGTCATTAAATCCGTCAACTGGCCATAAGAAGTTCACAAACAATATTTTTGCAAAGTCCCAAAGGTCTAAGAGTTATTTCCCTAAAGTTTGGTGCTACAAAACATACTAGCCATTACCTACACTCACAATGCTGTTGTCAGCTAACACTGAAATGCTATAAAAGCCTTCTTAATAAAGAGGAGGCTAGGTTTCTCTACTCAGAACCCAGAGGTCCAACTGCAATAATGAAAAGATTACACTGATTTGTACTTGACCCAGTGCATGCCATTCAGAGGTTCCACTTGAACATCAGTACCAGCTAATCACTTTATAATGACTCACTGCAAATGACAGATCAAGCTTTAAGACAGTAAATGCATTCATGTATTCTACTCTGTGTAAAATTCATAAATTGGCGGCTCATTTCCATTCATACCTTCTCCAAAAAAAAAAAAAGTTAGAAACTGTCTGTAAATGTTTTCTTCACACTAAGATGTACCCAGACCTAACAGGGTGACACATGGAAGCCAAGGAAATGGACAGTAACTTAACCTTCCAGTTTTACATCTACAGTACCAAACAGTGACTCTGACAGGGCTCTGAATGTCTTGCTTCCACACGTAAGGAAAGAATTGGATATGGTTTGCTTGTGACTGGAGATTTGTGCTGACAAGGTCATGAGGTGGTGTGGTGGGAAATGCCTCAAAAGACATTTTTGGGATGAAATGCGATTTCATGAACAAAGCCGGTTTACGAAATTACCACTTGTCAACAAACAGCTGTGCTTCTGTAACTATTTTTGGGGTTATTCTGTGATCAGGTAAACTAAAAATTCAATTTAAAACACAAATCCACAGAGAAGTTTCTTCATTGTCATTTTCCTTTTTACTTAAATCATGCCCATGATTTAATTCTTATATAAACCTCAAAATACTCTGCTAGCATAACTGAGGAGGCAGAAAACTAACTCAGGAGTGGCCCAAGGAGCTGGCATCATCTTTAAACAGCCCAGCTGCTGAAGAAAACACTTTTGAGTGCCCCTTGGGCTGAGTTAGACTGAGCTGTCTCCTGAAGAAGAGAGAAAATAAATGTACAAAAACTTGCTGGCAATTCAAAACTGGCAATAAAGTTGACTACACTATGGAAAAAGCTGGTAATGGCAGGGCCTTCTGCCACAACTGGGGGATGCATCTTCAGTCATCTAGGGGCTATTCAAGATGTGCTTAGTATAGGCTTAATTTAATCCTAATGTCAGACAGAGAAGAAACCAAGGATTCCTCCCCAAAATTAAAAAATACTAGTGATCTCTCTCCCAGATACACTTTGAAAAAGATCATTTGAAACTGCTTTTACATTTTGTCTCCATGCTAAATGGAAGCACAGAAAGCCAGATTAGTCAGAGGGGAGGAGGGAAGAGCTACTGTGAACCAAAGTTATTTGAAAACAGCAAAGGTTAAAAATATCATCAACCTGTATTGCACTGACACTGAACGTGGAGTCAGCAGGAAACGTCAGTGCACGGAAGCTGATCTCCAGTGCATCCAACAGCACATTTGTCAAGGAAACAATTGTGTAAACTCACCTGCTGGTCAGGCAAATAAACTGGAAAATGGGGAAGTGGAAATCAAAGTAATGAGTATGGCAAAACAACAGCATGATTTAGAAGGACTCTTACGTGAGAAACATTACCCTTAACAACAGCCTTTAGAAGTACTACATGCTCGTTGTATATTCTTTCTGTCGAAAGAAACTATTTCGTCAATGGTGTACTAAATATATACATTCTATTCACAGATTATTGAAAACTGTTGCCACGATTAGTCAAATCATAAATGCAGACATTCCAAACTGATAGCCCTAGAATGAAATGGATGTCCTGCATTTTTTTTTTGGATGAAATAAACTGCACGTGTCCATTTCATGCACAACCACTGAAAATATGTTACAGTGTGATATAGCCTGAAGAATTCACTTGCCTGGGTTTGATGAACTCCTATTCAGTCTCATGCTCAGTTAAAATCCATTTGTGGTTCGTGAAAGCCTTAAATTCATCAACTTTAATTCTATTTTTCTACTTTCTTCTTAATAACCATTGACTTACATTTTTGTTCTATTATAAACATATGTATTGTCTATTAAACAAAATCATTCAAGTCCAAATAACTGTAAATACACTTGAGTTTCACATGATGGGCAATTATTAACCTCTTAATTGAGAAGAAAATAAAATTGGGCTATTGGCATAATTCTTTATTTTGTAATTATATATGAAAATCATAGCACTGGTCTTTAAGACAGAAAGCTGTTCAGGAAGAAAATCTTATTTATTACTACACATTCTGAAAAACTGAATTTCTAGCATAATGAAAGTTTTAAAATGTATCGATAAGATATGGTTGCAAAGAATGGATTTTTGTGTTCTGAATGCACCTTTTGTTTCCCACCACCCCTCTGTTTGAACATTTAAAAGCTAAAACCGAAGTACCAAACTTTTCTTTACCTGTAAGTGATCCTCAGTTATTTTCTTTTGCATTTGAGAGATTTGAAAAAAATTACATAATACAAGTGGAAACAACAATGTATTACTGCGGGTGTGCATTTATTCAACTAGTTTTCAGTTGGATGCATAAACTCTCTCGAAAAATAAGTGCAATGAAATGGGCTGCGTTACCATATGTCAAGGCATAAAATCTCGTATGGGCAACTGTGGGAACACTGTAGACTTGACAATCTGCAATAACCTTTCTGTTTCCAATGAAAGTCAACCAAAAATCTAAATTTCATTCATTGTGACCTCTCAAATACAGAGGGCCCTAGGTAAGGACTGAGGAATAGTTTTCAGTAGAGGATTTTCTTAATCTGAATGAATCAAGATAACGAAATTCTGATCTACAAAAATTAGAAGGTTGTGGGTGTGTTTTGCTTTCTTTTTTCCCCCTCACTGCTGCGGAAATCTTGTTTTTGTTACAGCGTATCCTCTAGTCCCACCCTCTAAGCACCTGACCAGATTACAAAATTGCTATAACCAAAACACCTGACCTGAATGCCATTTACTTATATGTTGGACTTGACGATCCTTGCGGGTCCCTTTCAACTCAGAATAATCTGTGAATCACCATAACTGTACATTTTGCAAAGTAATTTATGGATGGAAATGTCCTGCGCTTTTACTTTACGCAACATATAACTGCCACAAAATAGGAGGGTAGGAAATACATGGGAATCTTCTCTTTCTGGTGACTGATTGTAAAGCAGACAGACAAAACCCAAGAAAACCAAACAAAGTTCAATATCATTTCTCCTGAGAAAGTTTTCATCACTTAGACTGACTATTCAAACTAATAAGCACTTTTAACATCCTTATTTTATATTTTTGCTACTGGCATTGATATGAAACATTAACAACTAACAAAAAGAGGGCAAATCCCTTCTTACCAAACAGTCCACATGTGGACTTTTTAACCTTTTTGAATCTAGCTTTAGATGTAACCACGAGATATTATCTCCTGATGGTGAATGACCTGAGATACATTCACATGACTATGCAGTTGACCTTTTGATGTGCTCCTCTTGAAACAGAAATATTGAGTGTGACCTTGACACCTTAGTATGCAATTTAACATTTTGAGTGTGTGTGCATGTGTGCAGTATCAAAGCCAATTTAAGAGGTTCTTACACTTCACTATACTCAGCTGCTGGTGCCTGCCCTCATGCTATACACTTAATTGTGTAATGACACTTCTGGATAATGGTGGTAGTGAATGAAGTGTGTATAGGGCACCCACTTTTAAAATTTAAATAATTCCTGTGATCTGTTTGGCCTCAGTAACAGTTTCATTGACATAAACTGAAAAGTGTTAGACACGAAGGGGAATAGGAGCTTGAGATGGGGATCAGATTTTAAACCTGCTTTTACCCTGGAGAATATCTAACATTAAATGACATCCCTAATGCATTAAGCCCATTCAGATAGTAACACTTGAGACCAATTACGAGCTGGGAACTGAAAGCTGTGAAACAGCATTTCATTAAATTGTTTCTAGGCTATAACTAACTAAGTGCAGCTCTCTAGCCTGCCTCTCACCTACATAATTGCAGACAGGATCTCTGATCTACTCACGTCATTTTCATACTATAAAAAGTCAAGCTGAGTGCTAGTGCAGATTACCTTCCACAGAACCCCTGACTGCACAGCAGACCTGGGCTACGTCACACTGCAACTGTGGCTGAAACATGAAAACTCAGGATGGCTCACACTGTTCTATTCCAATTGCAAAGGCATGTTATTGAAACTGTTTAGAATTAATCTTTTAGGTCATTAACTGCCTTTGACACACCTAGCTGATATCTAGGTATAACAGTCTGGGGATTACATAATCAGCACTCAAGTGATAACCTGTTTTCTCAGAGGCCTTCAAATACAGTTTTAACTAAATGCTCCTCAGCTTCAAGAATTACCCTATCAACTACTCTGCAGGATTTTGTTCCCTTTGACAGTTTACTTTTAGGGTTAGGGGCACAGGAAGATGTGATCTAAGGGAGGCAGGTCAGAGGAGGTAGAGAAAGCTTGACCCACCAGCTTTAGAATCACACTGATCCTTCCTTTTGTGCTTCTGGCTACCCTTATCACCAGTATCGACAGGTGTCACCTTCAGCTGGATCCTGGTCAAAAGACCATAATCTTTTCCAAGACTTGAAGTTACAGCACTGACATGGTGAACTAGGCTATAAAAATTTAGGCATTTATGTGATGATCAAAAATGGCCATAGTGTTAGCATTTGGGATTCTGAAACATGCACTGAAAAGTCTGTTTAGGGGGCAACTAATTCAGCATTCCTGCCTGAGTAGGAGGAGAATGCTCCTTACTTCTGCTTTAGCAGGCCTCTGATACACTAACACGTAAACTAATAAACTCAGACGTTTTTAATTTAAATCAATGTAATTACTGACATCTGTAAAATTAATATGTCCTTAAGTTTGTGTGATCGGACTCTAACACTTACACTGGATTTTTAGAATGCTTCCTATCTATAGAAATCAAAAGGTTTCTTTGAAGGAAATCTTATGAAAAGGCTTGAGAGCCTCTACTACTAAGTCTTTAAAAAGCAAATCATACATTAGAAAATGGAACAGTGCTTCTAATTTAAACTACTAGCCGGCCTGCATAATCATTACATAGATTAAAAGAAAACTGTTAGCAGTTCAAAGTTTTAATACAAGATATAGCAACTCACATCTTCATGCAAATCACACAAAACCATGCACTGAATAAAGCTACTTTTTATTATTTGAAACAAAACAATTCTATAGAATTAACTAGTTTTTAACTGGAGAATTCATAAGTACAGGGATATAGAGTGTTCAGTTGTGAGGAATAAAAATATAAAATTTTGGTTTTTTTCCTCATGTACAAACTTTTAAAATTCATTTTTAAATGTATCACAGACCAGAATCAAGAAAGAGAAGAAAACAAGAAAAAGAAAAAGAAGCTCTTACCTTTCTCCTTGTTTCCCACCACTTTTAGGATTGACAAAAACTAAAAGTGGATGAGTGCCTGGAACTGGAGTGATCTAAAAGAAGGGAATAACACAGCCACTCATTAATGCTGTGTGTTGCATTCATTTTTTCCTATAGTAGACAGAAAACAAAAATCTTAATGCAAACTCTATGTTGTGCTATGTAATCCAGCTGGAAGCAATACCATTAATTTGCAATAATCCTCACTTCACTAATTTGCCAGAAATTGCAAGTGACTTCTCTTTTAATGATCTCTGTTTTACAGCTGTGTTGCCATTTTAACCTATAATGCCATTGAAATATTGAGATATATACATATATAACCTCTCTCTCTATATATATACATATTTGTGTGTATATGTATATACATACATATATACATACATATATATATATATATCCATCAGTAGAGAAGAAAACTTTAAATGCAAATAATGCATGACTTTGACAGTAATTTCCTAGGGAAAAAAGCTTAAAAGAAACTGTATTTTGCAGTGAGAAATGACACTATATTATATACTCTGAAGGTCAACTATAGCTATACGGAATATTGAACTTAACATATTTTCCTTTAAATTATGGCAATAATTTGCAATCATACCTGCAATATCTGGTATGATAGAAAATCACAAATGTTTTAAAATGTGGCAACCATAACATTAAGGAGCTCCTTTAAACACCACAGAAAGCAGAAAAACTTTACAGGCAGAGGAGAAACCATACGGAAGAACAGCAAGTTCAAGGAAAAGAATGTTGAGGAGAAGGAAGAAAACAATGACTTCTACCATTATTTCTTTAAAATCCCTTTGTGTGTGGAAAGTTTCACATGTTCACATTAGTATTTAGCTTTACCAACACCTTCATTCTAAGTAATAGTGTTTGTCTGTATTTTCAGATACTCTGAGATGTATGTCTTCATTGCCTTTACTCCATAGGCTTGAACATAAAAAAATTACATCGGATGATCTCTAAAACAGGTTTTTAAACCATGTGGCTAGACTATTCATATTTAAGAGCATCACTTTTAGACAAATGTCAATTCCAGAATGTTTCAAACTATATTAAAAGTTCTAAGTCAACATCTCCAAAGTCATGCACTAACAACTTCAGAGATGAAGCTTAGACCATCTAAGTTTCAAAATGATATATTGAAAGGCCTTGCTCTAAAAATCCTTATTGATAATTCCTGAACTAATAAAATCTGAAGATTTCATTGTGTAATTGAAGGCAGAACCTGAGAAACATCACAGCTAAGGAGTTTTACAGGCATACTACAGATATATGCAATATAATCCTACAGGCATCTAAAAGCACTTTTCTTTTGGTAGGAAATGTCAATTCTATTCATGATTTCACAAAAAAATAGAATCAAATCTGTTCCAATACATACAAAAAATAACAGAATACTCAAAAAAATCAGTGGTATTAAGCTTAGCATAAAACTCAGTATCACCTGGTGCAGTAAAGTGCTGTATGTTGAAACATACATCAAATTGCAGAATACAGTGAAGTTTGTCATATATTTAATTTTTACCTACTGTTTTAATCAATTTTAGTTATTTAGCCAATTCCCATGGTGTTTATTCCTGTGAACTAAGTGTAAACCAATGGTGCTCATTGTGACAGAGATGGAATACCTACTGAAATCCCTTAGGACGCAGGTTAATTAATGAGACTCATCCTAAGGTTATACATGATCTATTACTTCCTCTAATTAGAAATAATAATCCTGATCATTATGCTGGTTAGCTAGAAAGAAGCAAGATGAATGTGCTAAACTATGATTAATTGTCTTTAAGTCGTGCAGACCTCCACTGCCACTAAGTTATCTGCTCACTCTGTCGGATGGAAGGAAGGTTTGGTCTTGATCTTTTTCTCAACAAAAGCTTAAGTGATAGACTTACTTCTATTTCAAATCTTTTATTTCAAGACTCAATGATATTAATGCAAGTAGAAGGTTTTGGATCATCCAAAAACAAAACAACAAAAAAAATCTAATAATTAGTCTATATTCCACTCGGTTCAAAAATAAATTTTAATTAAATTTTTACAGCTTTTCCAAATTAGTTTTCCAGATAACATACGGTATTTTTATATAATGAAATGCAACTGAAGATTTAGACTAAATTAGTGAACATTTTAAAGCCCTAGTCTAGCTCAATTTAAAGGCAATCTTCATGATATTATAGGACAAGTGACTTAAAGACAAAAAAAAAAAGAAAAAAGGGGTGGAGCACTTATATATAGTTTCTCCCTTATTGAAAACAGAGGTCTAAGAGCAGTAGTATGAAGATCTTTGCTTTGTTATCATTTGACTTAAATCATAAACGAATGCAATTAACATACTGATTAAGTTTTCTGAAAAAAAATCCTTGCCTACTGAAGATCTTGTTAAAATGAGACCATGCCAGCAGAATCAGAGTATTAAAAACAGAGTAGCATGCCAGATATGGGAGAATTAGAGTTGTATACTTTGATCAGATACAGAACGTTTTCTCCAGACCATCTTTGGGCAAAATACTACACTAATTACCAGTTATATTTATGGCATCTTCCATCTTGGTGAGAATAGCTGAAAAATTACGCAATCTTTGAGGGAAAAAAAGCCCTAACATTCTCATTGATCCCATCCCTTTCAGTAGGATAGCCTTCAAGGTCCACTCAGCCTTCACAATAATCAAGTTATCCTTATTAATGCCAATCAAAACTTTAATATTTGATGTTAAGATTGATTCCTGCTGCTCAACACCAATCTAATCCATCAGTGAAAAACAAAGACCACAGTATAATCAGCAAATTAGGGCCATCACTGCACAATTATTTCTAATGTTATCACCATGATTACCAGTCTCGTGTCATGCACTACATTACAAATGTGTCATTATGGAACACCAAGCACCTCAAATAAACACCTCAGATCTATTCAATAATAATTCTACCATCTTCACTCCCACTCTCTTTTTCTCCGTCTCTAGTGGTAATAAAGGAAAGCAACGATGAAACACAGGCTTTTGATTCATCTTGCAAAGAGAAGACAAAACACAAGTTTTGGATCACACAAAAAACTTAAGAGAAAATCTTATGACCTGAAAGCAGAACATATAATAATTTAAAGTTTTGTGTTGAAGAGTCAATGGTGCTAGAAGCTGCTGTTTTGAATAGACCAAGTATTATATCCTAGGCATGGTATCACATGAGTGGGAAATAGAGACTTCAAACATAACTGAAAATAAACTATGAGCATAAGTAATCTAATGCTTGGAGTAAATACAAAATTCATAATGATACATGGTGCTGCAACCAAAAGGAGATGCCAAAGATGCTCCTCTATCAAGAATACTTTGACTCACTGGAATTGCGTGGGTATCACCCAAAAGTTAGAAAACACTGTGTGTTTCCTTTAGCACAAACTCATTAATCACACTGTGACTGATTAGACAGAACTTGAGCTTTCTTTCAATTAAGACTCGAGTCTTTTTGCTTCATGTTCTGTCACAGATGATCTGGGTAGCAATGAAGCCTGTGAAAATGGTAAGTACAGGAAGAGATTCTTGAAAGCAATGGATAATGATTGCTGTAATGTCCAAATATATCATCAGTGGAGCAGCCACGTGATACGATAGGTTTTAGGACTTGTTTTTCAGGTTTTGCTTGGATTTTTTTCCCTTCTTTGGGTTGTCATAGCAAGAACGCTTGACTCATCTAAAAAGGCAAAACAATAGAATAAGCCTTCCTAGCCTGACACACTAAGATGAAATAATTATGAGGCATAAAGTAATTGATATATGGTAACAGAATCTTTTTACTGAAGCTCAATTGCAACATATCAAAAGATAGAGAGAACAGACAACTATGTATATTAAATGATTATCACATCGTTATCATTATGATAATTTAACTCCCGAGGAAATAAAGCAGCATATGGACATTGACTTCACTCAAAACTACTCATATCTCAAGGAAAAGAAGTTAGCACTTCAGGTAGAACCTCTGGCATGCCTTAAAGTCACCATCCTTAAATAACATTAGCTCATTACACACATGAGTTTTTCTTTCGAGTAAAAAATCTTCCATTTTTATTATAGATACTGCTAGTAATGAACATGCACTGCTTCTCAGCACTGTTAATGTTGATATGCCAAATAGTCTACTTGGAAATACTTGGACAAATAACACCCTTGAAGTTTACTCCATCCATTAATTAACAGGTCCAAACGAGAATAGTTGACAGTTATCAAGGCAGACTTACATTAATAATGTAGATTTACACAACACTGCATGAAAGATACCAAAATAAACTAGTTCAGCTTCACCCCACGACAGAAGTCTTTTAGAGCTAGTCCTCCCTTCCCCTTAGTGTTTTAGGAAATCCTAACAATCACATGAGAAGCAGATGTGTATCACAGGATTCCTGAACCAATGGAAGAATTTACCTACTGCATTTTTAAATACGTGAAAGTGAAATATTAGAAGAGTTAATGCATATGTCACTTTAAACATTTCTCACTCTATCGTTGTCTTCATACCTAAAATCATCTGCTCAATATTAAAATAACAATAATCACACCTGAAGGCCTTGTCCATCTACGGTGACAGAATTCGCTCTTTGCATTTTGTTCCGTTCTCCCAGTTTGTTCATTTGCTGGGGGCAACTCTTTTCTTTTTTCACTGTTGCCTGTCTTTCCTTGAAAAGAGAAAAGGAGAAAAGGGAACATTGTAACACACTATATAATGCTAAAAAACTGTCACTGAGACTGTACCTCTACAAAGTTATTTTTTGACTAGCAAGTAATGTCAGACTCTGCCTTAATGAAAATGAGATCTCAGTCAAGTTAATACACAATGTCTGGCCACTTCACATAACATCTATCTATGTGCCTGGACATTCCATAATGACTAGGCAATAGATGGATGAAAAGTGTGCAGTCACAACACAAATTAATGCAATGATGTGAAAAGATAATCTGACATCACCAGGGTGCCATTCTGAAACTTGAAAGCCAGTCATACAATACACTTGATTGTTTAAGAAGCACACTGATAAGAGATCAGTAATTTTTCAAAATTTCATCCTGACTGCTAGCAAAAGTTGGATGCTTTCAGAGTACTTTACCACTTTGGCAAAATATACCTGGTCTAAATGTACCATAATCAATTGGCTGAGTAGCTTTTATAAAACCCGTATTTTGTAACAGAAGGAAACCAGAATCTACATCAGATTCTAAGTCCTTGGCAACTTTTGATGCTGATTCACAATGAGATGGTTATTTGAAAGAGAAAGCTCAGAATTATATTGTTGCAATCATATTTTCAACTGCTATCAGGCCATTTCAGAGAACTCTGCATGGAAAAAAGTATTCTCATTCTTTGTATCTCATTTATTCTATTTATAAACTGCACCCAGCATGTCCTTTCAGGTTGTCCAAAAAATGCACCACAAATTAAAACAGCAGATGTTTATCAAACAGAATCGGTGTCTCCAATCTCAATTGCACCCCAGTCACTTTCCTCACTTCACAAGTGCAAGGAGGCTTTAAACTAGTCAAGGGAATGGGCTGGCACAAAGCTGCTGCACTAGAAAGGAGCATGAAGGACATTGTTGCACCCCCTGCAAGTGTATTCACATGTTCATTAAACGTTACCATTTTTGTTCCATACCAGGCCAAACCCATCTCTGTGCTACCTCTGGTAAAGCCTTAGGGATTTTAGCAGCAATTAATCCGTGAAACTCTTTCAGGAGCAGTTTTTACTGGTAAGAAGCACTGACACAGATTCTGTCAGCAAGGGAATAACTCCCAGCTTAATACAGTACCTTCTAACACAGATATGGACCCTGACTGTTTTTACAGCATCTTTAGTTTCTTTAACTGAGACTGACAGTCTCAGTCTAGTCCTAATGCAAAGACTAGTCCCAGTCATCCTAGGGTGATTTGGGTAGCCAGGTGCTTGGGGGAACTGTGACAATCTGACCACATTTGGTATAAAAGGACTGACAAACCTATGCCACGGGAAAAAAAAAAAACCAGGGGAGTCTACAGAACTGTCTGTATGCAGTGAGATTCCTAAAAGGTTAGTTAATGGAGCTCTTGGATGCTTTGAGTAACTCGATCAGCGCAAGACATGGTCCAAGACTCTAGACTACAATATCATTGCTTTAAAGAGAAAACAGTAGAAGCAATTAAAGCTATTCACCTCATCCTTAACCTTAGAAACAAAAACACTGTACGTATCACTGCCTAAGAAATCACCAACTCTGCACTTATGCATTTGATGATTTTTTTCAGAAAGTAGAACTAGGATGAGGCACCCAAAAAGAATAAAAATTTTAACTAACACAAAGCATTTTGCACAACGGTATTGGCTAGTGCCAAGGATAGCAAGTAAGATACTTCAGTATGAAGGAAGCTTCACACTTCATTACAAATTTAAGTTGCTTTGAGGTTTTAAACAACTTTGGGAATAATTACCCTTAAAAATCACTACCTTTTATAAAAAGGAAGCATACCCTGTTAAATAGGATTTTACATTGTGGCCAAATCTGTCTCATGGCAACATCTTCAAAAATCAAATCAGATGGCAGTAAAGCAGAGAAAAAGCTAGTAAAAATTGTGATTTCTAACAAAAAACAGAGAGGGAGAGCAAATTTTAAAAGGTCTAAGAAAATCTCAAGCTAAAGGACACATTTGTGATAATTCAAAGAAAAAGTTAACAAAGTAACAGATTCGGCACATTAAGTTTGAGCATTTAGAGAGATTAAAAAAAAAATATTCAAAAGAGGCCTACTTATAAAGTGTGGCACTAAAAATCTTCTTGCATATACCATGCTACTATTTAGAGGAAAAGTATTTATACACTGCGGAGACCCGTGCCCAAACTCGCTGTTATTAATGACTCAAGTAAAACGCAGTAACAATTACCCAAAGGAAAGTTTTGGATATTGGGGTGATACAAATAGCAGCGTGATATAAAAAGCAGTAAATACCCTCAGCTGGCCTTAGTCCTATCACTGCTGCATTAAAAACATTCCTCTTCCAATTTATATTTCCTGTCCCATAAGAAAACCATTGCTTGACTCACAAAGACCATCCAAGATTAGGTCATATATCTCACAAAACATAAAGGAAAAAGCATATTCATGATACAGAATTCTCTAGTGTTAATAATATGATCAAAGATGCATACCCAATCTCATTAACATTGAAAATCTGCTTTCGTCACTGATGATTTTGGAAGAAAGAACAAATAGTATTTCATGTCAACCACCTTACGAGTATGATACCACAATACATGTCACCATGTCTACCAATGCTCTCTAAAACATTTCTGAGGAAGCTGACAAGAGATTCTAGATTTCCTAGTGTTATATATTCTGTAATTTTTAGGTATGCGTCACACTAGTGAGGATCTGACTTAGTTTGTATGACATAATATGATGAATTCTATCATAATTCTAATGAATAAATCTGTTAATGGAATGCAAAAAGATTTACCACTTCATTAAAAAAGTATTTTTAAAATATTCTTGTACAGATCCTTTCTTTTATACATGAAATACCAGTTGTGCCTGATCTAGAGTGTCTTCCTTTTGGGAACTACAACATTACTAAGATATCACAGAGTGTCAGGAAATAAACAATGTAATTTTTAAATGAGATAAAAACATAAGAAGATAAGAATGGATAACAGCCTAAAAATTCTAATAATGTTAAGAAAAAATTGATATGCATTGATAGAATGGTTTTATATGATGTAAAAATTTCTCTTTCAAGGTAAGAAATATTTCTATGACAGTTGTGCCGTTTTTAATATTTTGCTACATAAAGCATACAAAATGATCAATGTACCTGTGAACCATTTTGTTTAGTGAACATGCATGAGGTTGATAGAGGTACTGAATACGGCATTTTAGACGCTATTGTACATTCTGATGGCTCAAAGAATGAAGTTTTTTGTGCTTTTGATACGTGCCAGAGCACATGCCTTCCAAAATAGTACCTACCACAACAAAAAAATCTTTTCCACCCCTTTTTGCACTACTCATGTCTAATTTTCTCCCTTGAATTCCCACTTTGAAGTCAATATTCATTAGCTGGAGCTTACACTATTCGTACTGCTCCAGAGAGACCACTGACAGGTAAGAACTACGCAATTGCATCTATCCCATATTCCAAATCAGAAAATAATTGGCAAATAAGACAGGACTTTCCAAGTAATAACCCAGAAAATCATCTCTAGATTTTTGGTTCAGCCCCAAAATGCACTTCATAGCAGAAAGAATGTACAATATCATGCACTGTTAGTACTCGAGCGCTCATGGACACCTCCCGCTACGCACCTCAGGGAGCAAACCTCCTAAAGTAGGAAGCGTCTGTTGGAAAAAGAGAATGTTAGGCTGCAACACCAAACAGCTGGGATGGCAAAGGGTATGGACAGAGTGTTCACAAGGAATGCTACCTTGCCGTAGTCGTGCTTAACAAAAACGTACATGGTACTTTGTTACACTTTTGCACAAGTGTGTTTTCCCAATTCCCTTTTGGATCAAGGAATCTTGCTTTAAAAGCCTTCTTCTGCTACAATTAACAACCATACATCATTAATCCTCAAAAACTGCTTATATTCTTTCTTTGTAATAGAGGTAGAATCTTTTCCTTTACACAAAACACTAACATTTAGAAATACCATACTCTATCACAGTTGTTAGGATAAAAACAGATGAACAGTTACTAAAGGCTTACTAAAGAGATACCTCTTTATATTTTAACTGTTGACACAGAACCAAGGGCAAATACAGCAACAATTGCTTTTACTCACTTTGTCTTTTAATCAATAACTGCAAATATATTTTTGTAGATTATTTCCTACACAAGATTATTTAAATTAATGTATTTCGTAACATGAAACAACAATTTACTTATACATTATATAGGACTGCAAAGTCATTAGTAAATGCTTAATACCATTACACAGTTTGCCAGGTGACAACTTAAAACTTGAGGTACTTCAGTATTATAATTGCTTATTTTATAATACATATTTTCGGATGCTGCATATACCCTATTTGGGCATGGGGTTGCATAACGAGATGTATATTTTTATGTTATTATGCATAAACTAAAATAGTTGGGTTTTTTTAAATCTTATTCTTGAACTCCAAAATTTGAATTTCCATGATACTGATCAAAAGAATTTGGTCACAGAAGATCAAATGGAATGCATGGAAGACCACGTAAAGATATCCTCAAATGTTTGCAAGATGAAGGCCATGGAAATTTAAATACGTGACTTGAATACCAAACTGATGCTTCGGGGTTTTTTTTTAAAGAACTTGAAGGAAGGTTGCTCCATGATTTCTTAGAGCTATTTTGTTTAATGTCATGGGAATCTTTAAGCAAATAATAATAATAGATTATCAATAATATTAGGTACTCCTAGACTGTAATTTTGTAAATTTATATGGCATTCAACACCCTACTTACAAAATTCCTGCTTCATGAAATTTCTGTCCAGAATTATACAATAACCAAAAAGAATTAAAGATTCAAAAGTCCTAAAAAGTAAAAAAACAACCCAACACATCGCCACTATGCCAAAACCATGGGGGGCAATCTATCTGTAGTATCTATGAGATATCACATCCAAGTAACTGTGATTCAGATGAGCTAGAATATTTTGAAAATTTATTTATAAATTTTCCACATTTCCAGCTCTAACTCTGTATATATGCTAATCAAAAGAGCCAATATTAGAATACCACATCATGTTGTCTTGAAAGGTCATAGAGCTGTAGCATGATACCTAGCTCTACGTCCCTAGGCAGAAGCTAAAAGTCATCCCGCGGACAAGATTATTAACCAATTCTCAGTAAAAATACTGCCCAGTGAACTGCACATGCCCACACTTTAAAAGGAAAGTTAAGGCCTCTAATTAATTTGAGAGTTGTCTTGAGAAAAGTATTTGCAGCTAAGGAAAAAAAAATAGAAAAGTCACATTACATTTTGTCATCCAAAATATTGGTAGCCAAAACACATGCAACAAGAAAAGGCTGGAACATAGAACGTGGCATTTAAGAATAACTTCTAAAACTGCTGATTGTTCCTTCCTCTGAACAAGGAATCACTATGTGATAACATTATAAATATACTTTGTGCTGCTTTTTTAGTTTGTCTAAATAAAAACGTAAATAATTACACACCAAATCACAATCAAGGCTTTCTCATTTAGCATGTTGGCCTTAGTTCATTCAGTTTTCTGAAGACAACTTGCCTTACATCTTGCACCCATTCAATATATGCATGAATACATGGTCCAAGGCTTTCAACTGGATTTGCAGCTCAAAGTGAACTTGGGCTATAGCAGCTGATTATATACACTGTCCAAGAAAGACAAAAGTGTTGCAAAAGAATTTTGAAAATAAAATCATATTAAACTCCAATGGGAGAGGATGTAAGGAATAAGCTTAGACAGTAGTGATGAGCTGTGGGCAGGCTACTGGATATAACTTAAAATGATTGAATGGCTGCCATTTCAGTTTATCAGCATCTTATTATTTTAACATTGAACTGTGTTTGTCGAACAGCTAATTAGTTAGGAAGATACATTTTCCTCCTGGGCAATTATTAATTTCCTTCTGACTTCAAAGAAATGAAAAAGCTCTTAGTGTAGATAAGCACACCATTATATTTCAAGTCTGATTTAGATTCTCAGAGAACTGAAGCTGCAATATGATACACAGTTGAAAAGGAAAAAAGTAGTTTGTTTTGTTTTTTACATCTCTTTCAATTGCTATGTCATTACTTAATATTCAACAACCAGATTTAAATTCAATTCCCCCCCAGCATATATATTCAAATAACTTTTTTTTATAGTATCTTTATTCAGAAACTCAGGATAAGGCTAGTACTCAGCTTCAAAGGATTGAGCTGCTCATAAAATGCTTTCACACTGCACTGACTTTCTGTGCTCCATGTTGAGCTTGGATTCAACTGAGCTAAAACTGATCTCTACTATTATAAAAACAGAAGAATCATTTCAGGATTAATAACTGGAAAGGGGATTAAGAAAGATCATTCTTCAACCAGGCACTGCTAATTCCCTTTTTCCCCTCTCTACAACTCTGCTTTCCTATGTGAATAACGTCTACATACCTCACAGGAAAATAGTATTAGTAAAACGTATTACCAGACATGGAAAAAATATCTATTGAACTATGATGCAATTATAACATAGCCAATAGCTATTCTATCTAGACTAAACACCAATAGTGAGAGAAAATTCTTAAACAGTATTTTCAACTTTAATTCTGTATTACTTTTTGCCAGAATGTCAACACACTTGCTATATTTACACAGAAGTTTGAAGCTATAGAACATAATGCATATTGTTTAGTTGAATAAGGCACATTTACTGTCTAAAACATTTGTGATCTTGTGTGTATATTGTTCTACATGCCTAAATAGAACTAGTCATAAACAAAAGATTTTTGAACATTTATGGTTTTGTACAATAAAATGCCAAATCAAAGAGGAATCAGATATATCTGTATCCTCCTCCAAAATACGTAGCCATTTATATTTTAAAATAAGATGTCTAGTGAATTTGATCTATGATGGTATTTTGTATTAGTGTATATAAACAGATCTACACTATGATGTATAAAACTTCTATATATTTTATATATATATCAATTTATCTCTATATATATATTCCATATTTAATAAATCATATTTATGCTTAGATGACTTTGTCCTAAAACGTTGTAACATCTTCACTACACAAAACAAAAGTCAAATTCATTCACAAGCAAAAAGAAACAAAATGCAAATTGATTCAAACTTTTTATCATGATGACCCATTTTTCCCAGAATGCAAAACAATGAAGGTGGATATCAAAACACAAAGAAATGTACCTAAGTTTGTTTTGTTTTGTTTTTAATTTCTTACCTTCAATATTATACCAGAGTCTCCATCCTTGAAATAAACTGGTTACTATGGGGACAGTGATAATTGCAGTATAGTAATGCTCACATTGTAAGCAGGGTACTTCATCTTTTACAATTTGTTCCTTAATTTTATTTTTATTCCACAATTAACAGTTTTAATTGTAATTTTAAAAAACAACATTAGAAATTAAGCAAAAAAATTAATTGTAAAATTCACGTTTACAACAGAAGAATCAAAATAATCATGTATTATAAAACAAATAAACATTATTGTTTATTAAATAGTAACCTTTTAGTGGTTGGTCACTATCCAGGGCTGTATCTATTTTGGTGGGAAATTGAAAATCTAATTACTTTTCTATGGACATAAATAAAAATTAGAACATCCTATATGTTCATCAGCAAATGGGGCAAAGTAAAGGAAGGCATGAAATGAAGACAAAACATGCTAGCATTTTTCCCTTTCTGACTTATAAAGGGACGGGGTGAGGGAAACTGTCTCATCAGCAGAGACCAATCTTGTTTTCTTCACTACTCACTCATCTCATTCCAATACCCAGTTTTAAACCTGGTTATGATCTAATTCTGTACTCCTGGTAGGCTAGGATTCAATTCAGTTAAAGATTTTTTAAACTCACTGCCAGTCAACCTTATCATGAACTTTCATTATGTGCATGTAATTAATTGGGTCCAATGAACAATATCAGTACTGAGTTATAGACTTTTCCCCCCCACCATATAATTAGAATATAATTACCCACAGGATATCAGAATGATGCAAAACCTTTCCTCTAAATGTGCCCTCATTAGGAAACAAGTCTCAATGTACATTTATTCAATCAGTATGAATTAATTAAAATGTTACTGAAATAAAAGAGAGTAACATTAAAGTGTATCTGACATCTATTAAAAGACTATCACTTGAGATCTGCACACAGTTTATAACAAAACTCATTTAACTTGAACAAAAAACTTCACCACACAACAAGCCTTACATATGGTAAACAGAGAAGCATAAAGGACTAAAGCTGACAGACAGACTACATTTTACTAAGACATTTAAAATTACTGCAGTGAGATACGAAAAATCTTTATAAGACATTGAATCAAGACAGATATGTGACATTTTCATGATGTACACAGTATTAAGTACATGAGTTTCCACATTGTTTCTTTTTCAGCTGACAATGTAGCTTATTGTATTTAAGAACAACATTTGACAAGTTCTGCTTTGTGCAGTTTTGAAGATAGAAGAGCCCTTATTTAACTTAGACCAGCCATCCAACTTCCATACAATGAGGCATTTTGGTTCTGTCTCCAGCCACTAAGAGTCACTCAGCTGAGAGATCATTTTGGCAGCACTGGTATGATACAGGGTGCTGTGAAATGCAATGTATGAAAAAGTTCTTTAACTGTGTAGAAATTGTTGAGGCTGGACTTCAAAAGAACTGAAGAAACGAGACATGAGAAACGCTGGATGAAAAAGGCAAAAATATGAATGTCCCTAGTTCTGCAAAAGAGAAGAGATGAGAAGGGATTTAGGGATCCTGTACTCTTGAAGGAAAATTTAGGAGAAGGCATCTTTTTCTGAGATGAACTCTGCAGTTTTCTAGAAAAAATCTGGACTTCCAAAGTTGGAAGGAAGGGCCAACATTTTTGGAGATCAAAACCACGAGATTTTTCATCTTGTTATTTTCCCTATATTCTATGGGAGAAGAAAATACGTTCTTCTCTGACAACTCAAAATACTCAAGGATAAGCCTGGTACAGCAAGCATTACGCTTATCTGCTTTTATTTATCTTCCACATATACACAGCATTCCAAGAATATTAATGCTCAGTTGATCACTGAAGCTAAACGTGTGACCTGGGCAAAGGACCCTTCCACTGTCAGATTTGTATGTCTGAACACGTACTTTTTATTAACAGACACACTTCCTATTGCATGGTTAGACAGTTTTGACAAGGATATATTCACTGGTTTTGCTGTCATTATCAAGAAGCTGGTCTCACATGCACTGAAGTACTATGTTTCTCAAAAGGAACCCCCATAACAGGAAATGGGAGACACTAATTAAAAAATTACTAACACAAATTATACGTACACTACAACCAATCACTTTTAAAAGAAATTACTATTAGCTAGGTCAGTGAGGTAGTATTTGTAACATAATTAAACTCAGGATTTTAATGCATTTTTAGAAGAAACTGCTAGATGAACAAATGTACTACAAAATTATAAAGTCCACATTAAATCATGGTAAAATATATTTTCCATTCCTAAAAATATAAATTGTGCTGAAATACATGTCTTGTGTTGCATTGTTAGTAACACGATTCCAATACAGGAAAGCATATTTACTTCTGCTTATGTCTTGAAAATTTGGAGATAAAACAAACCTATTCAAGGGTGATTTGACTCTAGAGTGGTTTTACATATCCTCTAAACAACTTAACTAAACTCCAATTGTGGAATAAAAATCTTAATTCCTCTATTCCTCTTCCTCTCCTGAAAAGAAAATGTAGTTACGCCAATATAATTGCAGATAAAATTTCATGCTGAGGTTTCATTCCGTTTATACCAATGGCAAATGATAAATAACATTAAAATGAAAACAATAGCCCAATAACAGAATCATAGTTTCCAGATGCAAACTTTTAAAGTATGACCTCAAATCCTGAAAATTAAATAAGATAATAAAGAATATAATCATCCAACAAACTTAAAATGATATTTTGTAACTATTAATCAGAACTTGTCCAGATAATACCAAAATACCATAGAGACAAACTACAAAGCCACTCTCGTGACTTTAAAAATATTTAAAATATTTCATAAATATTTAAAGTGGGTTTCCATTGGATTATTTCATTGAGAGCCATGGAATAATCCCAGTTTACACAAGCAGAGGGTCAAAGCCTAGCATCTGTTCCTTAGTAGATTTATAAACAAACACACTAAAGGATTAATTAGAAAACAAGTAATTTACTACAGGCATGAATATCATTCCAAACGATCAGCAACTGGCTTAAGATTAGGATGTATATGTTCTTTTTTTGTGTCCCCTCAATAAATTACACTTTCTTAAGCCCAAGCATTTCTTACACTTATTATGAAATATATTTAAAGAGGACCACTCATCTGATCTCTTATGAATATGATGATGCTATGACTTTCATCAGCATAAAATATCCAATTTAATATGTGAGTACATAAGTTAATTCTCAAGCTCTTTTTTAATGATAAAATGGTCAGCTCTTTTCTATACAACCTACACATAGCATGCATTTTTATTTTCATTGAATTGAGTTATTGTTTTTGTGGACAGAGAAATTTACTGTCCACGACTGCAGAATAAAATATACCATAATGTTGATGCATAGCTTACTGCAAGACCAGTGTCATCATTCTAGGTAACCTCCGGCTTAGATCAGAGACCTCAGCATTGCAGATATACAATATGCATCCCAAGCAAAAACTGCCCATAAGAATAACTTCATTATTCTGGGAAGCTGGATCTATAAAAGATGTAAAATGTAGAAGTGTTCTGCCTATACAGTTTCTGGTAAGTACAGCCTGAATAAGTGATAAAACCTGAGTCAGCTTCAGTTATAATATGCCCTACAGAAAGTTCATTCTCACAAGAAGGAAAATGCAATATGCAGAGGGTAAAACACACTTATGCCTATAAACCCATCATCCATGATTACACATTGTGTTTAAGACTCACATAGTCCTGTGAATTTAACAAATAACTGGCAGTCAGTCCCATCAGTGTTTTAATGTTGAATATAATAGAGGATTACATCTGAAATTAACAAACAGACAACTCACCAATACTACTGGGCAGATTGACGTGGGTGGTAAAATATGGTCCTTCAAAGGTCCACAGTCACATTCAGGTTTCAGATGTGAAGCACACTTGTTATGCAACTATATGAAGACACAAAACGAAGATTCAACTTAGACATAAGGAAAGCATAAAGAAATGGGCATCCTAGAATGGGGTAAGATTCATTTACTTAATGATTACTGAAGTACTAGAAGGAAAACAAAATATACTGCAGTGGAAAGCCCCCTAGGATGGACAAAACTAACAGAGCTATATTGAAGTGAAGAATGGTGGATTAAAGTGGGGGAAATTGCATGTGTTGATCAGCACACAAAATAAGAACATTGCACGGCAGTACAGTAACATCAGCATACAATTAGTGGTGACCAAAAGCTTCATTTTCAGAAGAGAGCTTCTTGCACTGAGCCAGGAACTTCTGTTCTACCTGTGACAGAACTAGTAAGGAACTTCTGTTCTACTAGTAGAACTTCTGTTCTAGTGAGTAATTCAAGACAGCTTTCGGCACTACTGGCGTGACTCTGCTTCCTTCCTGAAACTGATAGCCACTATAGATTCAAATATAAGAGAATAACGCAGGAATATCCTACATCAAGCTTCATTAGGTAAATTTTGGTCTTGATTGAATCAGTGTTTAGGCTTCCATTGACTGCTGAGGAACTGGAATTACTCTCCTTTTTCTAATTTATGCTTAGAATTCATTCAGTTTTCTTTAAAGCAATGACTAGTTCTACTCTGAAAACATGAAAAGAATATCCTCAGGTCTGCTGACTGGAAGAGCAGTGGTTCTGCTTTATTACAGAGGTTGAATGGACAAATGTGTATATAACAGGAGCATAAAATGGTAACAACTAATGACAAATGATGAAATATTTTGAGTCAGCAATCAAGAGTTCTTGTTCATAGTTTAGAATTTAATTCAAATGTCTCGAAATATTCAGCCATGCAGTACAAAGGCACAGTTGTGTGTTTGGATCGTGCAAAGCAGCCACATTTAATTACTATAGTCAGAATAAACTAAACTTAATATTGTGAAATTTTGTGAAGTTTATTTATCTGGACTCAATGATCTTAAAGGTCTTTTCCAACCTAAATTATTCTGCATTTTCATCTCTGCATTGATTCAATAAAATGCATAAAGGTGTTCAGATAGCACCCATTTCCCATAGAGATGGACATTTTTGAGACAAATATTTATATTTATGGTAAAGGAAAATAATCAGGCTAATAAATATCAGGAGTTATAAGGTAAAAATCTTATAAACATGTGATTTATCTAGTGTAACAGGTAGCATACAGCATTAGTTCAACAGGTTCAAAAGCTGTTACAAAACCTGTAGTTCAATGTCTGCATCTGTAAATCACATTTTTTCAATGACTGACTCGTTTTCCCTTAAATGGTTTAACTCATATGAACTCTATTCAAATTACAATAAAATTGTACCAATTGCTGATGTATATAAACTTTACTGGTAATATGGTCTTCATAAAATTATCTGGTACAGTTAATTTTGACACGACATTTCTGAATTTTGAACTGAAGGGCACCTAATATTAGCTTTGTCCATATTCATTTAGACTGGAAAGTTACCTTTTTAGGCAGTTACTTAGCAACAGAAAATAAAAGTCTAACGAGTTTCGATTTACTCCGAGTATTAAAGCCTTATTGTGAGGGTATTTCGGTAGCCCTGTAATCTAAATCATTTGTCATGCTAATTCTCTGCCTCAGTGGTAAGGCTACTTGTACCATAATTAATGCACACCAGGCCATGTTACATCAAATAAAAGTATCTTCACATATTCAGTGGTAATTAGCAGCTTTTCTACTCAGTGGCATGCAAACTTATCTGTGAAAAAATAGCTTAATCTTCTTATTAGTCTCTGCTGATCTCTGACAACAGAATTGGCACATAGCAAATAACAGAAAAGGTAGAAAAAATGGAGCTTTAATGAAAATAACATTTTGACACAAAGAAATAAAATATGCACCCCTCTCAAAAAAACTGTGTTTTAGCAGGTTTTAATTATATTTCCCCAAAACTCCCTTATCCTAAACCAATGTCTTCTAGAATATTACCTCCCTCACAAACCTGAAAAACAGGTGAAAGTGTATTTGCTGGAGAGAAAATGAGGGTAAAAAAACTTACATGACCATGGTAGAGAACTACCAAATTTGTATGGAAGAGGGATCATGGATTTGGCTGAGAAGTCAGTATAACAAGCCTCCTCAGTGAAAAACACCTCTAAATTCTGTGACTTGAGTCAGTAGTTATTTGACATCAGAAGTGACCCTAATAAGTTGTAAGGACAGATATTTAAAATGCATGAAAGAGGCTCAGAATTAGTTCTGTAATAAAGAGCATCTCCTTTGATTATAAGTCGTAAATGTGAGGCACAAGGAGTTGAAAAACACCTGAAGGATGTGATGATAATTATATAACTTCAGAATATCCATTCAAAAAGCATGCATCTGTTGGGAATTTAGGACACTTTTTTTCTGTAATAAAGGAATCAATACTAGAAAATGAAGTTATTGCAATAGAATATATCGAATACAGAGAATTGCAAGTGAATAGGAATTTGAAAAATAATTTGCAGTATTAAAAAATACTCATTCTTCCCTTATGTGTCTAATTTACATCTGAAGCTATAAAGAGAAATAAAAATATTATTGAATTTATTCGAAAATACAAAATTATTATTTTTTAAATCTTTAAATTACTGATGGAAATAAACTGAAAAATTGTAAACCTTAGTGCCAACATTTTCAATTTCAGATGTCAAAAAACACACATCCATTTTTAATTTGAATCTTGACAGCTATTTAGGCATAGCGTGCAAGCACCCAAGATATTTTCAAAATAATGTAGCCTTTTTCTTTAGAGTGATTTCAATTATAAGTAATTCCTCAGTACTTCTTCAGTGAATAACAGTTCTTACAAAAATCCTCTGAATCTTGATGTACAGCTTCAAAGAGCAAACGACCTTTACAAATCTGGTCCAGATTCACATGAAATAATGGGAAAATAATTTCTACCGAGGAAAGACAGAATTTGCAACTTCCTTTGACTTTAAAAGTCAGTATCTATTATACAATATATATTTCTTGAATGATATACACATATTATACAGGAGTAAACACTTCTGTATCTACAGCAGAACACCCTTATTTATCTTGCTAAACACATATAGCCATTGCCTAAGTTTAATTATCTGCATGCAAAACATTTTGGATTGGGTGTTTTACTTTTTACATAAATTATCCAAATTTTGACAGCAATCTGGACTACATATTTGCTTTCTTCTAAAATATTGTTTTTTAAGTAGTCATAACAGCTTATCACTGAAAGTATCCTGGATCTATTTTCTTTGATGATGTTTCATATTTTGCATTCTTGTGTTAAGAAAATATGTCATAAAACATCCAAACTTAAAACAAACATTCACTAATGCCTCGGTCTCATATTATTATTTAAAGCACTGAACAAACTGCTGTTCCGTAAGAATAGTAATAATGATATCAGCAAAACCAGCAAATACAGGTGAAGAAGGCTGAAATCTCTCCCCATTTAGATTTAAATCCTGCCCTGGCTAGAAACAGAAATACTGGCATTGCTCCTTCTAGCATGAAGATCTCACTTATAAGGGCAGTGTTCCCTGAATGTCATTAGTTCCAGTTACTGGTTCCTGCTGAATAAGGAGCGCACAGAAGTTGTATATATTTGACTTGCTGCACAGATTAGTATATTATCAACTTGTCTCTGCTATTATTCCCAGACATTGGAATCGCTGTATCCTACCAGATGTCCTCAATTTCATTTGCCTGTCAGTACATCACCAATTAGACCTAGTGTCACAGTGACCTTGATTTTTCCTGGAAATGAAAACTCTTCCGTAACCTTTCTGTAGTGTAGATTGGGAATTCTGCTCTTTAGTGGCACACATTATTTTCATATGGATATTGTCATGGAGCAAAGTTTACCTTTAAGCTCATTTGCTTGCCACAATTAAGAAGTCCTAAGAATACTCCGCATATACCATTCCTTAAACACACACTAGCCATTGCTGATGACTAAATTGAATGAGACATTCCAGATTATGAGGCTATAGAATGACATTCAACAATTTTTCTCTCTCTAACCTGTGTGAAAGGTTTTGCTGTAGTATACTCACTGTGATCTGACACCAAACACAGTGAAGTCCAGTCAAGCCTTGGTAACACTTTATAGTTTTGTGACACTTATCACACTTTGTTGGACAGTTGCCTTCTACCCAGAAATGGTGCATTACCTGCAAAAGAAAAATGTGGATATACATAGTTACAAAATTAACAGGTACATGGCAAAGTTAATGCTACCCCAAACTTACATCAGTATTCTTTTTAGACTTCACATATGTTTTGATGCAAGATGCGGGAGCTCTTGAGACACAGCGTTCATGGACTGTATACTTGCAAACTGAAAAAAAGACACACGTTATTAGATGTTGAGGCAATGGTGTTTCTGCCTACATTTCTATGAAACAAATAACATCACCAGCATGTCATCCCTAAGTAATCAATCCAATCAGTCAATGAAAACTCAAACTAGACTGCTTTTTCCATGGAATACAAAAGGCCAATTAGAACAGGAAATATTATGCAAGTGAGAAATCCAAGAATGCACTATCATTGCATAACAGGAAATGCTTAATTAAATCAGACCTCACTAAATTTTTTCACAATAAATCCCAAATGACGAAAATATTAAAGGCAAATTGGTGACTGCCAAATGGTTTGGTGTCATTTGCTAGTAGGAAGAAATACATATTTTATGAACTAGAGGCATGAGAGCAGCTGGCAAGCACAAAAACAAAAGCCAATGAATTTATGTTGTTCCTCCCACTGATTAATAAATCTGAAATGGCTGATTAGTCCATTTTTAAATAGGAATTGTTTTCATGCATTCCATGTAATCACCATAACTTTAACTCTTGTTTCACAAAATACCAACTCCTGAGAAACTTTTTTTTTCCCCTAAGCCCACCAACACCAGTTTTAGGTAACTACTATTGCTGACCAGGTCTGTAAAGATCATGCTAGCTGCATTTGGAAAATATACAAATGTCAGGGTACAATGCAAAGCTCTCCTGACTTCAATGATACAGCTGTGCCAAGATGAAGAAATAATGCTACAGCTTATGCCTGCATTCAATAGAGTCAACTATTAAAAACTGAGAATGAATTTCTCCCTGCATGGTATATGTCTCAGGCTTTTGACCTCGAGAGCAATTAAGCACAAAGTACTTCTAAACACCTTGCTTGCACCTATTACACAAACCCAGTGGGAGGCGCAGCCATTAATCAGACAAACTGCAGGGAGTAACATTGTTGATTGGACCATGGAGGGATGGTGAGGACCCCTGTGGTTCCCCCTTTTTTTTTTTTTTCCTCCCACACAATCTAAAATGCAAATAATGAAATCTATAGCAATGCTGTGAAAATATACTGGAGGAAAAGCTTAGCTAAATAAGGAAACAGTGAAATAGTTTTGCAAGTAGACTCACGCCTCTTGCTGCATGAAGTAACTGAAAGGAACATGTTCTTCAGATACCCTGAGACCATCGTTATCACAAAATAAATGCCAAGCACAATAATAAATACATTCTCAAAAGGTCCACTGCAGCAGAAAAAAACTACAGCTCTTTCAAGGCTGGCCTTTTTGGGACAGTTCAGGTAACTGGTCTACCCATTTCTAATAATTACTGAAGAAGGTGATCTACATTATTTGCTCATTACAACTCTCTTTCCAACATCTATGGGTCTTATTTCTTCACAATAACAGTCTGACAAAAAAGAATATTAAAGAATGTAACATTTCAAGATCTAATAGTCAAATCAGTATTTTATGTATATATTCCAGTTACTGTCATCAGCACTTACTAATCTCAAGTTATGCAATTTCTATTTGTTTGAATTTTAATAAATGTATCTTTTCCATTTCACAGTATGGTGAATGAAATTATATGACGTGAAAATGCATACAAGGATTTACATCAGAATTATATTTTAGAGGGGTCTGAGGCCCCCAGAGAAGAGAAATGGTCAATTCAAAACCCTTATTCATTCAGACTAATCTCAAATTAAATCAATAGAACTGCACAGGAAGAAAGGTCCTCATCAGCTATGAGGGGCTGTCTTTCATACCAAAAATGGTGAAAGTCAGTTACATTAGGAAACCAATTATTTAAACAAATAATAAAAATGAAAGGTGACTTGGTACCATCATGAGAAGAAGACAGTTGTGTACTAAAGATCTCATTAATCTAAAGGAACAGAGCATAACATGAACCAATCATTGGAACCATCAGCAAGACATACTGAAAACAGAAAACAGGTCTTAAAAAAAAAAAAGGATGGTTGATCATCGGAACACACCACAAAAGAAAGATATGGATCATCCATTCCTGTAAACTTTCAAATGGAGACAAGGTATCTTTCAGGAAGCTTTGGTTTCTTAAGAGACATGTTATGAGGAGGGCAAACAGATTGTCAGGAGATACATAGATACAGCTCAAGGAATTGAAGGGTTGTAACTGCATCTAATAGCCTAATGAATGGCAAAGCAGATGCAGTAGATTTTCTGTGCTCCTTTTCTTAAAATCCATGATCAGTTAATACGTGAATTGAGATTTATGACTACAAACCAAGTGATTATATAAAACTTTAGAACTATTAAAGAAACTCGATTTCTGAGAAACTCGGATTTTCACCTTCACAATTAACAAAACAACAATTCTGTGCAAAATTTGAATCAACACACATGGGACTTAGATGTCCGTCAAGCTGATACGTCTTCTAAAATTATTAATAAAAACAAAAGAGAAGTAACAAAAATAGAAAGTTAAAACTTAAGCTTGATACTTACTAACAGAAAATTAAGAAAAAAATAATAGGGAAGAAAAAAAGAGCAGTAAGACTCCAAAGCGAACTAGACGCAATAACCCTTAGAAAGCAAAAAACTTCCTCAAACAACATATTTCAAAGCCAAATATCCTGAAAAATTAAAAGAAGAACCTTGGACACTCAAGCAGAGAAGAGAAGGGGGAGCCACTACTGTGGTGGCAATGGTTTTGCAATGGGAAGCTACTAGCTCTCTGTTACGTGGCAAGAACAACATTTGTTGTTACATTACGTAGCAATGGACATGTAAGCAAATGGACACGGAAATGCTTATACTCACAAGAACAGCAGAGACCTTGCTTGCCTACTCCGATTAGCATGTTCAAACAAAGATTACAGTAGGCAGGCTTGTTGAAGTGTTTCAATCTCCATACATGCTGCCCATCATCTTTCACATTCTGCACAGGACGTAAGAGAAACAGATTTCACTTAATAAAATAAACAATGAAATACGTAAGTGCCAATAAAAATTGGAGATTGACTCAAGAACATAAAAGACAAGCTGTTACTTCATTTAAGGCTCTGCACCAGATCACAGCATAATCATTCTAAATACACAGGCAATGATACAATAAAAAAATTCTTCAGAAGCTCACGGACATCCATATGTTTCAAAAACAACTCAGAAAAAGCCACCAGGGTGCTGTCACCACTGCAACACAATAATATCAACGTATCTAGGCTGATATTAAATTACAGCTAGTATTAAAAATATTTTTTTTGACTAAGCCTAAAAATAAAGGTGCCATAGGTCAGATGATAGAACTCCCTAAACAATGAATAGAAAGGGTTTTCTAAAACCACACATATTCTTAATGACTGTCAGAATTAGGTACATTACACAACATATGTGAAACAGGAAAACTAATCACACCACAATAACTATTCCAAAAAACTAGATAAAGTTAATGTAATATCACTTGATTAAAAAAAAAAAAAATCTTCTACCCAATATAACATCCAATGGAACACAGGTGGTTAACGTCCATCACCTGGAAACGGGCTGCTTCCTTGGGTATTGCTGAAACTCTGTAGTCTTCTTGGTCATGTCATTGCCCAAAAGAAATTGCCACATAGCTAAAGAAAGTCACACCCATCTCTGTTTCTCAGAAAACACATCAACAGCTCGTTCTTATCCAGTTTCTGATTTCTCACATCAAGGTTCTAGTACCTTGATGTGAGGTACTAGAGTGCATGGCTGAAGGCTGTTCTTATCCAGTTTCTGATTTCTCACATCAAGGTTCTAGTACCTTGATGTGAGGTACTAGAGTGCATGGCTGAAGGCTGTTCTTATCCAGTTTCTGATTTCTCACATCAAGGTTCTAGTACTTGTCATCATGTATACACAATATTTCTGGCTAGATTTTCAATAATATGATGGTTTTCACTGATAAGAATCAACAATGAAAGTTGGTGAGCATAAATTTTAATAAAAACTTAGTTTTGTTCTATATTAGAACATACTGTATGAGTTATGTCCTTAAAAATCAGTGTTGCTCTGTTCTAGGAGTTAGACGTTAATACAAGTCAAATATGATGAAGACTTCATTCTGGTGGGCAAAAAGAAAATCCTTACTCTAAATTAATTAATTAATCCTTATGCAAAATCAGTACTCTAGAAATTAAGAATGTTTGGCTCAAAGCTGGGTCTAAGCCAGGACACAACTTCGAATATTTCCTACAAGTTACCTAGAAATAAAAAGAACTGAAGTCAGTTAATATTTTTTTTTTTTCTCTAGTGAGATATCAGGATCAGAGTATAAGTGATAGCTCCCCCAATATTATCAGCAGGAGTTCAAATGCCATCTCTGACAGCTGGGCAATGTCAGGGTCCCCTTTCTGCAGAAAAAGCACAGCAGATGCCTAATGTGGGATTCTCACTGGCAAAGAGTGTGGAAGTTTTCCAATTTCCCCTGAAGAAGCAGAAATAGATTCTGCAGCTGTGAAGCACTAGAAGCCTGTCAAGCTCCTTCATGACTGGCAGCTGAAGAGGATGTATTTCATTAAACACAGCTCTCTAACTTCTATTTTTCTTCCCATCTTACTACCATATTCCACACATTTTTTAAGTATTGTTAAACTACAATATAGTATGTGAATTTCAAGCCTTCTAAAAGTAGGCAATTATTCACTAGACAACAAAGACCACGTGAATCCTTCTGAGAAAAAACAGCAAACAATGTACACTTCGATTTTAACATCACTCAGGTCATCAACAGATACAGTCATAAACCACAAGCACTTAAAATGTGAGCTGACCAGCATTCCTTAGCAAAATACTTGCTGTTTATGAAATTGAACAGAAATTCATACTTATGAATAAACTTGCCCCTCTTCCACATTAATTCTGTGTTACTTTTTCATTTTAATTTTATTTTTAAAGAATGACCATTACATACGAATATGTCGCTTCTTATTCGAACAGAACATATGGTCTAACTTAGCTGGCATTTTCCTTATCAGAAAAACAAACAAGTCTTGATGTGGGTGTTCTGCCAATTAAAACACTTAGCTGTGTTACAGACTGCAACTGATGCAAATCCATTACATAAACACAATGCACTTTTGGAAAAGAGCAAATTAAATTTTTGCTCTTGTGCACTGCCAAAAATAAGCAATAAAGTGCTGCATACGATTATGCATGCACATAACTTTTTAAAACACTGCCAAGAGAAAAAAACCCCACATAATATGAAACAAAGCTACCTCAATGCAAGTCTTTAAGTATGAATAAAATCCACAATTCTGACACATCAGTGCATTTACTGACATTAACTCATTTTGCTTCCATATCCTGAGAAAGAGTTTAAAAACAAATAGACATAAAGAAGATCTCAAAGCAGGGCAGGTACAGTAAAAATCTCTTCTTCACTTCATTATACACATCACTGAAAATCAAGCCTCCATATGTCATACCTAGACTTTAAAACATAATGGCAATAGTAACATTTATTTTGTTAACCACGGCTCTCTTAACTCGTGGTCCTGACCCTGCTACCACGGATTTGATTGCCAAAACTACCTGACCTTAAAAAGCAAGTCAACCATAAAAGAGCCAACATTAGAATTAGTGGAAAATTTTATGCTATCACAGGCTTTAGCTACACATCCCTAACCTAGTTTAATATTAACTTATGTCAGCTGTTTAGATATTTGTGTGTAAAGGTAGACAAAGAGATCTTCAAGATTTTGAGACTTAAAAAAGGTAATGAAATCACTGATAAATTTTGATCTCAGCAAACATGCTCTCTTTACATCAGCTACAGAGTGTCTAAAATACCAGAATGTTCAGTTTTCTCTATGAGAGGAGTCAATAACAAGCATCCAAGCGAGAAGGATGTTATGGAGTAGCTGTTATTCTTTTACTGATTATTCTGTTTCCATTTATTGCAAAAATATTTACTTGACTTGTACAAGACAATTTTATTATTGGTTTTTAGGTATTGTTCAGTCAGCGGGAAGGTGAGAAGAGTTTCCATTAAACTATGCAGCATCGCCTTTTAAAACAAATACAGTTACATTCTATAGTCCTTTGGCTGTCTCTCGCAAATAATTCATATCATGTTCTGTTTTGTTCAATTTCCTTTGGGAAGTCAGGGTTTCAAGTCTATTCTTGGTCAAGTGGAGAGGGAGTAACCTGACTCAAGGGACATACTGTTTGGGAGGACTCTTCACTTCTAATTTCAGAGAGATTTTGTGTGTTTGTGTGTCTGTGTGTGTGCTTGAGAAAACAAAATGAAACAAAAAAATCTTCCACAGCCTTCAGCCATGCACTCGTCCAGAAACAGAAAAAGAGAGCACAAGAGGGAAAATTAAATTGCTTTAAAAAGCTTCATAAATAGCCACAGTATGAAGTTTCCCTGCCCAAAATCTGAAACCATCTGTTATCTGCAGAGACTTCGATGATGCAGAAATTGAATCGTAAATAATGGCAAATCTGTATACCTGCATGAAACAGCATTTATTTGACACCTTATACACAGACGAGGTTAGTTACTCCTGACTTTTGCTGGGCTTTTTTCAACCTAGAGAAAAAGGAAAAGCGGGACTGCAGCAAGGAACGGCATTGAGAACTTCCCGCAGGGAAGCGGGAGCCAGCCCGGCACAGGAGCCGGCAGCGCGGGCAGGGGAGGGACGAGCAGCGCTCCGGCCGCGGCTCCCGCCGCCGCAGCCTCGCACAGCGGGGACACCGCGCCCTCTGCGGGCCGTGCCGGCAAACCAGACCGGCACAACAGCTTCTCCTATCCCTGACGGGGAATCTGCTTCCAGCCGGGAACGAGCTGCCACAAAGGGAGTGAGCTACAGCTCAGAGGGCTCGAGCTTGCCCTCTGTATGTATGGAAATAGCACATGGTGCATCGGAACTTCGGCCTCCTAGAAAACCCACCTGCCACACTTCAGGAAGAAATGTCACTCAGGACAACAGAAGGCCTGACTGCCCTTCTTTCCCCGCTGAACAAAAGAAACAGAAGTCTATGAAACTGCCCAGGTGTTAAGCAGTCATTTCAAGCTTCGGCCTGGAAGGATCACTAATGGTAAAACAGATCCCACTCCAGACTTGGAAATGTTTGCATGTCTCTAGCTCGGTTCCTCTTTAACACACTCACAGCTCAAAAAGCATGGCAACAATAACGTAATATACAACAAGAGAAGCAGTATTCCCAAGTGTGGACTCCCACTAAAACACTCCATGCCACATTTAATCAACAGAGTTTAAAATGTTGCTTTTTAAATTATTAGAGTGCACTTGCATAATACTTGCTGCTTACAAAATAAAACTGTAAGGGTATTTCCTCATGATTTATTGAAACATAGTCACAATTCAACACAAATGTTTGTTCCATCAAAACTTACCTTGATTTAAAAGGTGAACTGGGTTGAAAATTACAATTAGTGATTTAAAAGAAAGGCATATTACCCTGATTTCAAATTATTAATGACTTTATGAACTGTTTACTGGTTTTCAACTTCTCCTTCACCTTAGGGCAGCTTTTCAGCAACTGTACAATTCCAGTTACAGCGCAACTCTGACATCTAGTGGCCAGTCGAAAGGAATAAAATACTTCCTGAAAATACAGGATTTCTTTAAACAGTAGGACTTAGGAAATTGCAGCTTATACTTCGTTTTTGTGCAATCACTGACAGAGAAGATAGTAATCATTTGTGACAGGAAAAGTGAGACCAAGTATCTCGCATGCAATTATTTTAAAAGAGAAATCAAGTGCTTCTCTCAAATCATGGTGGAATAATATTGTACAACACCTACCAAAGAGCAGAGTACAATGCTTATGGCTGACAAAACCCAGCATTAAGAGGTCATTTGTGCACAGATTACAAAAGAAATTTTAAGTGATGCTAGCAGAGTCAATGAGGTAACTCTCCACCTTCTCTTACAATGTTAATCTACTTAAATTAATACAGAAGCAAATAAAAAGGTCAGAAACTTCAAAGGTTTCTACTGTGGAGAAGTAGAATAAACAGCCTAGTGGTCACTAATGTGCAATAGATCACTTTCCAAAAGAATTAGGAGTACTGCAGGGATGTGTCCGTTCAATTTGTGTTTGGGTGGGAGACTAACTATTGGCTTAAGATGCAAAAATGAATTTGGAAAGTTGATGAGGACTGTAAATACTCCAGACTGAAGTGTGACACTCAGCAAAAAACTACCTCCTGCATTTATTACTAAAACTTAGACCACATAAATAACAATTTCCTCTGTAGTTAACATATTCTTTTTCTTCATTAAATTCTCACTTTACATGAGGGAATTTCTAGAAAAAAAAAAAATCGATGAAACTGGAACAACTAAACATCAGATTAAGAATTACTTCGTCTTAACAACAAAGGTTCCAGTAGAAGCCATATAGAATACATTTAGAAACTGCTAATTGGAAAAAGGGTAGCAACCCAATTTCAAATGGATTACGCATGAATACAATTCCAAGACATTTTCTTCTAAAACAAATTGCCAAATAGTATGTGTACCTATCTCAGAACCCCTATAGAAAAGGAACCAATTAATTCTTATTTAAATTCCTTATCTTGTACCCAAATTATTTGTTTAGAATACCAATTGCCTTCAAAAGCTGCAAAAAATCACATATGTGATTCTTATCCTAGAACATTCTCAGAGATAGAACTCTGTATTTTTAAAGCCTACTTTCACAACAACTCCAAAATCAGATCTTAGGAGGAAACAGAACATAAAACCCAGCAAGATAAAACAAACTGGATATTAAGGTTGATTTCCTTGGGAAATGAGACCTTTTTATGTTCTTTCTCCTATTATCTTCATGACTCCAAACTGTGCCAGCAACTTTTAAATTAGTTTAGTAATCTCAAATAAATTTGAAGGGCAGTAGAAATTTCATGGAAGTCTAGGTACAAGGTATGGGGTGGGGGGGGGATGCAGAGAGAGGGAGAGAGAGCAGAAGGGAAATCAGGTAGATTTCCTTTTTACTTCTTTGACTTGGTAACAGGTGGCTGGCAAATACTTGCAGTAACAGCCTAACACTCTTGTCTCTTTCAGAAGGGGATCACTGATGAGGTCAGAGACAAAGGACAGAAACCTGTGAGAGGTTAGGCTATCTCAGCCCCACTGCTCATAAACACTGACTTGTTTATTCTTTTACTTTTTAAATAATATAGTTCCATACTTCCCTTAAATGCTCCTTTTTTTTTTTTTTTCAATTATTCTGACTAAATAATCTAATGCAGTATGTAACAAAAACTGACTGAAAGGCTTTAAACGTAACATAGAACTTTTACATGATATCTGACTTTTCTGTATAGCTATTACAGGAAACTAAAGATTAAGTACAAACAATGTAGCCAAATTCTGAAAGTACTATGAAAAATCTGCCGCTGAAATAAATTATCCAAGCTTCACTGATATTAGCATAACAAATTAGACCAGCTGAGAATCTTCTATCCTTCCTACAAGCCCTATACAACAGCTGAGTTAACAGTGTTAACACAGCTATACAGTGTTAAGGGACCCAAACCCAAAACAAATTAAACATTTCACTGGCGTCAAAATTTATTTAAATAAACTATAGTGACAACGCTTTGTCATCATCATACTAGACAAGCTCTGAACTTGATCTCTTGGATTTAAAATTCTGTCATTACCAAGTTCAGCACAGAACCAACAACTTAAAAGAAGGTGACAATAGTTTGGTTAGTAGGTTCTTTACCAGTTTTGTTTGGGGTTTTTTGTGGTTTTGCTTTGGGGTTTGGAAGAGGGGTGGTGGGGGGGTGGTTTTCTTGTTTTTTTACCTCTGATTTTCAACATATGAAGATTACTTGGACATGTCCAAGCAGCATAATCCAGTAGGTTATGCCCCTTATTTTAACCTACTGATCAGCTTGAGATCAGTAAGATCTTAAGATCAGTAAGATCTTAAGATATCAGCACTTTTTTATTTTATTAGTGAGTCCAAAAGATTGTTATCTTACTTTTCACTACCTTAATGAAAAGGAGAGAGATAGGCACCCAAAAATCATTGTCCTGGGAAGCTAAGTTAGCAAAATCTAACAATGGCATGCAAAAAGAAATAACAGCATCCCACTAACAGGATTGATGCACTGGTATGAAGATCTTGGATAATTCATAAGATGCTGCAAAATCATCAAAATCATGCTATCAGTTTACACTAAATAACAGACAGGCATTAGAGTTTTATCTTTATTGATTTCACTTTTCAGTGATCTTCACAGGGATGTGTCCTAAAACACACTTTTATTTGAACTGTGTACAAATGGAAGTAATACATTTCTGCTAGTTTAATGCAAAATATGAAAATTTTGCTTTTCTCTATATAGTATGTGATGGTTTAAAAAACTAAGCAGTTTTAAACATAAAAAGAAAAATAGGAGCCCTTTTAAAGGGCAGCATCATATCCTCGTAAATCATTAGCAAATTACTAGCAAATTAACTCACATGTAGGTATGGACTTCACATAAACTATGCTTATGTATAATAAAGATACTCTTCACGCTAGTATAATATTTTTTCCACAACTGTGCATTTATGTCTATTAAATGCATCAAATACTAGGAATACTCTTGATGACAGAAACACTGACCCATGCTGTTAACAGGCTATAGAATTTTGATCACTATTAATGTATTTTTAGTATTTTCATAGTAAAGCTATGTGCAGCAAGATAAATATATAATAACTAGTAAAAATTCTCAAAACGATAAAACGTTTGGCTTCATAGCTTCTTCCTAACAGCTTTTGCTTTAGTATGAAAATAAACTCTGCAGAATGATCTTCATTAATTTATGTCATAATTTAAGGAGTTTCAAATTTAGAAAGAACGAAATGTAGACACTGAAAAGTACTCCCAGAACACCTATACTACCTGTCATAAAAGAAAAATCTGTGCTGAAAATCACTATCAGTTATCTGCTATACTGCTCGCTTGAGAGCATCTGCCGCCCGTTGTTCAGAGTAATTCTGTGGAAATAATGGAATTCAGCCCGACCAAGATCTGTTGTTTGATGACAGAGAAGTAACTGACATTTTTCTTACTCAGTCTCACATAAAGAATTAGGGAATTAGTACTACAGTGATCCAGACACAATAGAAGCTATCTTCAATTCAGATATTTTACTTGTAATTTAATTAATAAGATTTTGCAAGACTTATAGTTCTTCTGTTCAACAAACTGGTTTGTTACACATTTCCCTGCACAAAGTATCAATCTGAGCATTCTTTGTGCAAATAAAATATCATAGAGCAACTACAGCAGTCTAGATTTAGTTCAAGCCATGGCACTAAATGGGGAAAATAAATACTATTTATTATTTTCAATATCTGAAAATTACTTAAGAAAATATGAGATTAAAAGGCTTTCTTTCGAATAGCAGAGAAACATTTGAAACCTATGCTTCAATAGATGAGTTCACAATTAGCCCAAATATAAGACAGCAGGTGGCACTGACAACATGCTAATCTTAAAACAGCTGCGTTGAACTGGTACAAAATCGATCATATTACATCTGTATTATCTTTAATGTGAGGTTTTAAATGCAGAGAACATTAGCTCATCTTTCACAATACTCTATCCTTCAGTGTAAGTGTTCCCTGTGATACTGCTTCTTACTAAACTTTATTAACATAGCTAGAGACAGAAGATCTTAACAGGGATGTATCACGACAGGACAAGAGGCAGCAATAATTGCTGCAGAAGAAATTCCATCTGCACATAAGAACAAAAGCTCTTTTCCTTGAGAACAATTGACACAGGGAAAGTTTGCCCACAGAACAGATAGAATCCACCTCACTGGAATTATTCAGGCTTGACAGGGCCCTGGATAACTCAATCTGTTGTGCTGCCTTTAAATAGGGACTGGAACAGAAGATCCCCAGAAGTTCTTTCCAACTTAGATTGTTCTGTGACTCAGTACAGTTAGGCCACACAACCCAGTACCATGCTGAGAAGGTTAGGCACTGCTCCAAGCCAGCTGTAACATACACATGGGCAGTAAAACACTCTTAACAGATAATACTGCAGCTAGGAATTAACAACATTTTTATAGCAGGGAAAATTATTCAGCTTTTTACAGCTTCCAGCTCCAGAGTCAGCTTATTAGGTGGCTCTTCAAACTTGCCAATGTCTCTCTGACGTTGAAGACATACTTTCGTTCTTTGCATGTCATTCAGCCATAGTAAAGAGGAGTAAAGCGAAGTCATTCTTCTTACAGGCCAGAGAGAAACTAACCTGAAGCCACAGTCAACGTGCAAGCAGAAACTTGACACTATCATTTAATACTTACATTTTCTAACCCAAGAAGGACCAAGAGTGGGATTGTTGTCATTCCTCCTTGGATCCACTCTTCTAGAGAAACAGTACCATCATGATCATAGTCAATTTCTTCCATCATTTCATGAAGAATCTACAGGTTAACGAGAAATCTCATAAGTTACAATTTATTATTACCATATTCTAATATAGCAGCTTGTTAGGACATGTGCAGATCTCCAATTCTCTCATATCAAAAAAAAAGAAAAATACTACTTGCATGGTAGCTGCAGTAAAATGAGTGTGGACAGTACAGAAAATGAAGTGCTATATTCCTATTTACATTTTATTAACACCTAAAGGTCCCAAACCAAGTTGTGTCCTTTGTGCACTCACTCTCAAGAAATTTTCAGAGACAGTTGTGTTACAAAAGTTAATTATTACATGTCTTGAACGTTTCATAGATCAGATTTAACCAGCAAAATACTGGTAAGAATGCTAATTCACAGTGCCATACTGGAACACAGACTGTTCTTACTTCTACCTTACTCACCTATACAATCCCATGTGAGTATGAAATATCACAAAATTATGACAGCCATCTCCAGCAACATTAAAAAATCCTGATAAATGGATACTTACTGGACTTAATTCAGTAATATCCCATTCAAGGTATTCTGCAACATGCATCATTTGAGCAATGATATTTTCCAGCTCCTAGAGATGAATGAAAAAGTATGATATTTAATATAAGGTTATAAAGAAAAATTCTACTGCAAGCAACTAATAATTCAACCATATTGCATTCAGTAACACTATTTCATCAACAACCTTGATGAAATGTACTTTACACTGGAAGCTGTATATTCAAGTGAATCTGCTTACTAGCAAAACATCCTGCATGGACTACAAAGCATTCAGGGAGGTGAAATACAGCCCTACAATCAAAGGAATTGAAAGTAGTTATCTTTCAAGCACCCATGTTTTCATGATCTGATTTCCACTCTATGATACAATCATGTAATGATGTTCAAATTCCATCGCTCTAACAATTTTTTTTTTGACAGTAATTGTATAAATCACAACTCTCTAATAGAAATAAAGCATAAAGTGGATTCTATAAACTACTACAGACGTATTTTCTTACCACTACGGTATTGCAATTTCCCTTGATCACGTATCACTAGGGCTTTTCTATACTCATATATACAATTTTGCTTTGTAAACATGCTCAAACACTTCTCTAGAACCATTCTGAATTCTCCATTTTATCTAGTTACCTAACTCATATTTAGTATCACCTGAAATTACGGTGCCATATTTGCTTTACACCTGTATATAATTTAGCTTCCCTATTTCCCTGCAACTTATGGCAATCACCTTCTCTTCCTTACCAACCCACTCTACGTACCAGTAGATACAAAAGAACATGGAGAAACAACCCAAAGAAAAATTTAAAAAGAACACTGCTAATAAAACACTTATTTCTGTCAGCTATCAGAAAAAAAGCTATGCCTTTTAAAACTACTTCCATATCTCCAACTTTTCTTCAAAAACTTCGTTGGGCTACTTCTCAAAACTTTGCCCTTAATATTGTTCCTCCATTCTTATTAACAACATGGAAGTAATGACATCTCTCCACATAAATCCACTGTGTGACTCTCATACTTACTCTTTTTAATGAACTATTTACAAATGGTGCCTTCATACACATCTCCCAGCAGCATACTAGAATTACTGGAATAATATTAATGTGTCCCCTACAATAATATGATTAAAAATCAGAAGACTATAGAATGGGACTCCATGACAGCAGTGCCAGCAACTAAAAATTCATACAGTTGTAGAAGCAGCATTTCTTATTGGAAAAGAAAACTCAAGCATTACTTTTCAAATGAATGAATTTTTATTGACTATATTTTTTACTGCTTCTAATAATTCAGGATAAATATAAACTTGATTTGGATTAATGTAGTTCTGCATAGTTTTGCCTTGTTGGCATACTCGTACAATGCAATACATAAAAACATTACCGAACTATCCAGGTATCCATTCCCATCTGTATCATACAAGCGAAACATAACTGAAAGGAAAACAAAGAGAGAAGGAAACTCAGTTAGAATACATAACAAATACCTCTTTTTCATAAATAAAACCAACTCTAAACCAAAACAAAACAACAAAGCCTGAGTTTCAAAGAAAGGACAAATATTAACATTTCTGTTTAATGATCAGACTAGCTGTAGACAGACCCATCAAAGAAATTGCATTATGTGAGAGGTTCACTCAGCAACTACCCCGGCACAGTGTCTCCAATGAGACATATTAGCTAGACAGTGCAATTGCACCTTTTCCACACCATCACTCTAACAGCTAATTCGGTCTGTGAACTTGATTTTGCTTCCCTCTAGAGATGATCTGTCTTCATGGTGACTACTACCAAAAAGGCCCTTCTCTGTGATCTCACCAAACACAGAATACCACACAACTGGTCACAAATGTTGATAAGCCTACTTAAGTTCCAATGCTACTCCCTTGGCTGCAGCTATCATGATTCAAGAGTGATATTGTTTTAGAAATTATTTTCTGACCAACTAAATGAAACAAAGGATTAATATTTTAAATATTTAATCATCTATATCCAACAATAAACATTCATCACAAACTGCCAGCATGACTTCTTCCAGGACCGTACTTGCTTCATCAATTTCAAAATTCAAATTCCAAAATGTATTCCCAATGTTTTGGGGAGCCACACAGACAAAAAGGTATATTTTGACAATATCCAGAAAAAATATATACTTTCAAGATCGCATCATGACTTGATTCCAGCCAAAGAAGGGGTATGTCCACCATTACCAAGATATTTGAAAGCAGCAAAGCCTGAAGCTTTCATAGGAACACCGATTGAAGACTAAAGATTAAAGAGGAAATCCAGAAGTATACAAATAGCTCAGTCTCTGTCCCTACTTTCAGGGACAGTTTTTCAGAGGTCTGAAATCCAAATACCTACCATGCTCTTCAAAAGTGCAAATTTTTTTATCCCTACACCTATTTTTTTTAGGAATGAAAAACTCAGCCCATGCAGAAGTGGTTCCAGGACACTGTAATGCTTTCACTGACCGCAAAACACAAGTAATCTGCTTTCTAATCAGATGTCTCTGGAAACATAACATATGATCTATTTAACTCTGAGGAATCCCACCACATTGGATCCATAGCAGATGCTGTTACAGCCCAATAAATTCCACACACAAAGCTTACAATGATTTTCAGGAAACAATATAATGAGAAGTGAGAGGAAATTCTTAGCAATTTGAGAGTAAAGTCCAGAAAGAATTCGATCATTTTTGGACTTACAGCAAAACATATTTAGCTGTTAAATGCATTGGCTTGCTTCACTTATATCCTCCATCTCAGGAATAAGTTGATCACCTAACTGTGTGGAAAAAAAGGTACGTACTATACCTCTCTACCACGTCAGCAATTTTTGCCACTACATTGCACTGCTCTTAAGAGCTGTAAGACGAGATTGATGATACTTACAGTAGTACACTATTTCACACCACAAAGGCCCATTATTCATTAGTTACAGGTTAGGAAAATCTATAAAAATATCTTTCTTTCCCTAGAGTTACACAGCAAAAATGTTTCAGTGTAAAACAACAGTTAATGCCAAAAGCCACCAGAAATCAGTACTGTCTCTGCTAATACGCCTTCTACCAAAGCTTCTCAGAGCTTGACAGCTAACATTGTCTGGCAAAGGTACCACTAGGCATTCACAGTTCCCATAGGGATGAATCACTGAATCACTCAATGATAAAGTTAAAATCATTTGGCTCTCCTTCCTCCTCCTCAGTGATTCTTTTTCACTGGTTGAAAGAATGTTTTGCAGCAAGTTTTAGCATCTCTGTGACCTTTACCCACTCCAGAGCAATAGTGCTCAGAACTTTTTTTTTTCCTTAGCAGGAATCAGTACTTCTAATCAGTTGTTTAAAACCAGACAGTAGCATAATTATAACTGTTTCACCTTTGTAGAAACAAAGTCTTTCCAATTACATATGTATTGGGTAGTGAAAAGGTTCAATCTGCGCTCTAGGCCAGATTCTGGAAACTATGCTACTGGTGTGGCTTGCAATCTCTTTTCTACTCATACCCTGCTAAATATTCATGCTCTTGATTTACACACTCTAGAAGAAAATAAACCAAAACAAACTAACAACACAACGATAAAAACAACCAAACAGATCTGATGCAAACTATAGAGCCCAAGTCAAATTTTTGTATTTCTTTTCCCATCTCCTTACCTGATTACACTGACTGGGCATTCAATTTCTATTTCTAGATTGCAATTTGACCTTAAAAACATGACTTATATTCTCCCAATGTATCTCTGGGAGGCATACTTGTGATTTTCTTCATATTCAGGTCATACACAGATTATGAGTAACAGATATACTAAGCATGCCAACCAGGTGAGGTTCACACTGTGTAAGACCTCTACACTCTTAATAGGCTGCAAAATCCATTTATCTGCTGGAATATTTATAAATCTATTAAAATCTGTAGATCGTATAGACCCAAAGACTAAACATTATTTTCTCTTAGTGTAGTGTATCCTCTAGCCTATATCAAAATTTAATTGAAAGCACCACTTTCACGTTCTGCTTGTCCTGAATCAAGTTGCCAAACACTCAGCTATGATTTTTTTTTTCCAGTTTTTGTTGTCTGAAAAAACAAAAAAATCACTATTTGAAATTGGTATTAATATTAATGCTGGCAACTCCAGGACAAGCTGTTTTTCTTTTTTCCCTTAATTGCTACAAATTTATAATTTACATTACAGCCATGGGACCTACTGCTTTCAAATTCAGACAGAGTTAAATTATACCATTAATTTATAATGAGAATTCAACTGAAATCAACAGGAAATTCTGCATACAATGGTGCAGCATAAGCTGAAATTTACATACTAAAAAGCTACAACATGTGGTATATTTCAACTCTGTATGACAAAGAAGAAAATAAACCCATAAAATCACCATGCCCAGAACTATATGTAGTAAATGCAATTGACCTTGAATATACAAAATATTTAAGTACCATACACGTATTAGATCATGCTCTCTCACTCCTGAATCATATAGAACACAGTCTTTTGCCCATACAGCTCCTATTGCAGGAAGTTCATGGAAAATCCCCCATAGTATAATTATCATCTGCTCCTCTGTCTCTCCTCCTCTCCGTTGTACCAACTCCTGACACCAGGGGAGGCAATTGATCTCCATTTCATGCCATGGTTTGTGCATCGAGCTCTTCTGAGCACACTTGCATAACTTGCTACCGTGTAGCAGTTATTACACTGTAAGTTAAATTCAGTTTTTGGATCTTAGTCTTTCTCTGCTTGTGTTCTGAATGACCATTCACACATGCACTGTCACATTTTAATCAGATGATATCAAAAAGATATTACCAAATTTGGGGGGTTTTGGGGGATTTGCTGTGACCTCGCAGTACAAAGTTGCCCCTGTAAGCTAACTACAGGTAACAAAACATCAAGATACTTCAGTAACATGTAACTTTGTAAAGAATTTCTTATTCTGGCATAAATAGCCTACTGTTTGCACATTATATCATACTGAATATTTACTTTCCATATGAGAGCCTGATCCCACAGATCTCCCAAAACCAGACCAATTATGTAAATTGAAGCATATTTCATCTCAATAAGGACTATATGATTGGTCTGACTGTTTGGCCACAGGAAAAACTGGCTTCTAAAATTCCACAACAAGGAAACAGATTTTCTTCTTTTTTCCCTCTAATTTATAGATCAAACTCACAGGTTTATTTGTTTGGTTTTTTTAAATAGGTAATGGTGTTGCACCTTAATGACTCATGCCCCTAACTAAAAAAAAAAACAAACAAAAAAAACCCCAAACAAGTAATTTCTAACTTCCTGTGTCACACACTCCCTCCCAACAGTGATGCAGACTTGGATTGTTACTGGCTTTTCCCTATTCAGTAATATTATAGAGCCCACAGCCTGTATTAGCAACTATCCTTTGTTTGAATTAGGATGTTTAGTACAGGTTATTCACCCATCAATGTATCTCTAAGTATACTCAGTATACTTTGTTTCTCTCAGATCTGATACTAATGAAGGACATGACAGTACAGAGAGGATTATTGTAACTACAGAATGTGTAGCACTCCCCATCTTAGAGAGTGCTAGATAGAACAAATTTAGTTTAAAATCTTATCATTAGCAAAAACAAAAAACAATTTCTGCAATAAGGGTCACATAGAACCATATTTTTATAATCCACCTGCTCAAAACTGGTTCTTAAATTTAGAAACAGAATATTTGATGACTTATGCAAATAAATATTTAAAATTAGAAAAGAACATACATTCTAACTTGTCTTCGGGTCTTCCTCTTTCTAGCAGTGACAAATAGCAAACAATATCCTTCAGCTGGATCATGTCTGGTAAATGTGAGTTGGCAGGAGTAGGAGGTCTGGATGTAGAGGTACCCTTGTTAAGCCTCAGACCTGGAAATAACCCATAGCCTTTGTTAGTCTGAACACATGATATAAGCAGAAAATGAAAACATAATTCTTGCATGCATTCATCTTTGTTTCATGTGAATCTCAGATTACTTCTTAATTTAAAGTTTTAAATATTTCATGTTCATAGTTTATCCAGCAAAGGTAGAACTAAGATAAACGATGCAAAAATACCCCCACAGAGTTATGGGAATGGCAGAAACGTTTTTAATTTATGCACATATGAGTTCATTTGACTACAAAAGAATTTGGTGAAAATTTTTATTCTCCCATACTAGATGCTAAGTATTAAAAACAATCCCTACCCAACTCTGCATCCACTTCCTTGTGCTTGTAGAAGCTTCATCTAATTTATAAATTGACAGCAACTACACTAATTGAAGATGTTTTAGTGTCAATGACAACTCTTACAACATCATAGTGTATTGTTACCCAAAAACACAGCCAGATGTGTCAGTGCAGCACATATTCAACAAATGGAAGTCTCAGTGACAGACTACTGAGAAAATAAAGATCAAATTGAAATAACAGTTGTAGTAATTGGTCAGACATTGTGATTAATAGCAATTCCAGTGTACCACTTGGAATTAAAAGTTTCAAAATTGCCAAACTTCCTGTTTCAGGACAACATTAGTCTGACCAGACCTGACGATATTACTGGAATCTGCAGGACCAAAATGGGGAAAAATGGGAAGAACGCAGAGAAAGAAGTAATGAAACTTTCTTTATAAGTTTGTTACATTTCTCACTGATTGAGGGTTGTCCCCTCTTCCCCTAAATTTAGCTTGAAAAACTTCATTGCAATCTGAACACATCTTCAAAAGCTTACATTTTAAAAGATAGGTCTACATGCTACGAGGTACACATGTTAGAACAATAAAATTAGGTAAATAAGAGCAAACTGGCATGCAAAAAACATATCTTGGAATCAAGTTCACTTTCATGCTTCCAGTCAAATAAACATTAAAAGTAAATATTTAAATGAATAAAAATATTTAATAAGGCAATGTTCTATTTAATGAGCTTGCATGTCAGTTAAGTGTCATTAAAACTAAGACATTACAATATTTTATTTAGTTAAATGCTAGCTTTAATCACACAACTTATACAAATAGCTCATATTCCAGTCTTACGTAAATCTTACTCACAGGATAAAAAGAATTATAAAACCTGGGATAACTCTTCTCAAAAATAAATAGTCCTGAAATCCAAATGAAAAGAAATACAAATTTTAAGGTATCTTTTAACCTGTCATCAGCTGCAAGGTATGGGTTAAATTATTACTTCGTAGTCAGAGCTGGGAAGGGTTGGCTGCCGTGTACTGACTTAGAGATGACTTCCAGTCCTGCTGCTTACCTGGCATCTGTTTCCATCTCTCTTCAGACACCTTAACTGAAAATACAATTTATAAGCAGACATGAGTGGACAAAAAGACACTAAGTGAAAAACAAACACATAGCTGACAGACTGATGAACCCTGCTACTTTCCTTGTCATTTTCTCTAGCTCTCATTTACCCTTCCATTTTCCAGAAGAATGTCAAATATTTCTCACAAAGTTATTTTCCAGTAAAGTCAGGTTTTTTCAATATTGGTAACATCTAAAATTTTCTAGATACCCAAAACTAAGTACTTCCATAATTTCCATTTGCACATCAAAATGTACCAATGCAGTTTTCCCTTTAAATGTTACAATTTATCAGGATGTAACATTTAGTTTAAATCATGAAATTGAATTAAAATACAAAACCACTTTTGAAGCCCAAACAATTCTTGCATGGGATGAACTGAACTGCCTCTCTGAACATGTTTTGTATATAACAACTTATCAAACAGTCCTTCTGGTATTACGCTAAAAAAATATGGAAGCTCATATTACATTATATTATCTCTGAAGTCCTTAGTAACAGAAAGAGATGAAAAATTATTACAAACTGGGAAAACTTAGTGTAGGAGAAAAAAATTTTAGTAGGCAACATTAGAGTAAGTAACTTGACATATAGTTTAAAAAACAACAATAATAACAGCAACATCCTTAATAACGATGCTACAGTAATTATCATTATTATAATTTTACCGCACGTAAGAATAAAATATATCAAAGAGAACTATAGTGAAAGTGAAGAAATCTGATTACAACCTATACAAGGCAGAATTTAGCTGTAAATCTGACAACGACCTAAAATCAGTTGCTATCATTCTTATATATGAAGTGTCAAAACCATAAATACACAATACCAGAATCATAAAAGATGATTTTTTAAAATAATGGTAATCAGAGAATATATGTGAAAACACAGAAAAATAAATACACATGCACCATTAAATGGCAGCTGCTACTGGAATTATCAGGCAAAAAGTAACTACAAATTTTGGTGAGTGGTTCATGTCTATTGCTGATGCTGGTCACTGATGAAATCATGATGAAAACATCAATGAAAAGTTAAAAGGAATAAACATATCAAACCATTTGGTACCTTGTCTAAGCATTTGAGACTATTTCAATAAATTAGTCCAGCTTCTGCTTTTAGGTACTGGATTTTGATAGACTTCCCAAACTGCTGAAGTACTAAACCGAATATCTCAAGCTAGGAAAGTAACCATAAATTTCTTTAGCAAGGTTTTACAAAATTTTGTAGTTGACAGATTTTAACACTATTTTGCATGCCGTGTCTTCTGAACTCAAAATCACTTTTAGTGATATATTAACATGTACTCAACATTAAAAATACCAGTAGCTGCTATGTATTTAGAATTAATAACAATAGAATCACATCTAGACAATTAAGAGAAACAGCAGCAACTGGCACAGAAACAACTGAGCACCAGCAGAAGCCTCCTGCATGAAGTTTGAAGGTTTTCAAGTGTTTATACAGGAGAGTAAGCAACAAGATCATGTAACCATAGAAATCTGATTAGCATTAACATGACAAAGAATGTCCACTTGGTGTCTCAGCTGCATCATTACTGTGAATTAAAAAGATGAAACTTTTAATTTCCATTCCTTTTCACAGTATTTCCAATTATGGTGGAGTTAGTTCTCTAATTTCGCAAATACCAGAACAAAAATCCCTCAACATGTAGTTTAGAATTCCATATTTACAGCTATTAGGAGTAAAACAGCAGAGTGAGGGAACCTTTAACTCTTATATTACTGATTTTATTACTTACCTCCAGAAAGGTGCTGTGGTTTGTTTTTTATTAATGGGCTGCAGTGAGAGATTTTGTTCCTAAATGATGTAAAAAGATGTTCAACGAAATCATCTGGTAATTCTGCCTCCAGAAAAGTCTTCATGAACAGCTTGAATCCCTCTAAATCAATCGTCTGCAGTGAAGTGGAAGAAAAAAAAAAGAAAAAGTTTTTTTTTTTTATAATTTTTGTAAAAAAAAATCATACTAATCCATCAAATAACATCCTGTTGACAAAAATTTTGGACTGTATTTGAATATACTGATTTCTGAAGATATAGACTGGCACACCTATTCTTGAAAGTCATTATTGAATTAAGTATTACTCTGAAAATTCACAGTATTGCTACAATACCTCAGAGAACAGGTCAAAACAACCCCGAGTAAATTCAGAGCACTTATATCAGGACCCTGAAATCAAGTTCCATGCTCTCAAATTTCTTGATTAGCAACCAAAGGCACCTACAGAGCTCCTAGGGATGTACTTACCATGTCTTAGCTTTTCCTACAATTAGGCAGACAAAAAGCAGAGGATTTTTAGATGCCTAATTCAAGGAATTGAAGGCCTCCTGTCTTTTCCTAGGTGGCAACGTGCTTTGCCAAAGAGTTACTTATCACCCCGTCTTAAATAGGTTTGAAGAGTCAAATGAGAGTGCTCAGACATGCATTTACTTAGACGGGAAAAAACCAAAAATCATTGATTCAAAACATTTGACATTTAGCTTTATTTGGTTTTGCTTTTGCCAGCAAGGTAAGAGCCAATTAATAAAATTCCAGTGATGGTATCTTCTGCTAAAACAGCAATGCCTGCTTCAAGTAATAAAACGAATCATCGATTATCTCAAGTTGGAAGGAACACATAAGGACCACTGAGTTCAATTCCCTGCTCCTCACAGGACTACCTGAAACTAAACCATATGACCAAGAGCATCATGCAAATGCTCCTTGACCTCTGATGGGCTTGGTGCCATGACCAAGCCGTGCCCTGGGGAGCCTCTTCCACTGACCAACCACCCTCACAGTGAAGAGCCTTTTCCTGATGTCCGATCTGAACTTCCTCTGATACAACTTCGTTCCATGTCCTCATGTCCTGTTGCTGGTCACCAGGGAGATTTCAGCACCTCCCGCTCAAGGAAGGTGTAGGCTGCAATGGGATCACAACAATGCACACCACTACGATCCCATTTTATCCTGCTAATAGAGAATGAAGATAAAGGTATCCTGAAACATATTGACACAACTGCACAATTATCACTGATGCTACTCATTACACATGTGATTTTAAAACAGGTTATCAATTATTAATCTCAAAAAACAGTGTTACTTTGTTTATAGATCAAAAAGATCAGCAACTTGTCGTCATTAAATAATTAAGGGATAAAGCAACATGATACCACAAAACTGACTTCGAGAAATTTCCCCGTGCTTCAGGAGGACTCAATTTCTCCAAAGAAAACTCTAGTGCAACTCCTTTAGATCATCAGTGAATGTGGAAGAAGGGAAAACATTACCAAGAATCAGCTGGACACCATGCCAGAAAAAAGAAAATCGAAACTGAATTTTCAAAACGCCTCAGTGATTTTGCAACCTGACTCACAGTATAAATAATTTTTGCTATTTTTTTAATATAATTTTATGACTTAGGAGCAGAGACTTCTCTTCCCCTGACTTCTTTGACTTTTACTTTTTAAATGTATTCGTGAGATATTGAAATTTTATGCCCACATTAAATGAGGTGTTTCCCATTAAGATCAAGACCTAACTACCAAAGGGTAATGTTATCCTTATGAGGGACCAACAACACAAATTGCAAAATCTGACTGCTCTTGTACAAGTCATTATTATTAGGAATGCAAGACTGGCAAGAAGGTATTTCTGCTGAGCTTCTAATACAGAACACCTCATTTCAGAAAGAAGTGCAGTGAAAGCAATAACATTCTCACCTTTTGAAGACAAAAATAGCAGAGACAAAAAAATTGCACACAACGCTCAAGATGGGTGTAAAACGGAAATAATCACCTTGGACATGGACTTGCTGTCTTTACCTCATCAGACAGTTTCAGCCATGCTCTTACTTTGGCAAATCATACACACTTTCATTCATGCTACAAACTTTACCTTTTTTCTCTCTAATAAAGCCACTGACATTTAGTTCACTGTTTATAAACTATGAATCACAATAGCAAAAGGATTTGTATCAGCATCCAAGTAAATCAGTAATTAGTTACACTAATATACACTGTATAACTGTATTTTTTATCTGCAAGCATAACAAATACATTAATCATGAAATCAACCGACTTCAACAATGTGAAATTGCTTTGTTAAATCGTGCACTAATGAAATGTGTCTTAGCTATTTCACTAAATCATATACACACAAAAAAACCAGCTAAGTGAAAAAGGAAACTAAACCCAAGTTATAATCCCATTTAAACTAAGGTTTATGGGTGGACATGTAAAACACCTTTGCATTCCATTAATCTTTTCTTCATTTAGTTTGTGTGTGGATTTTATGTATATATTGCAAAAAAAATTTATTTGAGTATAGAGCCACCTTAGATTTTTAAACTGCTGCCTGAGCGGCATTGGCCCTCCAAGCTACCAGCACTAAATCCCTGAAGCATTTTTTTCACTTATGGGTTCAGAATTATACCTGTGTAGGGAACTGGATAAATAAGTAAGTTCGAAATTATGTACTTTTTTTCTTCTTGAAGACTCTTTCTCAAAGATGTTCAAACTTTTCAATATTTTGTAAAGATGGTCAGACATTTAAGCCAGTATCCTCCAACACATGTTCCAAACTGCTAGAAAAGACAAGAGATGCTAAAGTAAAACTGGCTGCCATGTCCATTTATTTATTACATTTGACATCCTGACTGCCACCAATCAGGGTGGCTCAGCAAAGGACAAAAGGAAGTGTGTGGTTGTTCTAAAGGTTGTTCTACAGTCGATTTCTTCAGGTGAAAGTGCTTTAGCCTCTGTTCCAACATGCTCTGTGACCTGTACTTCCCCAGTGAAGCAGGAATATTCATACAACCAGAGTTCAGATGTTGCATATCCAAAAGCTTTCAAATTATAATGAAAGTTAGTCAGGAGCTAGCAAATGACTTGAATACACATCAGAAGTGTTTAAAGTGACCAAAAATGCAGATGCAAAACCACATACTGTATGTAAAGAATGTGTAAAACCAGTCCTGCTTATGGGGAGATCCCTGTGTAGAGCCCTGTGATTAGATTCTTGCCTAAAACTCCAAAACATGATTCCAACACTCCATAGCTGAAAAACATTCTAGAGGACCTAACATAATTGGTGTAAATTATCCTATCAGAACTGAGCTCTAAAGCAGTATAGTCATTTCTGGATATTTCTTTTTGTAAATATTTATATAGTAAATAACAGAACTAAGCTAGACTATGGCAGATCTGGGAGTAGTTCAGATCATCCATTCAGCTCCCCAATGAAAAAGGATGATCTTCCAAAAGCAGGCTCACTTTTAAAGAGCTTTCAGTCCCTTCTGTATCCTCTCTCTTTCATTGTAATATACATAACTTATTACATAACTATAGAAAAATGGAAGGCTTTCTTAAAAGAAATGCTGAGGAGCATTGTAGAAGACAGAGGTGTTAGAGCATTCTCACCAAGTACACGTTTGAGTACTGAGTATGGTTCATTTAGAACAGAGCACTTAAAGATGCAAAACATTCGCTCGGCTTAATTTAAAACTACGTTAATAACAGAGGAGACAACACACAATATTATAGTCTCTATTATTTCTCTATTCTGCAATTATACACAATTTTTCTTTTTTCCACATGGAACTTTACCCTTTTGAAATAGGCAGATGCTGCAGCAAGTAACTACCCTTCCTTTAATTACCAGCATTTCCCCTCAACCCCAGCCACTTTTCAAATGTATTGCATAATGTTTTGGTAAGCAAAAGGGCAAAAAAAAAGAAAGCAGAGAACAATAATTTTCCAACTTAATGTATCATGCTTGACCTTCCTTTTATATCTCACCGTCATTGTCAGAATTTCTCAGATGAAAAGTTCAGAGAATTTCGGTATGGTTTGAAAATAATTTATTTATGCTAATGAATTCTCAAACATTAATTAAACAGTTCAGATCAATAACATCAGAATAATATATAAACCATAACAGTGGATGCGGTTTTCTTAAGCATGCAGGCTAATTGCTTAATTTTCAACAGTTGCTTGCCTTCCAGAAGCTCCAGCTGAATTTAAATGAACCTGAGAAAGAAGGATTTAGCATTTCAGAAGGCATTTTCCATGACGTTTCCCAAGTGAGGGGATGAGAGCATGAGAGGATGTACCAAACTGACAACAATTAGCCTGGCACATTAATTAATTCATTCCATTTCAAGAGACTATCAGGGCATAGAGAGATTATGATCACAAGTTTAGGGATTTCAGGAAAATTTTCAACATAACAGAGAGATAAAATAGGACACAGTTGAATCAGAAAAACATAAAAGAACTTTCAAATAATTTGCCCTAAATCTTCTGAGGGAGGCTAAAAGAAGAAAAAAATCTTGCAGTTTTAGCTTTGACTATAATAAAAATGCCAAAATCCTTGCCTGTAGGTCACAGAAAAATAAAGAATTTTATACTAATAATATAAAACTAAATTTCTGGTTTTGTATGTCAAACTGATTCACCAAGTTTATTTGAGCTCCTTTTCTTATGTTTTATAAAAAGAAACTTTACAAAATAAGACTTCTGTATTACTGGGTAATAAAATTTCATTTGGTAATGAAAGATTTTGATATAAGTCCAGAGAAGTACACATTCAAAACCACCACTAAGTTTCAGCTAATTTAAACCATAAAAGTCCAATAAAATAATTTTATTATATTTTTAGAAATAGTTAGTTCATACTTATAGATTTTATCACTGTTTCCAAACACCTGAAATTAAGAAAAAAAAATAAATTATATATCCACCTTGGAGAAAAGGAAAGGAGAAAGAACAGAAGACATAATCAGCACTATAGAAATTTAACTTTAAAATTATTTTTAGCAAATAAAATGTGTAAACCATTAAACAATTTTCATCTTTCCTGAAAGCAAACTGTATGGAAAATGGAACTGTACTCCCTGAAGAACAATGCATAGGGAAATTAAAAATGTGCATCTTTTCCTACACGATAAATTGTCAGGGAAAATCCATAACATTCAGCTAACCATCCACAAAATTTCAAAATTAAAATCCTAGCCCTAAACTTACAACAAGCATTAAATCCAGAAGTAGTGGGATTTTTTTCCCTCCATGCTCCTTCCAAACTGATAAAGACAAAACAGACCAAAGTTTATAATGAGGTCTAAGTCACTGACTGGCCACAGAAAAGAAGGTTCTCACTATACATGTTCACGAAAAAATAAAATCATCTACAAAAACCAAAAAATGCGCTATGCACCAAGTGCAACTGAGACCACCACTTCCTTCTGAAAGCACAAAAGAAGTAAGAGATTCTCCCTCTTGTGGGGGAAAAAAAAATCTCCTGGTAAAGACAACTCGCCCGTGGGAGTCACCTTGGCTGATTTCCCATTTGCCTGAGGAAATTCATACCTGTGTCTCTTTCTCTAAAGAGCATCCAAATATCAGGAAAGAGCTGAAGAATCAGCAATGAGGGCAAAAAGAAGGTTTCTGTATGTCCATGCCAACAAAATTATTAAATACTTATTTTTAAAAATGGGACTGAACAAATTACTGATAAACTCCTATGAATGAGGTGATCCGAACATGCACTCAGACAGATGTATCAAAAAAGAGGCCAAAATGTTTCAGCAGTTAAGGCAGTACTTCCGGACACATGGGAAAATTAAAGACGATTAGGTAAATTTTATAGAAAATACATGAAACAAGTTTTTTATTTCTTTTCTTTTTTTAATTGCCATAACAGAGTTAGATGCTGTCTTTACTCAGAGAGGAAATAACACATTCAGGATCTACGCCTATGCTGGAAGAAACAGAACAAATATATGTATTGCATATATATAAATAAATATTCATCTATACATCCTATCATATACTAATTCTAAATGAAGCAGCAAACAGCAATTAAAGATTGCTCAGTGAGGTACCTCAGTGCCTCTGGGACTATAACATGTCATCTCACATCCTGCACATATTTTACAATTAAATTTACAGATACATGCATTAGTCCAAAAGACCTACCAGTTGTGGGTTTTTTAGTGTAAATGTCATGAAAAGATTACACACAAAAAATTCCATCAGTGCAAATAACTCACTGTGACTTTCTTATGATTAAAACAGAAGCAGCAGTTGTCAGTACAGTGAAACAAAACAGACTAATCTGTCTTTATTTCCACATACTATGAGAACAGTCCTGCCATGATGTCTAACTGAGCAAATATACAGAGATTTGCCCAGATTTGTAGTTTCAACTGAATTGTTCTTGGTAAAGAACCCATTACCAACCAATGCGTTGTGGTGGAAATTTTTCTGAAGGTTATGGCTTATGGCATCCCTCACTTTACAAGGAACTTAGGAACAATTAGGATTTGCTCTGCCAACTCCCACTACTTCGGAGAAAATTCCTTCACTCAAATAGCCCTTTAAGAACCAGGATGAAACAAAAAATAATTAGGCCAAGAATTATCCTCGTAATACTCTTCTTAGAATAATAGAAACAATAAAAGTTTATCACGGAACTCTGTTACGCATTTTGTACAATATGGAAATATAGAACTAAAGCAACACTACCTATATGGATAAAAAGCAGCAACTGCAAAAAGATAATACCATGTAGCACCTATTTTAGTTAAAACAAAAGTCTCGAAAGAGAGAGAGAGACAATGCCATTTGTGTATAGACTGAGTATGTAGGGAGGTAACACCTGGGCCAGGCAAGCACAGGTGGAAATTATCAGTCTTTCTTCCAAACTTGTTTACAACCCTCTCTCCACCACATCTCTGCTATCAAGGAGGCTTCACTGGGTAACCACTGGTATGTGGGGTGGGGAAGAAGGCTGAAATTAGGCTACAGACCCCGGATTTCGACTCAGAGATTTCAACCACATCTGTGGGCAACCTACTTGGAGCAGCTGCCTGACACCATATTAAGGAAAATGGTGATGGAGCAGACAACAGGAGGTTTCTTTGTGTTACAAAGAACAATCTGCACTCAGTGGAAGAACTGAGATAAGATGTAAAAGTACACTCTCAGAACACTGTAATTCCTTCTTCCCCATCTGCTAAAAGCTCCTGGCCAACTGTTTAACAGCTTTACCATGCATTCTGAGATATTTACCTATTTTTCTATAATAATATATTTCAAAAGCCAAGTATGTAGAAAATTCTTTAGCCTGGCCTTTTGTTGTTCTTCTACATCTCAGAAAACCTCTCCTATGAAGACTGGCGGAGAGAGCTGGGGTTGTTAAGCCTAGAAAAGAGAAGGCTTTGGAGAGACCTCATAGCACCATTCAGTCCCTAAAGGGGGCTGATGAGAAAGCTGGTGAGGGACTTTTTACAAGGGCAGATAGAGATAGGACAACGTATAACGGCTTTAAACTGAACAAGGGTAGGTTTAGGACAAATATTAGGAAATTCTTTATAGTGAGGATGGTGAGGCACTGCAACAGTTCACCCTAAAAAGATGCGGATGCCCCACCCTTTGCAGTGTTGAAGGGCTCTGAGCAACCTGGTCTAGAAGAAGGTGTCCCTGCTCATGGCAAGGCTCTCGGAAATAGATGACCTTCCTGCCCAAACCACTAGCTGATACTATTTTTCCCCGAATCTGAACACTAGTGTATCCTTCTTAAGATACCACACAAAATCATATGAAAGAACAGCAAGCACACGTAAAAAGACACATTAGAACAAATGGCTATCATTGAACTAGAAAAAAATGACTGAAGAATCTTAACTTCAAAGTGGAAGTCACAAGGAAATTAAAGACCTGGCAACTGACCAAATAAAGTTTTCAGGACAAACTACGTATTTCAAGAGAGTTTCCACGATGACACTGANTCTTTAGCCTGGCCTTTTGTTCTTCTACATCTCAGAAAATCTCTCCTATGAAGACTGGCGGAGAGAGCTGGGGTTGTTAAGCCTAGAAAAGAGAAGGCTTTGGAGAGACCTCATAGCACCATTCAGTCCCTAAAGGGGGCTGATGAGAAAGCTGGTGAGGGACTTTTTACAAGGGCAGATAGAGATAGGACAACGTATAACGGCTTTAAACTGAACAAGGGTAGGTTTAGGACAAATATTAGGAAATTCTTTATAGTGAGGATGGTGAGGCACTGCAACAGTTCACCCTAAAAAGATGCGGATGCCCCACCCTTTGCAGTGTTGAAGGGCTCTGAGCAACCTGGTCTAGAAGAAGGTGTCCCTGCTCATGGCAAGGCTCTCGGAAATAGATGACCTTCCTGCCCAAACCACTAGCTGATACTATTTTTCCCCGAATCTGAACACTAGTGTATCCTTCTTAAGATACCACACAAAATCATATGAAAGAACAGCAAGCACACGTAAAAAGACACATTAGAACAAATGGCTATCATTGAACTAGAAAAAAATGACTGAAGAATCTTAACTTCAAAGTGGAAGTCACAAGGAAATTAAAGACCTGGCAACTGACCAAATAAAGTTTTCAGGACAAACTACGTATTTCAAGAGAGTTTCCACGATGACACTGATTACTTTGACTAAAGAAATCACAACTATGAAGAAACATAACCATTAAAAATAGTTTGGCGTTTTTAGACCACTAAAAATCTCACTTTATTCCTACCTAAAAAGTCTGGAATTCTTATCCTTCTGTCACTGCATAAAATACTACAAACCTGACAATAAAGCAAGCACTGTTTTCCATAGTATCATGACCATAGGTGAATTTCTTTGCAGTGTATCCAATGTATCTCATAGATACGAGATATGATGCTTTTTACCTTACTAACATCACTAAAGAATGCATATCTCTTACTTCTCTTTCTACTCTACACCAGTGGCATAAAGCAAAGCTCTTGCTTCCCACATCTAAGTTTCTTTTGAATCCCAGATAAGAAGAATATGAGGGAGTCCAAGTATAAAGAAATGTGCATCAGTCTATGCTTAACAGGCTTTAAAAAATCTCCAATTACTATGATAAAAGTTCTGTTTCTTCTCAAGCACTCACTGACAAGTGCATTATGCTAATTTTCTGCTGCTTCACAGAGGGTGAGTCTCAGTCTCAGGAAGAACAGGAGTTGAAGGACTGGTTTCCAAGCAGAATTTATGACTTTGCTTAACAAAACAGAAGACACTCTCAGGTTTCTTCTAGTTTTGAATCAGACAAATACCAGGCCAACATTCTGCCAAAACCACAGGTCTTTATCTCCTGATTAAGGCTACAACAGGCTACGGAGGTGCCTTAAAATACCTGATTCTGTCCCAAGCAGCAGAACGGCTTCTAACACCTTGACCAACAGAGAGGAAGAGGCTGAACTCCACCTACAAAAACTGTGTATATTTGACTTCTTTGCTTCTCCTACAGCAGTTAAGCCGTTCAATTTTATAACTCACTTTTCTGCTTCACTGATAGTAAACACAGGTATGTAAGACCAAGAAAAATCCAAATATGCATCCGTATTTTGAAGATTTATGCATTTTGTATATGTTCTGTGCCAACACACAGAACCCTACACGGCATAGACATCAAAAGTCTATATCCTGATACTGAGAATACAGAAAACATGGTTCCTTGATGATAAATAGGATACATACCAGGAAATTTTTGCCTCTTTTTATATGGAAGTTTTTTAACTTTGCTACATAATATTTTAATTCCTACCATACTAAGACATTTGAAGAGAATCAACAATTTATTAAGAAAATGGAATATTTTTGACTCTAGATCCATCCTAACAACTGCAATAGAGGAGGTCTGTCTCCTAGCTGGTGTAAATGCAACAACCAGTTCTTCTGGATGATATGTAGAAAGAAGAGAAAGAAGCTGTATCACTCTTTCTCCTCACAAGACACCAAAAAGTTAATAGTCTCTTGATGAAAGAGTTGCCATTGAGGATGGAGCAGGGCAGGGAGGGGTAGAATAATAACTTCTTTTATTTCTCTCCACCACACTGGCCACATAAATGGGAACAAGACATGATCTAGTGTTTGAAGTTAATCTCCACCCATAAATTCTTTTAAAACGTTCTCTTTGGTCTTTTCTTTTAGATTTGTACAAAATATTTCAACATAAGCCACTATTTTCAGCATCTTGAAGAACAGAATGTAAGAGAAAAAAGGAAAAAAAAGAGAAATCATTCATTTAAAGAGATTTCCATGACATATGGTTTTGATTTATTAAAAAGAACATTTCACAGATAATGGAAAGAGAATTATGTTGAAATGTAATTTTCAATTAATTACTTTTTAAATTATGTTGTCTGATCTCCAAATGGTGCCAAAAATATAATCAGCTTTCATCTACTGACAGTAATTGCTCTGGGTTATTTTTTGGGGTTGAGTAAGTTCCTTTAACTGATTATTTCTTTTTAAACTATTTATATTGACCCAATATGTGAAAAATGAACTGTTAAATGTTACAGGGCCTTGATTCACACATAGTGCTATGACAACAGTGGCAAACACTAAAGCGAGTGCAGTAGTGACAATTACATGATTAGCTGTGAACACCAATGCTAGAGCATTCCCACAAAAGTCAAAGTCTTGAAGACTCATTGATTATCACATTTCAAAACCTGACTTTTGACAAGAGATGTGGAAAAAAGGTGGAGAGACTACATACAGAGGATTAACAAGCTAAAACCCACGAATCACATGAGAATGCATAAGGTTTTGGTGTTTAAAATGTATTTCCAATGTTCATAAGGCAGAAATTTAAATAAAATCTGGAATTCCTCATGAAGACTGGCTTTATGCATCAGGGTAAAATCTGGTTCAAGTTCAAAGTCCTTAGCATTTTCTGCTCTAAGCATTCCATTAAATATAGTTTTTACATAATTAGTTTTATTTGGTTACCAGAATTTTCAAAATTATTTCTTAGCTATTTCAGCATTCAAATTCTTACCTACTGATACGAATGTTTAAAAAAAAATTAAAAACCCCACATGCTCTCACAGGCTGCTCCTACAAAACACTCCATATGGACAAATAATATTTGGATATTACCAATACACAGACATATATTACCACCAAATTTTTCCCTCAGCTCTTCAAAGAAGTAAGCTCAAAAAAAAATCTAAAATGGAAATTGGAAAACTCCATTTTTATGCAATAATGAGATTTTTAAGCATAACATTCTCATGTTATTAAAATAAATTGATGCTAATTACCAAAATAAGTTTGGAATGTATTCACCAGCTACTGCAGTCTCATCCCAATCTTACACACAGGTAAGAAAAACCCGAAACACTTTTTATCAGCAGGTTTTCTTTAGTACATAATTCTTTATGTGCATAAGTATATCCATAAGTACTACACACATAAGTACTAGTATTTAATACATAACTTTCACTAAATATGCTATATTTACTATACAGAGGTGGTCTTTTTTTAAAGAAGAGTGGTATATCACACACTTTTAGAATGATCTTGTACGAGTTTATCATTCAGAGTCTACTTGAAATTATTACATACCAAATAAAGTGACAAGCACATAGTTTGCATTTTGTCCCAGAAGAATGGGTAAGAAAAAATGGGATAGGTCGCATGGTTCAGACAAAAACCAAATTAAATAGAAAAATGAATGAATCCCTGAAAAAAGTCAGTTATAACAAAAAGTTCTGGTTGAAAGAAACAATTTATCTGCTAGTGAAGATTATGTAAAAACCTACTCACAAAAAAACATGTTTGAATTGGTATTCTTAATGTGGCTAAAATTAGGAAAAATCATTTTTCTATGCATGTTCTATGGCAATGGTATTCTCACATATTTTACCTGTAATGACCCTGCCTGTGCATTGCAAATTTTTGTAGAGGTTATTTCAGCTACATTTATTAAAAATACTTGCTACAATACTTGTAGTAAGAAAAGTAATACATGACAATGTCATGTTACCAGTTATTCTTAGTATCTCCCTCTTTAAAGTTTTGAAGAATACAAATTAACAAACTTTCACTTCATGAATGAACCGTTTGCTGAGATTTAACACAATCTGAGCCCAACTGGAACCTTCACTTGGACTAATCACGTATACCAATAGAAAAACATTTAAAATGTCCCATTCCATTTGTCAACAAGTTACAGCCACTTTATGCTAAGTAAATGTACAGGTTTTAGTAAAAGTGGAGCTATACTAATTGACCTAAGTTTGATTTTTTCCTCACCAGTATTTAAAACTACAGCTTAGAAAGAATTAAAAAATACGAGCAACGGCATCTGTTCAATTATATATGTATACATTCAGATCTATCAATACCTGTATTGCACAAGAAAACTTCAAGACATTTCCACTTGTTGATTAATTCTTGCAATAAATTATGATTGAAAGTATTTTTGCTATATTTTGTTTTTCTATGCCGTTTCATAAACATTATCTAGATGCAACCATGCCCGTGAATCAAGCTTAGCTGAAGCTATCATGATAAAAAACAACACAAAATATAATATATTGTTCTTCATAATGAAAACAAGCAAATGACACCCCCCTAACCATAATCAAATCGCTTGTCTAAAGCTGTCCAAATTGTCTTTTTTAACACGTGACACGTAAATGAAAGTGGTAACAGGCTCATAAAGTTTAAGCATAATGTACTGTGCAATACAAAAATGTAAAGGCAAAAAAGGATAAAAATAAGTTCTTAAAGCAGAGAAGTGTATCAAAAGGAAAAGAGGATATCAAACAGGGAGATTAGCACTGGTAGCACAGATTGAGAAAAGGAGACACACTAGTAAAGATCATAAAAAACATTCAAAACTGAACAGTTTTGCAGCAGAAATTGACTATCTGAAATATTTTACACCTCAGTGCCCTCAACACACTCCACAGAAAGCAGGCTCACAGCCTGACTGCCAACATCTCTGCCTGGCAGGCTTCCCAACTCTCTAGGTATCCAGAAAGCTTTCCCTAGAAATTCTGCCCATGGAACCAGAAAGTCAGAGTACCCAGTGTCTGAAACCTAGAGTTTACTGCTGGGTGATACACACAAAATGCTACATTCTTTTCTTTTGCAGCTATAAAGATACAACTTAAGCTTCTTACATGTGAAGGACAGGCTTCTCCTACATTACATATGCAATAATTCTGCACATCCTACTAACCTTCTGTAAATTAGTTCCAATTTGAGTTCACTTCCCATCATTTGGACATTATATCCCATCATTTGGACAAAAGCAGAAAGATGTGGCTTCTGCAGTACCTTTTTTATAGAAAATTACATCTTCCTATCTGTAGTAGAAATACTTCACTTAATATATTATAATAAGACAAGGTCTTTACAGTAACTTAATATCTTCTGCAACATTAAACAGCATAGCTGAGAGAAAAAACACAAAATATCCTTTCAAACCATATTGCTGTGTGCTTGAAATTTTAACTACTTGTCCATTTATGTCAATGGGCCTAAAACACTACCTCTTTTTACACGTTTTCTCTTTTTTTCATACTGCCATGGCCACAGGAACATCATTGAAACATCTCAGTAACATCTCTCTTCTCTTCATGACCAAACCACAACGATACTTTGCATTCATCTTGTGATCAAGTACATACATGTTAATTTATCTGACAATGCCAGTTGTACCAGGGTACGCTACACTGCAGTCCGCACATGTGCATTTCATTCCATTTAATACAGTCCATAACATCATCAAGCTTTTCCAGTGTGATATCAATTCCCAAATTTCATTTAGTTCGCTGATTCTATTAGAATTCATCTACTCATTTGACAAAGTAATTAGCTAAATACTGACGAGATTACACTCAAGATTGGTCACAGACACACTTCTTTAATGTCGAAACCTCCTCTTTCAGGACCCTCTGCAGTCACTTTGTTAGCTTATAAAAAAAAAAAGTTGGTCATCTGAAGAAAGTACTTTTGTGAATGGGGAGTTCTGATCTTACTAACACATCTCCAAATGCTCAACCAGCCTCTGACCCCAGAAAGTGAGGGGTTTCTACAAAACTAATCCTTTCACTCTCTTGACTTTCTCATTGTTCTCATGCCCTGGCTGCCTCTTCCCAGAACAGCAGAGCCAGAGCATTTTAACACCTTTGTGCTACGAAGAAAAAATAACTAGGTCACTTAAATAACTAGTCCATTTGATTAGTCCTTCTTCCTCAGCTTTTTTTCTTTTTTCCCATTTTTGTTTTACACTTGGATTTAGGCTACTGAAGTTTCTCAGGAGTAGCTTCTAGTGTTGATATTCAGCATTTTACCCATTTCTCTTGCAATTGCTGTAAAGTCACAATTGCTTAAAGCACACTACAAGCCTTACTCAAATTCTTAATTCTGCAGTTTTAAGCCTACTTCATATGAATGGTATCATATGGTTACAGAAACCAGTATTTAATCCTGAGACGTGCTCTTGTCATTTCAGAATATAATACAGACCATTACAAGATCTCACAGAAAAGTGAAATTTCTGTGACAAGTATGGAACAAGTAAATTACTTGCTCGTAACTTATTTCTCATATTCAACTCAATTAATGTTAGTAAAATTATGTACTGTGAATGATAAAAATGAAATTCACCCAGTGAAAAATTCTGCCACCAGAAAAGGAGTGCACTCTGCTTTCAGATTTAAATATTACTCTGTTATCTGAAAGAACAGCCACATGCAGTATTTATTAATAAGTACATCTCAATGGAAGCCAACAAAATAAAGGATACTGCACCTATGCAAAAAAAAAGAAAAAATCAAATTAATATTACTTACTTGATTAAGTATATCTTGTTTCTGCAACACATGCAAGGAAAGAGAGAACATACATACATTAGTGCAGTGTCATAACACTCAAGCTCTGTTTTTTATACTAAAAATATTTTTAGTGAAAGGTTAGTGATTTAGACGAGCAGGTTTAAGACATTAGATAGAATATCCCATTTTCTTGCATTAGCATATAAGTCAAGAAAATGGCTCTAAGTCAGCATTCTAGTCTTGATTAGACAGTGTAAGCAATTTATTTCTAAACATGCAATGACAGATAACCAAGAAAGAAAAAAAAAAAAGTTAGTCTTTTATTCCTGTCTACTTTTAAAAAGCATAAAAAATTAATTGTTACCAAAAAGAGTCACAAATGAAACAACTTATCAGAACTGAATACTTCTAAAGTCCAATCGGGAAGGTTATGGAGCAGATGATCCTCAGTGCCATCACATGGCACATACAGGAGCACCACGGGATCTGGCCAAGCCAGCAGGAGTTTCGTAAAAGCTGATGCTGCTTAACTCATTGGTCCTTGACACCTAAACTCCTTCTATGACAAGGTGACCCACTCAGTAGATGAGAGAAAGCTTGTAGATATTGTCTATCTGAACTTCTGTAGATTTATTATCATTAAGGTTGGAAAAGACCTCTAAGGTCTTTAGTACAGCCTTTGACACTGCATTCTCCTGGAGAAACTGTCTGCTCATGGCTTTGACAGCTGCACTCTTTGCTGGGTAATAAACTGGCCAGGTAGTGGCCAGTGAAGTCTAAGTGCCTAGGGAGTGGTGGTCCGTGGAGTTATATCTTGTTGGTAGCCAGTCACAAGAGGTGCTTCCCAGCACCTACCAAGTCCTGTGAAATATCTTTATCAATGATCTGGGTAAAGGTACAAATCGCACCTTAGTCAGTCTGTCGGGCAAGAGCTTTGATTTCCTACTTGGGGGTAGGAAGGCTCTGCACAGGGATCTGGACAGGCTGGATCAACAAGATGAGGTCACTGGCATGAGGTTCAACAAGGCCAAGGGCCAGGTCCTGCACTTGGGTCACAATGAGTCCAGGCAGCTCCATAGGCAGGGGGAAAAGTGTCTGGAAAGCTGGGGGTGCTGGTTGACAGCCAGTTAAACATGGGCCAGCATGTGCCCAGGTGGCCAAGAAAGCCAATGGACTAATTGGCAAACAAAAAATTAGGAAGCACTCAAAAAGGATGACAACACTAGGACCACAAGCACACAATGCTGTGTACTTACTGCCCATTTAAACACTGTCTGTAGCTCTATTTGCTTTCCTAATTCATGCCAACCTATTCAATGCTCCCCTCAAAGTGAAATGGATGAAATTAATTAATATAAGTAGATCTTAAATTATGAAAAGAATATTTATAAATCACAGCTTTACAAGAGGCTGGTCTTAGCCTACCTATGTGCCTTATACCATGTATAAAATCCATTCTTAATTACCTCTTTGATATTGACTTAGAGAAGAAGGTGAAAGGGCAGGTGTTCAGTAGCATTTGTAGAAATTTTAGGCATCTTCCTTACATTGAAAGCAGAGAGTAAAAGCTCCATAAATAAACCCCCTGTATTAGATCACTTTCTGATAATTAGATACACCATTTCCACTAACCCCAAAATCCACTCACTGAACAAGATATAAAATAATATAAAACAAACCGGACTATTTCAGGTAGCAAGTTTTGAGTACCAATGGCTTTTCTTTTGCTACTTGCATTTCATTAGACCACTGTGATAAAAAACTTCATTGTAGAACGAATGGAGCAGAATAAATTCCTAAATCCTTTAAATATATAACTAAATATTTAAATAAATGTATCACTCTGCTAAATTTGCCATAGGTCTATGTCCCATGTTTACTGGTAAAAAACTGGCATCATCTTTCGGTAGAACAAGACATTAAAAAAATTTTGGAGAGTTTTATAAGATAACGATCTAGGAAAGAGAGGTGCAATGGAAATATGATGGTATCCTCTACAAAACACAATAACAAACAAGAAGTGCTGTCCAGAATATATGGAACTAAATAGCTGCACTAGGGTTGATGCCAGCTGGATCAGTTAATTTTTGTCATCTCATTTACGGATAATAATTAATTACTTACACCCAATCCACACAGTCCTCATCCAACCACATAAAATCAACTTGCAAATCATTCTGTAAAGAGTTTATCCACACAGCAGGCTGAATGCATGCCAAAAATATAGACACACCTGTGCAAAGGCAGTTCGCTTGTCAGAACAGAATATTCACTCAGTGGCAGAGGAAATTTCAGCCACTTTGCTTCCAGTGCAGCAGCTTATGGCATGAACATTGAGCTAACAAATCTAGATCCAAAGTAGATTTGTTGCTTGCTAGGTTTTCTTTATGTTGCACTCTCTGAAGTCTAAGTGCTAAGCAGTGAAGTACAAAGGCTGTCAGGGTTAGCCTAGGTCCAACATTGACCCAGGAGCAGTGAATAGCTTGATTCCTGCTGAAGATATTGAAGTCATCACAGGGTGCCAGTCTTGAATTCCATCCTCCCCTACCCTCCTCCTGTTCTGCTCCCTGCCCTGGGTACTCTGCTGCTCTATAATTCCTGCATGCTTCAGTACACTGGTAGAATTCTGCAAATGAATAGCTGTGAAATGAAGAACAGGGAGATACCGTGCAGAGTCACAGACTCATCTCAAGACCAACTGTGCTTGTTAATTCTAGCTTTGCACAGATTTTGCTAATTCACCTGGCTTCAGTCAGAATAGTTTTCCATCTTGCCATGACTCAACTTCCATGCAGCCCCAAATTGGAAGAATGATTTTGTTAAAAGAGACCAACCACTTTAAGTAATCGTGTTTATAGACAACTGATAATTTGAAAATATGTTACCTATATAGCAACATATTATTTATATATGCATAAAATGCACAGTTATTTGTTACTTTAACAGGGTACACTTCACAAAACTGAACACGTTGTATGATAACTGAAAATACGTGAAGAGCTAGAAGAAAAAACATACAATAGATTAAGACCATTTTATCAGTTTACATTTTTCCTAAAAAAAAAAAAAAAAAACAAAACCAAAAATACATCTATGTTCTAACAAAAAGCAGGTAGGGGAGGTCCTACAGCCTAGGTCTCCCTATGCGACACTGGGGAATAAAGTAGTTGATCCCATCCACTTACATTCTACAAATGTATTTAACTAGAAACCTGGAAATCTACGATGATCATCTATGATAATCTAAGGATCAACTTACACTATTTTACTGAATTACAAATTTTTTTCCTCAAAAACTGACTAAAATGACCAACATTATGTTTTGCCAAGTTCAAAGCATCAAATGATTTTTCAATATCTAATAAGCTGTAACTCATCAGTTGACAATAATTGTATTATTGCCAATAAGCTGGCAATAATTTTTGCACTTTCCATCCTCAAATGTAAGATCAAGTCATTTTCATAATGGTAAGCACACTTTTTTTATCTTGAATTTCACATAATGTGAGCACAGTCAGAAATATTACTATTAGAAACATTACTGAAACAGGTTTTTATGTAGCTACATCCTGAATCACACTATTAGGATGTGCTAAGCGAATGCAAATTTCAATTGAGGATAAGAAAAGAAAACAATCTGGCTTTTTCTACCAGGCAAACCGGAATACTTTGTCTAGTGGTGAATCTGTAGTGACAGTGTGCACACACAACTTTTTTTTCAGCTTAATTCTTTGTTTCATAACATCAGAAAATCCCACTACCAGAAACAACACAAGAGAAACAAAATTTAAGAAGAAATCTTACTGGATTTCACTTTTGTAACCTTTGAAATTCTTGAAATGAATGAAACTTTTGAAATTCTACCTAACATTTCCAATCTTTAGAGACTTGAAAACCATATTAATCTTATTCTAAGGGTTGTGGAGGTGTTTTGGGTTTGTCTGGTTTTTTTTTATTTTTTGCAGCGGGGGATGGGGAGGGAAGTCTATGCACTGATTTTGGCTAGGATAGAGTTAATTTCCTTCAGAGTAGCTTGTATGAAGCTATGTTTTGGATTTGTGCTGGAAACAGTGTTGACAACAGAGGGATGTTTTAGGTATTTACACAGAGTCAAGGCCTTTTCTCTTCTCATCCCAGCCCACCAGCAAGGCAGCTGAAGGTACACAAGAATTTGGAAGGGGCACAGTTGGGATAGCTGACCTCAAAAGACTATAGGGATACTCCAGATCATATGGCATCCTGGGTTTTTGCTTCCCAAACAATTTCAAATACTTCAAACATCCGATTTATAAATAATCTTCTATTCCAAATGCTTAGAATGGCTACAGGATTCACAAATTGTCCCCATTATTTCTGATCATTAAGAAACAAGAAAAATTACCCCTTCTGGATTGTATTTTGCTAACACACCACTGCCATGGAATTCTTCTAAGACATCCTTAATTTTCTTGGTGGAATCTGGATAAAGAAATAAAGAGAGAGGACATGAAAATACAGAACACTGATTTACATAATATGAAACTGCAATTAAAGAAACAACAATCAAAACTGCTAATAGCTTTTTTCAATACACATTAGTAATTTTCTGTAGCTGTATGAGAGCTGTGGGCACAAAGAAAATGAGAACATACTTTACCCTCTTAACAAGTACTGTAAAAAACAGCAGGTAAACACAAAATACTCAGAAATGAACACACTTTGATCTAATCCTTAACTATTAAATAGCATATTTCTGAGGAGATTTTGCAGGACTATTTCAAGTCACTTTTCTTGTCCTTGAGTCAACCACAAAACATGGTCATTTCCACCAGCACTACAAAATCTCCTTTGGCAGAGCTGCCAGTGAGTAGAGGAGTTGGACAATACCAAGATAAATGGGAACTTTGCAGAAAAAAACCTCTTCAACGGTCATGTTAGAGAAAACAAAATGTTGCTCTCAAAACCTCAATTTTCACAGACCTCTCAGGTTTTCTAAAAACTGCCAGCTTCAGTAGCTTTTGTCTAACAGAATTGTGCAAACCCCTGCAGGTCAGAATCACATAGATATAATTTTTCCAATTTAACTATGTGCAGACTAATAAAGCAATTATTCCAGTAAGTAGGCATTACATAAAACTCTTGAGCTTAGATTCACTTAGAATTCATCATGCACATAACCATCTTTTCCACATTAAATATCTCAGCAGTACAACAAAAAAACCTGTAACTCATTTTTTTCTTTAAAATGTAGTAGTTGAGTGTACAATGGTCAAATCTGCGTAATGGCCACCACATCATGAATTAGTAATGAGTACCAAGTCAGTGAATAAGAGAATAGGTAAATTTTCCATCTGCACTTTTATTTCTACAACAAAATCTGGAAGAAAAGTAGAGAAACAAAGAGTGAACCAAGAACAGGACTATGTAGAGCAATTATTTAGGCACTTAATATTACAAACCTTAGGACTTAATATGGCTTTTACTAATTAAATCAACAAAATATGGCATTGTAATAGTTCTTAGACTTTAAAGAAGTCCAGCACCTAAAACCTGACTAAAAAGTACATTTAGCAAATTATGTGACCTAAAAGGAGAAAATGTAGCAGCCAGGAATTTGAACAATAGTTATGTAACAGTTCTGTAACAGCTCACAGCAGCTATAAACAGGATACAACACTAAAATTCAGTTTTAAGAGATGCTGGAGGAGTTGTTTCCCTCCCACTCTCACACACAGTTTATAGAGTAATAAGAACAGCTTCTCCCAATGTTTTTCATTTATCAAATTTTCTTAAATAAAAACACCTGAGACTATGTGCGGCCTCAATAAAATTGTTTATTTTCACTAACTGGATGCATTTCAGTGTTACTGTCAACTGTAAGCAATGGAGTTTAGCAGGTCTCATCGACAGTCAAAGCAAATATTTACTTGATAAAATCATCTATAATCTTACTGACGTGTCATTTGAAATACAAGAAAAAAAATCACAACTTTATGTAAAAAAAAATAAAAAGAATAAGTAACTATGTTAAGCAAAAAGTTTTATTATCAGCTTTGATTAGAAGCTGGTGGATTAGATATTTACTAATGATGAGCACATAAATTGATGACTAACAAAAATTCATTTTTATTTTGTTTCTATAATTCTAATATGTTTTTCAGTATTCATATACATGGTTGTATATAAAAATCACTGCATCTTATGATAATGATATCAATAACTACAAAAGCAGCAGTGTGAGATGAGCAGATGTATGACAGAAGTGATTGAACCTCATCCTAAAAAAGGATTTTTCTAAACTTTGGAGAAAAGACAGCAAGGTCTCCTCACATCTTGTATTATCCAAATTAAGAAATACATAAATAAGATCGAAATGGACCGCTTTCTAGAGGTTTTAAAACAATTTATTGAGGTTTTCTTTCAGCAATGACCATGCTTTCATTTCACATTTTGCCAGATAGTCTATTCATCTTTAAATCAGTATTATGCCTATGCAACTGTAATTAAAGCAAATCCTTTGTTATGTTACTTACTGAAAAAAAATTAAATTGTTGCTTTATGTTTCTTTCATACTTTCCTTAGTCAAGTATCAAGATGGAAAATATGCTCTATTGCAACCACACCACTATTCACCTTTTTCATGCACGAGCTTAAAACAGTCACATCCGAAAGCACAGCTAGTTTCATGTTTGAAATAACTGTAAAGAAAATAAAGGTCTCTTGATGTAAATTCTGCTTTAGTTGTCCAGCAAAACTTCAAAAGATTTCCACATTCAGGTCAGGAGCTATAATTCTTTCAAGTACTACAGCCAAGGTAGAATCATTTTTTACCATCTTTTGTTCACAGTCGTTCAATCATTTTTTCAGTTCATATGACAGTATCCAAGCTAAAATACAGATCTTTAAAAATTCTCCAAATGACATATCGATATTTTAAGAAGAATGCCAACACACAATCTTCTGCCTGAATACTCTTTTAACAGTGCTGACAACCCTCAGAAAAAATTAATTCTTCTTCCTCAGCCTCAAGTATGAAAACTAATATTGGGAATATGTTCCATCTTTAATAAGTCGACATAAAGGCATATGAAGAATAGGATTTTTTTCCACTCTTATTCAGGAATCACATTTAAAAAAAAAAACAAAAAACAAAACACCACCAAAAAAAAAACTGTCTTAGAAAGCCCTATGGAGTAGAAAACCCAACAAAATGTCATCAACTCTACTTAAAAAATAGTCAAGCGCATACTTTCCATCAAAAAACAGGCCAAAAAATGCAGAAAATACATACAGAAGTAACTAGAAATTTTTCCTAACATTTTTTTCATAAGCTTTCTTAATGGGAAGTAAAAACAGTGGTATGGATTTCTGTACAGTTTTGTCTGATCTAAATCATCTACGTAACCATTGTAAAATGCTGGTCTAAACACAAACATCAGAACAGATTCTGTATTCTCACTGTTTCCTAGAAGTACAGATGTTCTGCATGCCGTAGCATCTTAGCACTTCGGAGCAATTTCAGTGAATTCATAAGTATCACTCATGTTAAAACACAAATATGATTTTAAATTCTGTTGGATGACTTAGTTTTTAAAATCAAGGACAAATTCCTTCTTTGTCTAAGTCTCTGCATTCCAAGCTATCCTCAAAAGAGATAGTTTCCAAACACGTGTATATATAAAATATAGCCTGTCATGGCAGTGCTTAAATCCCATGTTTTCTGCAAAGTTATAGCTGCCACAGTACTAATTTAATGTAGCTTGAAATACAATGCTGTTTCATGAAAAATCTCTCTTTTCTTTGTTTTCATATTTTTGTTATTTTTATTACCCACGAGGGCAGTGCTTTCAGTATTCAGTCAACCTCCAGTTTTGGCCCTTGCCTGAATTGATCTCAACCCCTACTGTTCAACCCATCTTCTGTTGCAATTTGCATTTAGTCAAGAGGCTCGAAGGAGAAAAAGGGAAACTGTGGCCCAGGATTCAGAGTTTGCCTTGGATGAGGTGAGATGTTGTTTCCTACCTCACGCTCCAGTGAGTTTGAGGCAGAATAAATAGGCAAGGCGTGGTGTGGAAGACTGCTAAACCAAAAAGCTATTACAAGTACATGGGAGAAAAGTAGCTGGATTCTACATAGTGCTGCAGAAATTCTGTTTTAAATTAAGGCTCCAAAACAATAGAGATATAGAGGTGACTTGGGATAATATTGTATTGTTTCAGAAAAAAGGCAAAACAATTAAAATAATGACACTAGAAATATGAAACCTGCATATATAACAGCAAAAGTATCAAAGTGTCTGATTTTTCCTTAACTATCTTTCAGCCCTGACAAAGATACTTTTTATAACCGAAGACAAATTTACATAGTAAGTTCAAAACCATTTGAGGTTTAGCCCACATTAGAAATTATTATTCATTTTTTAAAGTGACTCAACTTCAGATGAAGAAAATTGAGCACTCAGTTGATACTGGAATTTGGTGTATCATTTCTCTCATAATAAAGAAGCATGAAACAAAAGGAAAACTTTCCCAGATCACACACTTTACCTATATTTTCTCCCCATCCTCACAGAAAACTCCTTCAAAAGAATTTTTTTCTGGGAAAAAAAGACCCATAAGACAACTTATATAAAACTCACATACTATGCACACAGAACTGGTTTTCAGTTTAAAAGGAAATAAGCATTAGAAAAAAATTATACTATTATGAGTTATAATTCTCAACAGAAAGTCAAAACAACCTGCATATTTATTGGGCCATAACTAATTTTAACACCTACAATAAAATGTAGAGTAATAACCACTTTCTACCTCTACATCCCTTTTGTAAACTTAATAAAATATGAAACACATGGCAGGCATAAAAAATATAAAAGCTTCACAGAGATTTTTCTATACATCTTATTATGACTTCTAAAAGTAAAACGTCCAACCATATATTTGCAATTTTCTGCATGCCAACAAAGCCTAGCTCAAACTCAAAAGCTCTGCTTAACAGATAAACCAAAGAGAAGCACTGAGAGAAATCCAGCAATCAGTTGACATTACAATTTTTATACAGGTTCTTATTCTATGGACTTTTCTTTCTTTTGTGGATGCAACAATATAGTCATGTGTGTATATCTAAACTTATACGCCTGACTTTTTTTTTTCTCTTTGCCTACTTCCTTTCATTCAGAGAACTGGATAATGTTTTTACTCGAGCTATAGCTGTGCTTAACCTAAACCTTTACTGGTCTAGAAGTTACAGTATATTAAAACGGCCAAGCCTGCCAACAAACCTGTATGCAGCACCATAGAGTGAAAATGGCTCACCTTTCAACAAAAAGGTTGTTCCAGTAAGGACGTGGCTCATCGAGCGTGACTCAGGCTTGCAGCATGTCAGTGTTGGTACGAGATGCCTGATGGTTGTTGCGGCACTCGCAGAAGGCAGTGGCTTACCTGTCCTGCCCATACACATGGCTGCAGGCTCACTGCCAAAGCTCTGCCAATATAGGTCACGCCTCGTTTTCGGTCCATGACTTATCAGCGGTCTTTTGATGCAAATTTCACAAAGGAAACAAATATTTAAAACCTTTAATAGGATAAACACTTGATTTTGGCTTTCTTTTCATGAGAATTTAAAACCTATTATGGCCTTGCAAAAAATGGCCAAGAAGAGAAGGCAATCACTGTCCAGTGGTCTAAAGGAGATCTCCTCAAACCTGCTGCTTCCAATGGTTTGGGTAACATTCTGTAACCAGAAGAACTGGACTCCACCCTCCAGCAAACTACATTCTCATTGAATTCTAAGACAATTAGGAGAAACACTTCTTAGAAAATCAGAATAGGATGATCCTGCCTGAATAAATACAGTGGCAAGTGATTTCTGCAACAGGGAATGGAGGAAGTGGAACAAGAGAGAGGCAGGAGCAGCAGCTCCTGCTGCACAGGAAAACCTCCACCTGACACCCAGAGCAGGAGCTGCCTCTTCCACCCATCCTCCCTGCTGGGGCTCAGCAACAAAAGCAGCAAGACAGATTCATTTTACCCATTGCTATGAACTAAATGATACTTAGACAAGGACTTCTTCGTGAAAATAAGCAATATTGACTGCATGTGCCAACACATCTTTAGTCCACATTAATAAAAAATGTCCACCAAATACCTCTTCCCTAAGCAGATGTTCAAGTGAAAAATATATGGCAAACAACAGGGAGTTGGGGAGGCTTAATTTTAGTCTGCTAGTGGGATGAGCTTTCAAAAGAAGAAATAAGTAAAGGACAAAAACAGACTCCAGAACTTGAGCAGAACTGCAGCTAAGTCCTGTGTGTACTTAAAAACCGTCAAATATGAAAAATAATGCATCATATTTTTACATTGTAAAATACCTCCAGCTAACTTTCTTAGTGTCTTCTGGACTCCTTTGTTTCCTGACATTCTGAAAATTATGTCTTCAACAGTCTGAAAGCTCCTCAGAGTGCATCTCTGAGAGGAAGACTCAAGATATCAGGGTGCTGTGAGTATTGGGGCTCCATGGGAACAGCACCCCAATCCCCTGGGTCAGTAGGGCAGGCCCTGACCACCAGGACCTGTCCCATCACCACAGCTGGGAGTGGGCAGCCCCAGGGCTGGCCACTGGGCATCTCCCTGGGGACAAGGCAAGTCCCCGAGGTTGTCAGCCTGTTAAAAAACACCTCGCACTGAGACCAGGAAGAAGGAGAAGTCTTGGGAGCTTCTCCAGTCCTCAGATCTAATCATCTCAATTGAGCTTGAAAACTCATACAAACCTTCACCAAGTAATATGTAGTTCTTTCTTTCCCTTATCTCATTTCCTGTTTATTTTTTGATGGTCACATCATCCGATAGAGGCTCCCAGCTCAAAACTTTTTCAGTTACAATTATGACAAAACAATTCTCTACTAAATTAAGGAAGGAATAATGTTGACAACATATTTCACCCCAAATACTACATCTAAGCACTAACTAGTAGTGAAGATTCAAATCAGTTTGGTTAGAAATTTAGCAGGTATCATTTCTGATTTTATGTGGAAAAAGGGAAATGGCTTTGTAAGTTTGAGAGTATTTCTACTGGTTTTGAAATGTACACTTTAAAAAATACACTAGTTCATTTGTTTCAGTTTTCTCAAAAATGCCACACCTCAAATCCTGTGTTCAGTCAACAAAAGGGATATTGAGTCCAGAGAAGGACAGTGGAGCTAGGGAAGGGTCTGTCACATAAGTCCTACAAGGAGCAGCTGAGGGTACTAGCATCGTTTAGCCTGGAGGAAAGAAGGCTCGGGGGAGACCTTAATCGCTCTTTACAACTCTCTCAAAGGAGACTGTAGCCAGGTGAGGGTCAGCCTCTTCTCCCAGGGAATCCGCAACAGAGCAAGGAGAAACAGACTCAAGTTGCACCAGGGGAGGTTGAGATTGTCTACAAGGAAAAATTTCTTCACTGAAAGTGTGGTTAACCATTGCAACAGGCTCTTCAGGGAACTGGATGAGTGAGCATCCCTGGAAGTGCTCAAAAAAGTGGCATGGTACTACATGATATGTTTTAATGGGCACGATGGCACTCACTGAAAGCATGGACTTGATGATCTTGGAGATCTTTTCCGACCTTACTGATTCTGTGAGTCTCTGAATTTTTGTATTTATATATTTTGAACTCATAACCTATTTAACCTAAACTTGAATTATGGCTTCAAAAATTATTGAATAGGATATATTGCAAGACAAAATTTCAAAGCTACATCTGATTCTTCCATTCTTCCACACAGCACAGACAGTTCTTGAAATGATTTTGTCCTCTTCTTGAGCACAAATTTTTTTGCCCATTTTGCTTTATCATGTTTCTTGTTTCCAAAGTATCATGTTCATTTTACCCTTTTTCTTACAAAGTTTTAAATGTTTATACAGTGACAATTCTTGAAAAATATATATTGAAAACATAATATAATATAAATACAAAATTTTATAATCTAAAAAATAAAATATAATATTAAAAATAATATATATTGAAAAATCTGTGTTTCTTGCAATTATGATTCTCTATTATAGTTTCTCTTGGGGCCAAAGCCTTTAAAGTCAAATACATAATATCTGGGCCATAATACTGAGAGAATTAGCAACACAAGTACACATGGATCTGGATCTTGAACTACAAATGATAAAGGCTCCTACACTTGCTGTGAATATGTACCAGTATAAACCAGATTGCCCTTTTTCTGTCCTAAATACGATTCCTAAACTTTTGTTCTCAGTGATCTCATGCTTAGTGTAGTCATGAAGAGCAGCTAAAAAAGAGATCACTAGAGCCTGTTCTCCCCAGGACTCAGAGAAACAAGCCTTGATAATGCTATCAAAAGCTTTGCAACATTCAGTGGCAATCAAAACTATCAGAAACTCTATCAAGCAGAGTAGTACCGCCACTGGCATTTTGGCATGTCCAAAATTCTCTACTGCCTGACTACATCTGGATGTGGAGACTTCACATGATGCAGATATACAGACAAGTATATGCACATACAATGTTGCCAAGTCCTTGCATTTTAATTTATATATAAATACACATATACATAATACGTGCAGTTTGCCGAAGTCAGATGAGTTTTTGCAATCAACAAGATATTACCTGATCTAATCTACCAAATCTTTAGAAAAAAATTAGTTTAATGTGGCCATACACAATCTGGGGAAGGGAAACAGAACACATCTCCTTTACATTCTACGCATCTTTGGATAGTATAAACAGATTTGGCCTCTTGCGGCAAATATTTCATATTTTTTTAAATTGTGCTCCAGTTTACATAATAAGAAATTGCCTGAAGATTCATGATTCAATACTCCTGACTAAAAATAAAATTAAAAAAAAAAATCATTAATGCTTATCTAAAGTTTCTCCAATTTCTATTTCCTTTGTAGAATATTTTTAAGTTTGTGCATGTTGAAAGTGTCAACACTGCTACAGCAGTTCTCATTTATCACCATTTCGGGTGACAATCTTGCCATATATATTTTGGATTCAGTCTTTGAGTACTTCTAGTATTATATGTGTTGAGCCTGCAGAAATACTATTATTATAATACTAAGTTTAAAGTTAGTCACTGAAAAAGTAAAAGCTTTGTTGTCCATAGGAACAAGCTGCTAGCAGACATCTGCCTACAAGTCACAGCCTCCCAATGATTGCTTAATTACAAAGGCATGGTATGATGCAGAGATTGTTTCCACTGTGGTATTTATGCATTCAGCTACCTTATAAGGCTACTGAAAAAGTTTACTGCTGAATAGATAGCATTAAAATATAAAAGGCTAAGAAAAAAGGCTACAGACTGATGAGTAAAAAATAAAAAGTCATTCCCAGTTCAAGACCTAAATTCTGGGATAATATTGTTCTCCTAATTGCTGTAACTCGAAGTTTAATGAAATAAACAACTGGTAAGAGACTACAATTTTGTCTTAACTGTATGTTAGGAAGTTTTTGAGTTTTCCTATTTTCATTACTACAGCAAAGCAACTCAGTATTTATATTATACTTTCACACAATAAATAAGTTTAATATATGCTCATTTATCTTAACAATTGTCATTGCAAATCTATCCTGCTTTATGTTCATTGCTCTGAGAAACAAATGTTTCAAGTACTAGAAGATTCCACGACTCTTCTAGATGCGGACTTCCAAATTTTAAAAAATTCTGTTCCCATCTAAGCCAGTTGTTTTCAAGTTAGGTATAGTTAAACAGCATTTTTAATGCATTGGTATGTAATTTTTTTTCCCATCATTAAATACTTTCTTCAGTTAATTAACTGCTTTATCTCAGTAATTTCTCATGTGCCCTTATGGACAATACGGACCATAACAGATAGTACTTGAGAAATCAAGTGTACAGAAGAGAGGTATCATGCATGAACATCAAGGAAAGGAAAGCTCTCATGATTAGTTCCCACTCCTGGAAATCTGTTTTCTACTGATCCTTGCTTGATGCATCTCAAACCCTTTCCCTTTCTCTACAAAAATATTAGACCTGAATTTTTTATCTGTCTTAGTACAAAGAGATTTCATCTTCTGCCTTTCCAATTTAATATCAAAGCTGGAACAGGGTAATTCTTTGCTCATTCGAGGATTCTAAGGAGATGGCAAGCAAAACCTTATAATACAGTACCTTGACAAAGGCAGCATTAAGCCCTACTTCCAGGATTATCTGTGACTTTATCAAGTGTCATTTTGTTTCAGAGTATCAGGGAGAGACACTCCAAGGAAAGCTGCATTTTCAAGGAAACTTAGTTTTCAAGGTAATAACATTATTCAGATAAATAGCTCCCACAAGCAAGCTTATAGAGATCTCTAATCATCCTAAACAATATCTGCTTGACTATTTAAGCAGTTTAGTCCACTCGAGTTACTTGTCCTCTACAGGCTTAGAAGCCCATTTGCTCTCTCAAGCTTTATTTCTTACTCTGTTATCACTTCCTACAATTCTCTATTTAGCTAATAAAACAAGCAAACAAAAACACATAAATTCTCAGCCATCTCTGTTCAAGCATTCAGAAACAGCTTTAATCCTAAAATTATCCTATAATCAGTTTTCTACGGTTTTATCCCATCAATCTGTTCTTCATTTATATTTTCTCACACTTACTTCATTTTTCTCTGAGCTTATTCCCCAGGATAGATGGTTGCTCTTTTGTGTGCTACCACCAATTACCAGGTTTTTTGTGACACACATAGTAACACACAGCTTTCTTTGTTTTAAAACTCTAAAACTAGTCCATCCTGTCCTATAGCTTACCCCCCGGCCTTTGCAAGAATCACTTTGCTTGACTTTAGGGCAATACAAAACGGATTGTTTTCAGCAAATCTGAGTCATAGGGAGTCTGAAGACAGGGAAAGGGAAAGAAATGAGAAGTACTACATATCTAGACTGATTTTTGCCTTAAAACAATAATGATGAACTGTTGGAAAAATATCCTTGAGTGAATATCTAGGCAACCCTGCCCTGGTAGGGGCATTTCACAAGATAATCTTCAGAGGTTCCTTCCAACCTTAACTATTCTGCGACTGTATGAATGAGCTAAGATGTAATTATGAAGGCATCATGTGAAAAGGATGGAAGCCAAGTGACTCCTACTTACTATGAAGTTTAGCCACTGCTTGTACATGACAGATAGATATGATGACATCATGAAATAAATCTACCACTCAACAAACCAAAGACCCCATCAAATAAACTGTGAAAAATGCAGCTTATACTAAAAATGCATACAATTTAACAGAAGGATGGGTAAAACAGAGTTATATGAAATCTAAACACATACACGGTAACACTGCTTCCTGCCCACAAAAAAGCCAAGAACTACGACAAATAAGATAAAAGACTGCTTAAACGAGAACAAATCTTTCAGAATTAGGTGGCATTAGCTTGGAGTTCATTCCTAGTATTTCCAAGACAATAAGTCATCTTGAATGCATTTCTAACATTCACAAGGGTTTTTAAAAGCCATCAAACAGTGATCTATGGAATTTATCTGGATATTTAGCTAACAGTTTGGAACAGAGGAACTGGTCCCTGTGTCAAAAATGTACTTCTGAGGTATCAAAAGCAGCTAAATTAAGCCAGCTCTTTCAAAGTTCTGTGAGACATACTCACAATTTGACTGCAATGTGAGCATACCCTGATTTCTTCATATGCCTACTTGTATCATCCAACTTAGTACCTTTGTCGTCTATAGAAACTTGCAGCCCTATGAAAGGTCTATTATAAAATGACATGATACATATAGAAATATTTTAAAGAGCATAGACTGTACCAATTTAGTCCATGAAAAGAACCCTTAGAGGCCAGCACCCACTATGGACAGTTGCTGTAAGTACCATACTGATCAAATCACTAAATTTTATAAAGTAATTTTGCCATTTACCGGTTATTAAAGTCAGAACATCTTTTCTGGCAAGTCTACCACAAATTTCCTCAACAAACTCTGTTTCCAAATAACGAATGTGTTCTCCATCTTTGGGTAGGTCCTTCCTTAAATCATTCCTGCCACAAATCCTGACAACAATGAATAAACTTTGCAGCAAGCAGCACCTACCTTGCCAATCCATAATATTACATTTTAGGTGAAAAAGAGAAATGAGATAAACAAGTCAATTTACTAAAATATCTTTTCTGTCACCTATGCTTCAAACCACAAAGATATGCCCCTAAATTAAACTCAATGTATATTTAAAAGAAAAAGATAAATGTCTATTTATAGTAAACTTAAGGTAAACTTAACATAAGCTTATTCAAATGTTTTATGAATGTACAGCCCTAAAGTACAGGCATTATAACAACATTAAGTTGTCTAATCTAGTAGCAAAACACCAGCAACATCACACTGGTATTCATCAACTTAATGTTGCCATGGTCAAAAGACAACATAATAGTAATGAACTATCAACATTCCCAGGTCCCAGGATTCAATTTTATATCCCTTCCTAATCCATCCAGTTCTACCTCAGTATGATCACACTGGACATGTTTGTTTAATTTTATATTGTTCAGTTAGGCAGATTAACAATGATACTTTCCAGAGCATGTAAGAGACAGAAAATTAGAGCAAAAGTAAGCAGAAAACATACGAGAAGTAAAGAAGAACGAGGAGTTAATATATGAAAAAGGATAAAAGGAAAAAAAGAAAACAATAAAAAATTGGGAGAAGAAAAGACAGGAAGAGGCAGATAAAACTTCAAAAATAGCAAGAAAAAAGAGAAGAAAGAAAAGTTCAATCTTCTGATCTTCTTCCCTTATTTCATATCTCTCTTCTTCTGTTCCTTCACACCTTTTTTTAAAAACTGGGAACAAATGTAGCTTAAACAGAAAAATCTAAAAATATTATCTCATAATTTTCTGAGTTTCCAGAGACCTTAACTTTCCCATGATCTAAAAGGATGACTTCCATTTCAGAACAAATATATTCCAACTAATGCTCTTTAAATGAGGACAAAAACCCTAAAACATCACAAGTGAATATCAGAACATCCAGAAATAGGAAATCACAGCCACAAACAGACCTCAACTTTCCCCAAACTTTTGTATCATCATTAACTCGCAGCTGAACATTCTGAATGTTCCACGCGCCTGATAATTAAAAGTATTTTAACATAGTAATACGTTAATAAAGTAGTTTGTTTTGAGGAAAAGAAGAAGAGGAAAGAGTATGATTGGAAATAAATTCACCTAAAAACCTGGGGAACAGACTAGCTTTGAGGGAGCTACATTCCAATTCCAACAGAGCTACGTTTCAAGTAAACAGAAGAGTAAACCATCTGTGAATTTTTTGACCCACCTTCTTGTGGAGTTCAGGCTTATTAGATTTTGCTTTGGTTCAGGAAATGTGAGAAAAAGGAAAGTTGGTTGATACAGTGAAAGACTCTGAGAGTGCAAAGCAAAACAAAACTAGACTTCAGAGCTTTGTCCAAAAATGGTAAAGGAAACAAGTTAGACTTTTCCTTTGCTTTTCAAGATGGGCTTTCCCTTTCCTCTTTTATATCCTGTTTCAGAATTAGACAAAGGAAAACATTTGAATAACTATGTTTTAAAAATACTGTTCTAGAACATTTTAACCCAAGGAATCTGTTCTTGTTAAAAAGACATTGGAAGACCTGAAGCTTGCCAGGCTTGCAGCAAGTGCAATAAACAGTAGGCAAGAACTTATGAAAAGTTTTAAGACATTTCACCTCAATGAAAGATAAACTCTAATGTCTATAGAGAGTATGGCTTTTCTTGAGCAACGGTACCGCACTTTATTGGAGCCTATTCCATGTTTTAAATACCATTGTATAGACAAATATAAAACAATCGTAAAAACAGAATTTACTGAATTATCTTTAGCAGGTAACAGGCTTCCCTAACAAACACATTTAACAATAAGTATAGGATGTCTCGTTTTTACTTGGTGTCTAGGATGATCCAAGCTGGCCTCTTCCACTCCTTCTGCAGCCCCATATATTCTTTATTCTCTTACAAAGCAAATTTTCTTACAAGGCAATTTTTTAAGCGTGGATGTGGTATGGAATTAGACATATAAGAAAACTGTCACCACATTTATGCCCAAGTTTCTCACAGAGAAAAGACTGAGTTTTGTTCTAATTCTTTCCAAACAGTGTGTGCCATCAGTGAAATAAAGCTTATCTCAGACTGTGCACTAAAAAAAACCCTCAGAAAATAAATGGCTTACTAACTTCCAATATGTATGAAATCACGGCTTCAAGATAAGTCATAAAATAAAGACCCAGTCTCCTGACTAGTGACGCACAATCCTCTGTACCATTAAGAAATACGCCAGACCACCCTTGTCAGAATATCTCAATCTTAATGCCACTCACAAATAGCAAAGAAGAGGTTATACTCACAGAAGTCATCTAAAATAACCTATGATTTATCCCCTTTCTGTGTCTTTTAACAAATTCTAAATCTGAAAAAAAACAAACAAACAAACCCCAACACCCAAGATACAGGTATGAATATAAATAAAATGGCTAGTCCGAAGAACAACTTTTTTTAGACAACAAAGTAAATATTGTTGAGGGTGCCTTCAGAAATCTGATCACCCAAACCAAAATTCTAAGACAGTACTGAAATCTCTCTGCATTTATTTTACTTTAAGTTAAATGCTACATTTAATACAAAACTGTGCAAACTTTTACTTTTTTTCCCATCAAAATGATAATTTTTTAGTAGAAATTTCCTGTGTCGAAGGGAAGAACAAATGCTTCAGCAGATAACATATTCCCATAAACCTGATATTAACAGCCATAGAATCTGAGAATGGCCTGTTTTGGAAGGAACCTTAAAGATCCTCTAGTTATTCTCCTGCTGTGGGTAAGGGACACCTTTAACTAGATCAGGTTGCTCAGAGCTCCATCCAACCTGATCTTAAATACTTTCAGGGATGGGGCCTCCACAACTTCTCTGGGCAAACTGTTCCAGTGCCTCACTACCCCCATAGTAAAGAATTTCATTCTAATATCTAATCTAAACCTACTCTCAGTTTGATGCAATCCCGCCCTGATCCTGTCACTACATGCTCTTGCATAACGTCTCTCCATCTTTCCTGCAGGCTCCCTTCACGTACTGGCCTGCTGTGATTAGGTCACCTCAAAACCTTCTTTTCCAAGATGAACAAACCCAATTCCCTCAACCTTTCCTCAGAGGAGAGGTGTTCCATCCATCTGAACAACTTGGTGGCCCTCCTTTGGACTCTTTCCAGCAGGTCAAGGTCCTTCCTGTGTGGGGGACCCCGGAGCTGGATGCAGCACTCCAGATGGGATCCCACAACAACAAAGCAGAGGAGCAGAATCACCTCTCTTGACCTGCTGCCCACGCTTTTGATGCAGCCCAGGACATACTGTTTGACGATTACATTTAACTTTTCCCTCCCCCAAATAAAATATTGGAATATTCAATTTTGTAAGCATCCAAATGTTTCAAAAGGAACACCACAGTGTTTTCTTTCAAAAAAATATGTTGTTCTGTGTGCCTACAAATGGCACTATTATGTAAAGAGACTCTGATTAGCTTGAATCAGGCAGCAGAGGAATTCTAGAGCTCCTGAAATAAACTGAAAATAGACTCCAGCTGTGCTGCTGCACCACTTTACTGCTCATTTCTAGCTTAGGAATCTTTACACTACACTGCAAAGTACAGCAGAAAGCACACTGCTTCTCTGGGAAATTCCCAAACATAACAGGTTTTATTTTTGTCAGATGGTCCAAGGCAATATTCACAACACAGGTACACACAGAGAGCCCCTTCTAGTTCTCCACAGGGTCTCAGTTCCACCCATGAGCATTCATTCCCTTGCCAAAAAGCATTATAAGGACGGCCTTAAGCAGAAGCCAAGAGCTGGTTGTGTGGCACTGGACATAGAGCTGCTTCAAGATGATGAAGAAGGAAGGACATGAACCCCATGAGGAAAGAGGGTGAGAATGGGGACACTCACTTGAAAAGGGCAGGAGGCCAGCTGCTGACTGCTGCTGAGAGGGTGAGTAAGGAGAAGGGCAGCCTGCAGGCCACCTGAGCTTCCCAAAAGCTCAGCAAAGCAACGTGGCTGCCCGTGCTGCACTCACGCTGAACACAGAAAATACACCATGCTCCTGCTATCAAATTCAAGTCACTCCTTGGAAACTTCAGTCACAAAGACAACAATGTGCATCATATGGAGTTAATTGTAGCCATATAAAAGCTGGAAAATCAGAATGAAGGCTTCTCATTCAGCCTGTTGTGTGTCCTGTGAAGACATTGAGCACTTTACAAAGATCAGGAACTGACTTCTGTCCAATTTTAAAGGGAAGAGCTAGAATTCAAGTTGTTTAAAAGCCTGCACACCATTCAGTAGATAAACTGAATACAGAAAAACAAAAACATTTTTGATATTTAATTTTAACATCCCAACCTTTCTGAAAGAAACAATGTAATTCTTCCATTGGAGAAATACTGAATACTTCTTTATTCTCACCTTACTTTCTTCCTGGTTATGTAGCTTCTCTTTCCATTTCAAGCCTCATATAAACCCCTGCTCATTTCATGCATACTACCTTGCTTGCCATTAAGCTTTCTTTCCTCTTTATTTTTATTTGATTTTATCCAAAATTTCTCTGATGGTAATTGCCACATTTTTCACCGGTGCCTCCTAACTATTTATCCTTTATTTCTGATGGCTATGTACTTGCAGTCAAAATAATGTATAATGTTTAATATTTAATCAAAATAACTTTCAAAAAAGACCTTATCTGCCTCCTTGTTTGCTTTCTCCATGCTTATACTTGATCTGCATCATCTTTTAAGGCAAAGGTTTAATGTCATTTTTAAAATCTATTATGTTCTGACTATGGTTAAAAATAGCAAAAGCCTGACGAAATGAAGAGGTCTTTTCATAAGAAATGCTGATAATTAATTAATTTCATAGAAAACATCAGTGCATAATCTGCGCAAGTTAACATTGTTAAAACAAAATGTAATTTTTGTGGTCAGGCATATTTAAAATTTATTTTCTCAGTTTTTTTCAAAACTCAGAAAGCAGGCTCCTAAAAATTGCCTGGAAGTTTTAAGACACTATTTTAATTTCCAGACCTGCAAGTGGAAAACAATAGAACCTTCTACATTCCCCTAAAATGACTATTAGAATTACTAGTTCAACAGCATTAATGCATAAAATTTCAAAATGCAAACGAATGCCAACCAAAAAAGCAGTTTTAAAAAATCTCAGCTCTCATACCAAGCTCCAAAGCTATCTACTCATGGTCATTTGACAAGGGCTGGCCAAATTCTCTGGCCAACTTTTACAAAGCTCATCAGTCACTGAAGTTGTGCAGCATAAGTTAGTGGACTTTTATCTAAGATTAAATATGCAAAATGGGGGAGAAAACAAAACACAACTCCAAAATATGTATGCAAAGAAAATATTTTTTTTCTGAATTATATGGAAGACTAGTATTTACACTAAACTGAAAGTCTATCAATAAAAGTGGGAACTTCTCCTTGTGAAGTGTTGTTTCACAAAAGATTAGGACAAGACTGATATTCTACGTAACTATCAACACTTAAAACTGATTACAAAAAAAAAAACATAGTGCAAATCATAAAAAATCTGTTATGATAATAGACTTTATTCTCCTTTTGTGAAAGGGATGAAACTGTTCCCTATTTCCCCCACCTGTTCAGTCATTATAAACCAGTAATTGTGAAAAAATGAAACAGATGGAAAACATGGGAAACAGTTTCATCCCTTTCACAAAAGGAGAAAGAAAATGAGGTAGAATCCACTTCACGAAACAGAATAGGGCATTGAGAGAGTGCTTCTGAAAAAGACTGAACAGTTAAACATAAACATTTAGTAAAACAGTGTAGAAATCAAATCCCCAGAGATGCTTCACAATCTTTAGAACAAAGCAGGTGATCAATTCTTTCAAACTAAACCTATTTGATAGCTGTGGTATATGGGTTTTTTTAAATTATTATCATTCTTTACTTTTGAAAGACAGTTGTATGAGTTCTGTAAGAGCCTTAGCACAAAAATACTAGAATGTTCTTCGAGACAAGTTCATAACTATATATTAGGGGTCTTAATAAGAGAAGAACTTACAAAAACTCACCTGCTGCTATACACAGCACTAATCACAATTAAAAACCTTACCAGTCTGCCTCAATCACCACCTCTGAACACTACACATACTATTCTTTGGCACTATATATGCAGCAGTAAGCAGCAAGAGAACACAACTTTTCTATCACTGTCAGCATGAAGAGCAAACCCGTATGAAAAGAGTTCTTGCATATGCCTGGGTGCCATAACTCCTTGGGGGGGAAAAACAGGACATGACAAACTCTTCCTGCATGCGACAGAGCAACTTGCTGTACATACAGGTGGGCACTTCCAGCCAAGAAAATGATGTAATTTCTTACCTTAAATAACAACTTCCAGGATAAAACCTGAAGTACAACAGGCAAATTTAACATAAAATGCAGCGACATCATGTATTCCTTATTCATTAACCCAAGTTATTTAGAGCAGTTTATGCAGCTTTTTTATTCACTAGATACAGCATAACACTTAATGAGATCTGACTCAGTTTAAAGCCAAAGACTTTCTGTAGAGACCATATATTGCTGGTTTCTACTAAAATAACTAAATGGAGATGTGATTATAACTCACTCTGCATAACTATACAAGATTTAGATTTGGTTTTTATGTCCAGATAGACCCTGAATAAAGATTGCCATATTTGTGCCTGGCACACTTACAAAACTTTTGAGATGCGTGCCTTGCAGGGACAGGATGCTAAGCTGTAGAGATGACTGGATTTGTTTGGGTATTTTTCCTTTGTTTTGTTTGGGGGTTGAGAGGATGTTGTTAGCCAAAGATGCTACACAAGCTGTGTGGGTAGATAACAAAATAGAGATGAAAGACAAAGGAGGAACAAGAAAAAGAAACTCAAGTTCTTCTGAAATGTGTTACTGGTAGAAAAACCCTGAGATTCGATGTAAATTTACTCAGGTTATTTTTAAAAATATGAGACTGGATAACTTTAAGCTCCAACATCTACCCAGAGCTGCAAAGTATTTATTTTAAGAATAGAGTCTGCCTTTGAAGAGTTTGTAGTTTGAAGAGTGGTTTAGTAGTCCTCATACATAGTCAGTCATTACATCTCCAGATTGCTATTAGAAGGGACAGCTACTCTGGCACTCGCTCGTTGAAACCTAATCCAGAAATACTTCAGTGCATGCTGTGATTTAAGCACATACACTGGGAATGTATTTAAGCACTTTACTTCAGAATGTGCTTTTGTACCATTTGGGATAACTTAATTGACATCCTTTCTGTGAATCCCTTAAACTCCCAGAACCCCAAAGTACAGATCATTTAAATTATATCATAATGTCATGTATCTTTAACAGTGTGGTCTTCTCTGAACATCTCACATTTTAGACCATGGATAAAACAGTGAGCCTGGACTTGACAAACAATGTGACAATGTTCATTGTGTATGACATAAAATATAAAAATACGGTTCTATACTTAAGGGAATATGAAATGGGTCATTACACCTCTAAGTATTAGAGAGTTCCTAATTAATTAACTTCTTATCCACTAAAACAAATCTGAATGAACAGCCATTTCTGATTTATTCCAGAATAAGAGCACCTCCAAAGGGCCTGTAAGTGGCTTTTTTCAATTCCAGTTCGGGTACTCACTTGGATCCACCCTCACCCAAAATTAGCTAAATAAGAAGTAAAGCTTTCAATTAAAAAATAATAGTGCTCGTGTACATCTTCACTGACTTTAACAATAAAGAATTTATAGTCAAAAACTTCTAGAGGGTCCTCTACAGAAGACAAAATAGTTAACATACAGTAATTTAAATCATTTTTACAAGATAAACTTTGGCTAGCTACCAAGGTTTGATAAGAATTCTTCTCCCTCAGCTTCAGGTCATTTCTCTCAACTTTACAATTATGTTTTTTCTTTATTATTATTATTTTTCATAACCAAACATCAAATCAAAATTTCCAAACATTCAGTTTTAGGTACTAAGTTCTATTTTGGCTCTTGTGTGCTGTTCTGTTTCTCTAAAAGCCAACTTTGATTTTGTCCTAATAAGCTATTTCTAATATCTTTTCTTCTCTGTTTTCTTACATCACTCATGGCACTACCCATGCGTTGTAAAAATAGCACAGACACATGAATTTGGGTCTACCAAAACTTGGTAGACTCCAACTTTATTTGAAGCCATTTGTTTTGCTTTGTTTTCCCATGTCTTCTTTTTTACTTTTTTCAATAATTTTTCCCTTTCGGGACTTTCATATTTTTATCCCAGGAACTCTTGTCACTCACACATTTTCTTCACATTTCTTCAATGTACTTTCACCATCTCTAGTGTAATTTCACCAATTTCTCCAACTCTTAAAGCCTACACAGTACTGAAATGCTGCTATTCAACAAAGAATACAGACATATACTTAGTACATAAACCAACTTCCCATCCTCCTCTCATAAACATCTATAAACTTTTCACTGATTCCTTCCATTCATTTCAACTACTACTATCTATAGGCTCTTAAACAATATACAGCCTGTGCTTTCTTTCAAAGCAGTTTAAGGATTACCAAAGTGTTTATGTTGATACAGGCAAGGATACTAGAGTCTGCCCCATCCCTGTAGGGAATTTCAAACATAAACAACACACTAAAAGTAGAAAAAGCAGTCTACTTAAAAAAAAAAAAAAAAAAAACCAAACCAAACAACAACCAAAAACCACCAACAAAAAAAAGCAAACACAAACAAAAGCAATACCAGAACGAACAACAAAGAAACAACAGTTAAAGCATTTTAAAGCTCTTCAGTATGCCTCCATGAATGAAAACATCTATTACTAGGCCACTTAATTCTAGGAAATACATTCTTCTAAACAAACTCTTTATCACTATCATTACTGCTACAATCAATTCAAGTGTCTCAATATCAGAATCACAGAATTGTTAGAGTTGGAAAGGATCTCTCTAGATCATCTAGTCCAACCCCTGTTCCAAAGCAGGGTCATCTGCAACAACAAAAATTATTTGTAACTTTTATGTTTAAAATAAAATCAAGCATTTCTATTTTCAGAACAAATACAAAAATACATTACATTGGAATTTAATCACAAACTCTTTTGTCCATATTCCGTACTGGTTTTAATAAAATTATGACCCCCACAAAATCTGGACAGTTCTAAAGACAAATTTAGCAATCTGTAATGTCCTCAAAAAGACGTTCAATTTTGCAGTGAAGCCAACAAAACTATGCAGTAACACTGCATAGCAGCCACTAAAAATCTTCCAGAGCCACACAAAAAGCAATGTATTTTTAGTGCCTAAAAACATAATTAAAACATATGTATTTATGAGCACATTTAAAATTGTTGCTTCTTTTAACTGGTAGAAAACAAAAGAGAGGAAGGCAACCCAGGGTCCTTCACCCCAACTAATAGCAGATGAGGGAAGCTGCTTGACACTATCAGACAGCCTTAAGTCCACTCTTTTTCAAACAGAAACCTCTGATCTCGACTCGAGCCATCAAGACCAAGCTATTTTCTGTTCTCAAGGGGAACAAGGAAGATAGCTTTGGCCCTCCTCTCTTCAGAAACCCAGGAGGAGCAGAGCAGCCTAAGTGGTAAAGCTAATAGCAGAGTATATTTTTTCAGTGGATAAGCCGGACAAGCAGCTTTCCCCTTCTCTCTTCAAGTCTATGAAGCTTTGATGGGCTGAAGGGACCTGCCATGAGCTACTGGTTTATTGAGTGTGAATCCCATAAAGGCAAAGCAAGATCATCCTTTTTCTCAGAGCTATGTTTTTTTCAGTTGTCTGATGAGTCATGGATTGTCACCATTTGAATTACACTTTCCAGCTCTTCTATAGAAACACAGGGACTAAAAATACATGCTTTTAATAACCGCTGAGATTCTGCAACAGTCACATGGCTCTCCAATTAGCCCATTCTCCCTTCATTTTGTTTCTTAAAGGCTTGGTGAACTGTAATTCTCTGTTTGTGACATCAGGCTCATTTCCACAGCAACCAATTGAATTATACTCAAAATCTTTATAATAAGAATAAGCAACAGGAACAGATGAACTCTTAAGAAACAAAAGCTTCTTACTGTTTACATGCAAATGTCCATAGAAACAACCAAACAATAAAGGAAAAGAAATATGGAAAATACAAAGAAACACAGGAAATATAACAAAGGCATAATCAATGTTTACATATTTTACAGTGTATAAATATACATTCAGTAATTTGATGATCGTATGTCAGATTTGTAATAGACACAATGTATGTTCAGCACCAGTAACAGCTGATGCTGCAACACCAGGTGTTAATGACTGGCACCGTCTATCTATGCAGCTTCAATTCTAGAAAGAAAGCACTATCTCTGATCAAGGAAACAAAGAGCAAGGTGAGATGACACCATCTGCCTTTCAGAATTCAAAGACCAGCTACTAGCTACCACACATCATGAAGCCCTCAGCCACAGAAACCTGAGAACACCTCTTACAAGACTGAGAGAGCTTGTCCTATTCAGCCTCATCTACCCTTTCTGTGATCCTGTGAACAAATGTTTCTATTTTGCACTTTGTAAGAACTCTTTACATCTGCTTCTTGAAATGATACCCTTGAAAATGGAAATGAAAAGTCATTAACTTTTACCCTAAAGACTTTCTCATAATTCTCTTCTACTACAACTATATCATTTAAGAACCATTGTCTGCATGTGTAAGAGTTAACAAAAGTCCTGATACTATTGGCAGTGCTACAGTTCTGACTAACTTGATCTTCCCCAGGTACTGAAACAGCCACTCTGCCCTCAACAGGAACATTGGAAACTTAGTAGCATAATCTTAAAAATAATGTAATTGCAAATAAGGGCCTAACATTGTCCAGTCTCAGCACAACAAACTCAACATCTTTACCGAACTATGTGTTGAACTACCGTGTTCCATAGCGCAGCAAGACTGAGCAGTCTTCTCCGGGTGTTGCAATTGCTTTCTCTTCCCCACTCTCCCAGATGAAGCCAATGTGCAAGAAGGTGGCAGGTTTTATCATCTTGCAGTGAGACCACCAAATGCTTTTGACGATGAGACAGTGCCCTATTCATCACACAGAAAGCATTTCCAGCACCTCTCTAGACACAAATTATGGGTTTCTAATAATAACAGCCTTTTCTAACAGAATTTTCTCTCAGGATTCTGGGATCAATGCAACTTGGTAATATCTAACAGGCTGAATCAATTTTTTACTTCTCCAATCCTTTTAACATTTCTTCCATATGAGATCTAAATAGGTACAGAACTTTGACACTTCCACTAGCTTTCCTAAAATGGACAAATAAAGTGTGTTAGCACTAGCACAACTGAGACCATTTGCTTCCTAATACTTTCGTTACCCTTAAATGAAAGTTACAATTTTTGGAGGCATCATAATTTTAACCCTACCAATCAATTATTCAGGAACCAGAGGCAGCCCTTTAAAAAAGAAATGGACACTAAAAACATCTGGTGCTTCATTGAGCTGATCCATCTCTGGACCAATTTGTCAGCATCTTCAAAAATTCTGAATTACAGGTTTTCTCTAACAACCCACTGCCTTCTCTGCTTTTACTAAATTGACTCTCTTCATGTTATGATATATGATCTCTTGTTAGCAGTCTCCAGTCAACAGCACAGAGCAGCAACTGTAGTTCTGCATTTTGCTGACTATAATCCCTTTATACTGGAACTCTTGAACAAATCAGATTCTCAGAGAGCATCTTCTGTTCTGCTGAGGAAGAGGGTCTTTTCCAGCCTTTACAGTTCTATGATTCCGGGGCATTTATAAACAGGAGGTTTGTCCCAGTTTTGCCCGCTGATAGTAACAACTATAAATTCACTATTTCTGCTCTTGAAACATGTCTCCCTGCTGCTGACATACAAAGATTCTTGCAGTTAGAAGACAGGAGAGGATCCCTGTAACTAGCTAAGACATGAACATAATAGTGTAATAAGATACTCCAAGTCACTCAATGTGACTACCTTGTCCCATTACTATGTACAATTCAAACAAAGTTCTACAAAAGCCAATAGTTCCTAAAAGAATGCTTCAAATTAGAATGTATGGCAGCCTAAGAGGGAAAAAAAAATGAACTTTAGTGCATTTGCCTTTTCATAAAATAAAGAAACTCCTGAATAATTTCATAGTCCCTTTACCCAAAGCAAAGGGTTCAGAACTCTTCTACATCGTTCCTTTCCCTATATAGTTTTTCCTTTCCCTAAATAGTTTATACCTTAAACAAGTTAGATGCCCTTCTTCAGTATGGGTGTGGAAGCAGGAAAAAAAGTTCTGCATACACGAGTGTCCCCCTGACAGACATAAAAAGGCTCCTCCTTACTCTCAATTGTGGACAGAGTCAATATGATACTGTTTAGTCTCGACAGGCTAACTGGAGAATTGACCAGTTTCTGTTTAGTTAAAAACACAACTGCTATTCACCAGGAGGCATTTATCATGGCAGAAACACTAAGCATTTTATCTCATCAGAAAGCCCACCTCAGAGATCCAGATCATACTGTATTACCACGTTTCTCAGCTTTTTTTTCTTCAGAAACGCTCAACTCATCATTCCTATCTTACATTCTCTTAGGACCTAGCACAGAAACCCCCACTAGAGAAAGGAAAGAAATCCACAAATATTTCTGCAGATGATATTGGTGCCCAGCTTTCAACCTGCCACAACAACTTTATCTATGGTATGATCTTCAGAGGTCAAGTCTCAACTATGACTGGTTATGTGAAAAATAAATTCACAACTTTGTATCTTTTCTATTCCAGATTTCAGTCTAACACAAGCCAAAGCTGGATCTAATACCCTCATTAGTGAAGACTCTACGTAACAGCCTTCCTATGGACAGAGTTCAAGGGTTTTTTAAGAGTAAATCTGACTAGACCCTCAATAAATAATATGTAACATTCCTATCCCATTTCCTCTACATTGGTGCAACACAGGAATGCGCACAAAGGATTTAATTCACAGATTTTAAAGAAAATAATTACAGTGTTAAATCAATATGCATAGTTCATCGTTCACCTCTCAGGAGAACTAAAGCAAGAGCCCCACCAAACCATTGAGTAGTTTTCTCCACTCCATTTTCTCCTACTTAGATTTTTAGTTTCCAATCACAGACTTAGGATAAAGATTCAGACTCAACAAATTATCAACTGGTCCCTTTTTCTGGCCAATCTACCCCCAAAAGGCATTGCATGCAAAGACTGGGTATCTCATCAGACCCATTATCCTTCTCCACAGAGTTCTCCCAAGTGCATGGGATATTGTACAGGCAGCGCTGGCAGACTCCACCTTTCAGCCAGTCTAACACGTTCTGTCAAAACTTTTGGAGACCCTAGTTGCCTCCATCTTAACTAATAGCAGCAGAAACACCATAATCCTAAAATCCAATACTTGGGGTAAAACTGTTTTCAGTAATCACCGCTGATATTCTCTCTCCACATTCCACACAGTCAGAAACAGCTGTCCATCAAATTGTACTTGATAAGGCTCATTCCCTCATTAAAATTAGCACAATTCCATGTGGCACTAGAAGCGTGAGACCCTTTGACGGATTGTGTAATGGCCCATAGCTGCTGGTGACCAGCTGCCACACACATGAAATTCACTCCAGGTTGTCATTTATACCCATTGTAAAATACAGTATTTCCCTCTGTGTGGACCACAGAGCCAAACCCACTCAAGAGTCTCTGCCAACTTAATTTTGAACCACAACTTTTGCTGACCTTCCCATTTTTCTTCAGTGATCTTTTCCACAAATTCCTCCTTCCTGTTCCCCTATAAAATTATTTCACTGTCTAGTTCTTGCAGTAGCTATTGATGCTACATCAAAAGATGCTGCAGCTGCTGATGCTTTTTCTGTTCTCACAGTCATTTCAGTAGCACTCCAGCATCTATTTCTATCTTCAGGCTGTGACAGTCTGCCCAAGTTTTCCTCCACCAGCCTGGGAAAAAATCACTGCCAAAAGTTTTGCGAAAAGGTTATTTTCAGGCTTTCTCCTCAGGGCACGTTTTGTTGACAAACTCAAAAGGACAACACAAAACCAAACTATTTCCCCAGAGTTCACATGCTGCCAGAGCTCAGAGGCCTTTTTCTCCGACTACTGAGGGAAGAGCTTCCTTTTTTTCCTTCTTTTTTAGTGATTAGCTGACTCATGAAATAGTCTTGCTTTAACTGTTTCAAATCTCTTCAATATTTTCCCATTTGCTTTTGGAGCAGAATCCTCTAAGCTCCTTTTAACATATAATTTGGACTACAACAGCCATAAAACTTCGTTTAATAAAAAGGAGATACTAAATTCATTTAATAAAAAGGATTTAAAAAAAAACCCTGTCCAAACTAATCCAATTTACCATACAGATAATAATCACAATGAAGCTATTTATATTGTTTCTCTCTAATGCCCTTGCAATTCAGGCTCCTGTTAGGAGTAGTACAGAATGACACATACCAGTGAATCACAGAATCATTTAGGTTGAAAAAGACCTCAAGATCAAGTCCTGCCTATGACTGACCACCTTGTCAAGCAGACAATGGCACTAAGTGCCACATCCACTCATTCCTTGAACACTTCCAGTGTGGTGAATCCACTACTGCCCTGGGCAGTCTGTTCCAATGCTTAAGAACCCTTTCCACGAGGAAAATCTGATGTCCAACCTGAACCTCCCCTGGTGCCTGAGATTGTGTCCTTTTGTCCTGTCACTGGTTGCCTGGGAGAAAAGGATGACCCCCACCTGACTACAACCTCCTTTCAGGCAGTTGTAGAGTGTGATAAGGTCACCCCTGGGCCTCCTTTCCTCCAGGCTAAACAACCCCAGCTCCCTCAGCTGCTCCTCATACAACTTACAAATACACGTTTCTGTCTGAAACTTCCTGCATGTACCTTACCCTCTGCAATGACACTTTTCTGCAGAAAAATCCTTACATCTTTTCACCTTTGTTTCCCACAACTAGCACTGATCACGAAATCTAGAGGAAAAAAAAAATCTTCTCTCAAGTGCATTTATTTCCCTAGAATCTTCAGGATTTAGTGTGGGCTACATTGTTGTTGTTATTATTATCACTATTATATAATAACCACACCGACCATCCAAGTTTGGATTTTTTTTCCCTTTTCACCTGTTCTTCTGAGGAAATTTAAAACCAGGCAAAGAGCTAATGCAAAATATGTTCTACTGTTCTATCTTCAGAACAAGAGGAGAGAGATTTTAAATTTTACTGGGAAGAAGGACATAGAGGAACTGTCTTTGGAAATAATTATTCTTCCAAAACCACACACATGCATATTAACTGAAAAGTGCCAAGTATTAGGTAATACACTCTTCGGACTCTAGAAATATTTTTTTGTAAGTAATATTTAAACTGTTCCAAAAATTCATTGAAGCACCAAATTATTTAATATGGCAGGCAGACAAAGAAGGGTCCTAAGCTGACAGCATAAAACTGCCTTGACTTGAGCTCAAAAATAACTCACTAAGACAAAATTACAGATATTCCTTGGATTAATTTCCAGGAAGATATTCACTTACTACGAAGTTCTGAGTTTTGCTTAGATGGAAATATTTTGTGATTAGGAACAAGTGCTGGAGAACTCATTCTCCTTTGTTCAGTTATACTTATGGAAATTGAGAAAAGCTATTATATATCCCAAAAAAAATTTTACATTTAGAGTTTGGGTTCACCAAACAGTATAGTTGGATAAAGCACTGAATCATACTATAACTATGTGAAGAAGAAAACAGGCAGACAAGATGTGGTAGGAACTTCTCAAAGTGATTACAAGGACAGTACCTGCATACAGAGCTAGGAGCAGACCTTGTTTAACAGTACTTGCCAGAGCAGACAGGCTATCATCAAGCTCACAGACAATTAATAAAAAGAAGAACTACACTGAACTAGAGCAAAGTGTCTTTTAGTCAGAAAGTGAAAAGCATGTTTTTCTCCGAGCACTAGAATCCACATGAGTAGTTTAAAGGGCTTTATACAGTGAAAGATTCACACACCTACTCTGGTGACTAAAAAGGGAATTTATGCTGAATTCAGACCTCTAAGCCCAAGACAGTTGAATCTATAATGTCCACACTTGTATGAGTTCTATATGCACATATGACTCAATCCTGGATGCACTTATCTGTGCAGTCTGTATCTCAGTATAGTTTGAGATTTTCTTTGTATGACTGAAGTCAACTAATGCCAGGAGAAGCAGCTCATCTAGGTGACACATGAGTTCTATTTCAGTGTAAAGGTAAGAGGCACTTAATCTGGCTCTTAGAACCCATTCCTCCATTCTTCTTGGAAACTGTAACACTTGCAGGTGTGACTGATTTCAGCAAAGTTCGGCAGCAAATCTTCATAAAACAGGTAGAGGTGAGATAGGCTTGCTTTCCAGATAGGGGAAAGTTCAAGGATATGGTTTCAAACTGAGCTTCAACCTCAAAAGACTCAAACCCAGATCCCTCACCCATCCAAACGTACCCTGTCTGCTATGCAGCACAATAGCCTGGGTTAGCACCCCTTCCTATACTGGATCCAAACTAAGGCTTTCAGTCTTGAGAGGTGGTGTGTGCTTGTGCCCAGAGCAGAGGCTGTCACACAAGTAAAACACTACCTCACTCTGTAGCCAGCTTAGACTGAGGAGATGCAGCGTCAGAAGGCAACTGTGCACGGAGTTTTTTCTGATCACAAAGTCAACATGCAAAACACCAACAAATGCATTTTAAAGAGCATACTTTCTTCATGAATAGACACACGAAGTGCCAAAAATGGATGAGCAAAATTTCTTAAACAAATTTACTTAGTCTCCAAAGAAAAGCAGAAATCAAAATCCACCCTGTACTTAAAAACTTCATAATGGTTACAGCACAAGGCAGCTCAGCACATCCCTCTTCCCGTGCACCAGCTAAAGGTGTCTGTTTTGCATCAATGAAGAACTGCAGCCCAGAGGAAAGGCCCACACCGGAGAAGTGTGTGGAGGCTGGACTTCCATGGAATGTACCCCACCCCAGAAAATGGGAAGAGAGTGAGGAGTGATAGAACAGTTTGGTGAGCAACTAGCATCCTGCCAAAAGCAACCCACCACAGCTGTATAAAAGTAATTTTGATTTCCAGTGATCTCATTAGGCTGAAGTGACTATCAGCCACTAAGAGTATAACCCAAGGCAGACAGGTTTTCGGTAGACTATACCCTTTGTTCTAGTACTCTAGTACTACAGCTTGATGCGAACTAAAATAGGATTTATAAACACTGCCTTTTTTAAATTCAAGAAAGTTAAAAACTTCCATAGTTAAAATAATGTTGCTATTTTGGTAAGATGAAGTAAAATCTCTACACCAAACTGAAAGGCAGAGCAAATAACAAGCCTGCATATCAGAGGGTGAATGCAAAATAAGTCACCTCTCCATGAATTCCCTACTTATTCCAAAGTCCTGCAGTGAAACCCATTCCTTCGCATGAGGCACAGCTAGGTGCTCATCACCACCACTTGTTGGCAGACAACTGCCACAAAGTCAAACTTCCCCACAGTGTCACCTTCTGACACCCAGATCAGCCATCCATCCTGCAGGAGAACCACTGGTACTTCAAATCCCATGCTGGAGAAAAATGAGCAGTGCATTTTTTTTTAATTGTTTGAGAACTTTTGTTGTATAGGGTTTTTTTTTTTAATAATTATTATTATTTTCATTTTTTTAAGCGAATCAAACTCTACCAAGCCACAAAATGAAATCTGGGGATTTTCAGTTCATTGTCTTTCCAAGCTCAACAGATAGCAAAGCAAGTAGATATTCAAATTTCACAAAATTTCATGTAATTTAATTATTATTTAGTAATGAGTAAAGATATCTACTACCACAACCTTTTCTATCTTGCCATGTTACATAAAAAATATATCAAATTCAAAAAAATTCGTTCCAATTTTTTTTTAATTGCATTTCAAAGTCTTAGATCATGCACTAAAGATATTGTTATTCCATCATTTAGTTAAATTAAATTGGACAGCCCAGAAATGCAAATTCAGGTCCATACCTGGGGTTTATTCCCTTGGCATTATACATGCAAATTTATATACTATTAACAATTTTTTTCTAATTGCCTCAGATATTGATTTATTTACACAAAAATGTGTCACATATCACATTTCCAAAAAGCTTTCATTACAGAGGAGCAGAGGAAGCTTGAAAGACAACATATCTTTCTTTAATGCACACACACACAGACCTGAACACAAACATATTCAAGAAATTTCCTTGACACCAACAGTTCTACTAAAACAATGGCCCTGAACTATCATGTGTGCAAGAAGTGCTGGAGGAGCAAAGGGAAGCCAGAATTTAAAAAGTATCCTAAGTGCCTTTTTTTCCCCACCAGGAAGGCAAATATTTCAGCAAACGCTGCACTGAGGCTTAAATTATAAGAATGCATGAGGAAAAAAAAAAAAAAAAAA